>OW026366.1:259701988-260053915 GCA_932273885.2 Leucozona laternaria | reverse complement strand
ATCAATTTTATGAATGAATTCATCATACTGATGAACGCTTTCATCAATATGATGAATAATTTTCATCAATTTTATGACTAAATTCATCATACTGATGAACGCTTTCATCAATATGATGAATAATTTTCATCTATTTTATGAACAAATTCATCATACTGGTGAACGCTTTCATCAATATGATGAATAATTTTCATCAATTTTATGAATGAATTCATCATACTGATGAACGCTTTCATCAATATGATGAATAATTTTCATCAATTTTATGAATAAATTCATCATACTGATGAACGCTTTCATCAATATGATGAATAATTTTCATCAATTTTATGAATAAATTCATCATACTGATGAACGCTTTCATCAATATGATGAATAATTTTCATCAATTTTATGAATGAATTCATCATACTGATGAACGCTTTCATCAATATGATGAATAATTTTCATCAATTTTATGAATGAATTCATCATACTGATGAACGCTTTCATCAATATGATGAATAATTTTCATCAATTTTATGAATGAATTCATCATACTGATGAACGCTTTCATCAATATGATGAATAATTTTCATCAATTTTATGAATAAATTCATCATACTGATGAACGCTTTCATCAATATGATGAATAATTTTCATCAATTTTATGAATGAATTCATCATACTGATGAACGCTTTCATCAATATGATGAATAATTTTCATCAATTTTATGAATGAATTCATCATACTGATGAACGCTTTCATCAATATGATGGATAATTTTCATCAAATTTATGAATAAATTCATCATATTGATGAACGCTTTCATCAATATGATAAATTATTTCCATCTATTTTATGAAATAATTCATCATACTGATGAACGCTTTCATCAATATGGTGATTTATTTTCATCAATTTAGTGAATATGTACATTTATATGATTAAATTATTCCGAAATGAAATGACACTATTCATCGTATTTCTATTCTTCGTACCGTTGATCGAACTCATCAAAATTATCAAGAAATAGTCGAAATAATCTTATTTTGCTTGATATGGACCATTTTTTATGATTTCGATAGTTTGAACGAATAACAGGAATGAATTGATGATACGATGTGTCACTGCATTAAAGAGTACTATTAATCATATCGATGCGAATATTTACCTAGAAATATAAAATACGTCATTAAAAATATCATCTCCTAGATACTTACACTATCATCTTTATAGAAAGCTTCATTTGATAACTTTTTCTCTGAGGTAATCAGCTCCAAAATATCCATTCTTCTTTTAAGTACCTGTTCCAGAATCTTTTCTTCTAATCCTTTTATCAAAAATAAAAGGAGGAATACATTTGATTTAGTATCTTTTATAGGAATATTTTATTACTCTTTAAGGGTATCAATAATTGTGCTTAATCGGGAGGTAATATCTTTTTTCAAAGGTGGTATTGAATAAAAAAAAAATTGGATAAAAACCCAAAACTGCTCGCAGGCAGCTGGGTACTGCAAATCAAAAACGAAAAAAATTTTAAGGCAAATATCTACTGCACGCAGTATTTTTTTAAATTTTAATTTGTATCCATTAAGATACACGAAATACTCTTCTTGAGAGTCGTTTCTTGAATGAGCCAGTATAAATGGTTGAATGTTGTTGTGCTGAGTGTTTAAGAAATCCAAGTGATCTTCGATGTGTTGAACGCTTTCTCCCTCAAAAAGGAAGGCCTGTTGGGAGTCTTTGATGGTGAACCTTTGAAATGACTTATTTCCTGATGTTGTTGCCTTCAAAACTACTGGCCTCGTTGGAAGGAGGTAACTGTGCAGGCTTTTAAGGATGCAAACAATCGCTTTTTCTATTTATAGAAAAGAACACAAAGAGAAATTCATTAATAAAAAATAATGATGGAAATTTTTGTATGATTTTTATAAATATATTTTGCAATAATCTATAATTTTTATATTCTTCAACTTCTTTTACAAAGATATACGAAATTATATTTTAGATATTAATTTTTTTAAGAGTTTGTATGAACCTTTCATTATAAAAGTTTATTGTAGATTAAATGCTAATATAGAAATTGAACTTTTTCCCAAGTCTTTTTTAAAGTTTTTATTATTTTAATCAATCATGAGTTACTCTGCTTTCATAACATCATAACTTTGACATCATCATAAAAACTTATTCATAGTTGCCCTGTCAAAATAAAATTCGATGACTTTTCCCTGATCAAATTATAAAAGTTTAACACATTTGCATTTATGAAAGTTATGAGTTTGAGTTTTTCACAAGCACACATTTATAAAATCTTTATTCACTATATTTAATAATAAAAAACTTTGCATAAAAACCCAAAATTCTTCACAATCGAAAACGACAAATATTTTTATTAGCAATATTTTCTTAAATTAGCTTTGTATCCATCAGCGGATAATTGAATTACTCTCCTTGATTTTTTTTTTAAGTATGCACATTTGATTGTACATAGTTGTGTTTTGTTATTGTTTTTCTACGCAATTTTACCTTTGTTGAAGTCGCAATCTTCAACTTTAGTCATCATTTCTGTAACTTTTTTGTCTTTTATATTTCTTATAAGAAAGATCTTGATAAGCTTGAAATTTTTTTCCCAGTTCTCACATATGGTGAGGCTTTCGGGGTATAAAGTATTAAAGTCTTTGTCAATCTACAAATATAAAGTTCCAAAGTTAATAATTTAAGGAAATTATAATCTTATCTTTAAGGTATACCTACCAAACGATATCCATTTACATTTTTGTACTGCGGCCACGCTTCAAAAATCTCATCCTGTGTTGAAAATTTGCGTATTTGTAGTAATCGGTGCTGGGAGCATGCCAGCCAAAAACTATCGAATTCTTCGGCCGATAAGTTGTCGAAATTCAAACTTTTAACGCAGGACTCTGCGTCGGCCTCTGAAACTATATCAAATTATAAAAATAATGTGTTAAAAAGGTATTATTGATGTATAATATTGTTTATATTATTTTTCAAGTTGAATATTTACGTTGGACGGTTCAAATTCTAACATAATTTTATCAACACATATCGAGCCCTAACCGCCAAATATTTATGTATTTAATATACGTGCCTACAAAAAATTTAACTGAAAATACTGATCTGCTGATCAATGAAGTCAATTTTGCCAAATATCAGCATTCGATATAATTTAAAATACCTTAGCTGAAAGTTTAAAATAGGTCTGATTGACTCCTGTGAAGTTAGCAAAATAATTGTTTAAAATTGAATTAAAAATGAGAGTTCCCGGTAGCAAACAATGAGTTCTAGAGTTCCTCATACTTTTTTTCAATAGTTCTGGCGAAACAAGTGTTACAATTGGAAAAAAACTTGCTAACTTTACGCAGCAAGGACTTTTTTGAGGAAAAGAGTTCTGAGCATGTTTTTCAACTTAAAATCAAGAGTTTTAGAGTTCCTGATGGGTTTTAGAAAGAGTTCTGCAAATTGGAAAAGTTAGGGCAATTTAAGGTGCCCATTGACTTAGAACCAAACATTTTCAAGATCCAAAACAATCAAAAAAAAGGAGTTCTGATTAGAGTTCATGATAACAAATAAAGAATTCTGAACATTTTCCAAATAACTTTTTTTTCTAAAACTAATTTTTCAAAAGTTATTCGCAAAGGAGAATGCCCAAAAAAAACCCAGATCGGATAAAAACAAAATCTATATGGATTGAATGGGCATTCATTGCACAAAGTTATCAAATATGAAATTATTTTCTTAAAAAGTTATGCCCGGGGCTGGCTATAACATCTTTTTTTTTCAACAAAGTTTTTTTTTATGTATTGGGAAAAAACCCAGAGCGGATTAAAATAAAACATATATGGATTGAAAAAGCATTAATTGTAGGTATCAAATGTGATATTACTTTTTAACAAAGTTATCCCCGGAGCTTACTATAACAACTTTTTATTTTTATTAACAAAGTGTTTTTTTATGTATATGTATGTATGGGCGAAAAAACCAGAGCGGATTAAGATAGATATCAAATGTGAAATTACTTTTTAAAAAAGTTATCCCCGGAGCTGACTATAACATTTTTTTCATTTCATACGGGTTTTTCGCCCATACATACATATACATAAAAAAAAATAAAAAAATAAAAAACTGTTATAACTACATGCTATGAAAAACGTGCTCAGAACTCTTTTTCTCAAAAAAAAGTCCTTGCTGCGTGAAGTTAGCAAAAAACTTTTTTTCCAATTTTAACACTTATTTCGCCAGAACTGTTGAAAAAAAGTATGAGGACCTCTTGAACTCATTGTTTGCTACCAGGAACTCTCATTTTGTATTAAATTTTAAACAATTTTGTTGCTAACTTAACAGGGCTTACTGATTGCTATTAATGCTGAATAAGTTAAAAATAATTTTTTTTTAATTTGCATTTTAAACCTTAATGTAATAAAAATGGCGGCAAGGGTTAGGTTGGTAATACAGAACACACAACTCATAACACAAGTAATTAAATAATATTATAGAAATGTGTTACCCAAAAATAATTAGAAAATCCTGAAAGTGTATCCTCTAGTTAGCGACGTCTCATATTGTGTAATGAAATTTAGGTTTCTATAATATAGTACTGTTTTCTTTCAATTTTTTTTTCGAAAGGACATACTATGAAAACCATGAAAACAACTACTCACTTAAAATGCTTGTATCTGATTTCGTGAGTCCTTTTAGTGGTGAAAGTTTTTTTTTTTTAGGCTGCAATGGTTTGTACAGTCTTCTTATGTTGTGTAGTTTTGTGTATATTTTGCCCCTCTTTTCGGTTCGGTAATATTGCAAGCTTTCTGTTGGAAAACGGTCTAATATTTCGTTTTCTATTCTATAACTTGCTTTCAAAGTCATGTTAATACTGCTTTCTTCGTAATACTCTGCGATAAGGTTGATGAGTAGCTGCCGGTGCTCACTTTGAAATTTTTGGTGCTTATCGTAATAAGCTATTATATCTTGTCCGTGTTTTTTAGCTGATAGTATAACAGACAATCCTATTTGTTGACTGTCAAGTGGTTCTGGCGATGATATGGGTGACGCAGCTCTGGACGAATAAGCAGATGGCGATGGATAACTTGGAATTTGAATTTCCATAGATGATGAAGGCCTGTCCAGTAAAAGAGGCAAGCCAATAGAACTTCGCCACTTCTCCAAATGATGTTCAAAAAGTATGCGGTCCCCATGTTTCAAACCGGCCGTCAAGCCTTTAATTTGGGGTTCTTTAATTATTTTTAATATGTAAACGGTTATATTTTCGCCTAAGAAAGAGAGTGAAAGTTTTTCATCCGTTAATTATCTGAGTAGGCAGCTTAAATAAACCTAAAGCCCGAACCACAATACTCTCATGTCGTGTGTTGGGGAGTAGTGTGTCGCTGTCATTCCAATTTATTTCATAGATTTCGACACAACACATCATACGATACAAATATGGCTCTACGCATATGAAATACATTAGAGCGATATCGACATATAACAAATACACGAAAGTAGTGTGGTTCGGCCTCAAGATTTGTCATGATTATCAGAACACTGTCTTAAAGTTCATTCACAATATCGAACATTCGACTCCAACTTTTGTGTGTTGAAGATAAGATACTAACATATTTTGCCTATACAGTTCAGTGTGGATTTGTTGCATTCAAACAAATTAGTTTGACCATAAACCCAAACACTCGAATGGGATAGAATATGTGATGGTTTAAGAACAAATCCTAAATATATTTATGTATTAACACATGTACGATTTTGTGAGATGGACTTTCAAATTTTACAAATGAATTTTGACATGTGTTTAATATCTATACTTTGTGATATAGTATGGAAATGATGATAAAGATTTTCGGTTTGCTAAAGCTAGGAACGCACCTGCGAAATACTGTTGTTACGATTAAAAAAAGTGGTCGCAACGAAATTTCAGTTTAAGTACCTACTTTATATTCGTGGGACTGTAATCGCACATGCGTTCTTACCTTGTGTTCTATTTTACGTGCGTAGAGCTATGTGTTTTAAAAAGATTATTAAGTTATGTCAGTTGATAGACAAATGTCAGCTTTATAAATTTTTTTTCTGATGGCATTCGTATGGTGAACCTTGGACTAAATATTAATTTTAAAAAAAAGTAGAACACATTTTGGGGTTCAAAATTTCCATATTAACTAAATTAAGTAAAGTATGCTTATATAATATATTATATATATGCATATATGTTCATCTTACCATGCAAATAATCGTACATGTTTAAACAACCCCAACTCCTCAAAAGCATCTTAAGTCCCTCATCGCTGTCCTCAGGTTCAAAATTATCGCTTGTGAAATTGTTGATTGGCAGTACTGTGTAGATCGGAGGTTGATCTTGTTCACTTGTATTGACTGTGACAATTTCCTGGAGTGTGACGTTTTGAGTGGTGTTTGCGCCGAATTGAAGTTCGTTCCAAGCTGAACCTTCCATGTCTGGAATATTTATGTAACGTTTAATGTTTTTTACTTATTATGAAAAAGTGGGCCGCTAGAATAGTTTTAGATTTCCTACTGTTGAAAATGTTCTTTGAGCCTAATAAGGTATTTCCCTTTTGATGTATTTGTTAAAGTTACAGGTGGTCCGATAACTTCATTAAACGTTACAATTTTATATTCGCCTAATAGTATTGGATTTACCTCAAAAGCTCTGAAGTGAGAATTGAAGTTAATGTTCGATAATTTTTGACAAAACATTAGTATATTTGTGTCTATTAGAACCATAACCTTGATAATGTATATATTATAATCATTTGTACACCTGCCCACATAAAATCCAGTTTTGTATATTTTGCCAATATACCCAACTTCATTGTAAAATGTTGTTTTTTCACTCTCTTTTAAATTTAATTTAGTTCGAACTATTGTTGCAAATACACTATCGCATATTTGTTTTTCATCAAGTTGAAATTCATTTAAATTGCTGTTAGAGTGAAGAATCTGGTTTGCAAACTGTAATTGAAATTTTTTCGACAGGGTACGACATATATTTTTTCGCGAAGTTATTCCGTGGGAATACACTTTGAAAGGCTTGTGCTTGGCTTCAAATTTAAAGCACCAATAATTTCTTGCCGGCCCTGATTTCCTCAATATGGTGGGGTAGTGTGTCAAAAAATGAAATTTTGGTTTCAATTTATCTTTAAACAACTTAATATATAGCTCATTATGTTTTTTAGTTTTCAACTCCAATGTTGAGATGAGTGATTCAGTAACTTCAAAGGACAAAATTAAATCGGTGATGTCAATTAGTTCTAGGAAAAAAAGCCAAACTTCATCTTCACTGGGAATCAAATCTCCGATCATTAGGGGTAAATACATGGTAAAAGTTAACATTTCACGTGCTGTCATTTTCAGGTGTTTATTTTTCAAATGGTTCATCGTTATTTCAGTTGAAAAATTGTCCATCTCTGTTGGACCATAGTCAAATGTTTGCTTTCTTTTATTAATCATTTCCAATGTTAAATATTTCATTTCCGCAGTAAGATACAATATTATGTGGCAAAGATCATAATGGAATATACCTTCACATAGGTCGTGCATTGCATCTACACAAAAGTTTTCGACCACATGAAAAGAAGGTATTTTGTTAAATGAACTCTCTTTCGCGATTCCAGTTTTCTTAGGATCACATAGAGATGAATCATAATCGTAGTTCTCGACGGTTCGAATATACTCTTGTACTTCAACACAAAGTTTATTGGAATGTTCTTTGTCCAATTTACAAAATCTGCAAAACGAAGTGCTCGAAAATGATTTCGAAAAGTCAAGAAGAGAATTTACTCCTAAGTTATCTCCGAGAAAAAGACCCATTATAAAATGAATACGATGCATTTTTCCATTAACTGATATGTCTACTCCTGTCTCTTCAAGAGATATCAACTCCTCGATTAGATAATTTAAACACTCCTCATTTCCAATTTCTTTCAAATCTTTAGATTTTATAACTGCTGCCAAAAAAATACTATTCAGTTTAGAACTACGCCTTGGAAAGCAAGGAAATGAATAGTAAAAGTTACAAACAGAATGAGTAGTTGCATGAGCACCTAGCGGGTTATTTACAGCGAAATCATCAGAATATAAAAAGTAGGGTATCAACGTTTTTTCTGGATAGATATCAAGTTTCTTTTTCCAAACCGGCCCTTGAATAGTTAGTGTACTTTTTATCGGAGTATAAGCCATTCATATAATTCAACGTGTCCAACAGTATATTTCCTTGCTCGAAAATTTTTCGAAATTGAGATCGTAGCGGCAAGACACTGCCTTTGCAAAGTTTTTCGCCGTAAACTAATTCTGAACGTACGTAAATGGGTTTTATCTCGCTTTTTATAGTAAACTCTTTAATATCATCCATACACCCTATTCGTTTGAGTGTTTGACATAAAGTATAGTCTGTCCCACAATGTTGAAACGGCTCTCGGCAGCTAAAAACCATACTCAGCAAATCGTTTTGAGCCTTAATATCATTTTTAAGACGATCTTGCGCAAAACCTCTGATCTCATCTAACAAGGGAACCATCAAATATGTCTTTACACTTTTTTGAATTTCGTAAACATCTTTACGGCAAAAATTACTATTCGCATGCAGGAGAGTTGAAAATTTTAATGCGTCTCTACGAAACCTTATCAGGAAATCCTTTTCGTCTTCGATTTCTGTTGTCTTTTGTTGAGAAGTATTAGATTTGCAGTCACTAGGACTAAAGCTGTTATAAGCATTTAATGATTCCGGTAAACTACGTACATCAGATGAGGAGTCTAAATTAGCATTCGTTTCTTCCATGCACTTTGAGCTTGTTCTAGAACAGTGTAACCTTAAAATATGCCTTTTATAATTTGAGAGATCAGTAAAACACTGAGCACAAGAATTGACATAACATATAAATGTGCTGCTTTGTTCCAAATTATGTTTCTTTCTAAGATGTTTGCCTAATGCAAAGACGTTATCAATATTCATTCGGCACAAAAAGCACTCCATTTTACTAATTAAGTACAAATTATAAAGTTCAATAATAATTTTATATACCTAACTGGTTTATTTTTTGTTTTAAGGAACTTTGACAGATTAATATTCTGTTTTTTTATTTTATTTGTAATTTGTGTTTATTTGGGGTTTTTGTCCAGCATGAGATGCTAACCGTTTCCTTGTTTATGAACTGGAAATTAAAATTTAAAAAGAACTATATTTTCTCAGTCAAATAATTATATTTTCATTGGATGGTACAATAAAAGGAATTAAGGAAGAACTACCTATGTACATAAATCATCGGAAGAGCGTTTGTATGAAAACAAATGAATACAAGTAAGATATCATACCGTCGTCCAATTGAAATTCCTTAATGGTGTGTTTGTGTTGGAGTCTCGAAAAACGATTCCAGCTGCGATCATAGCAAACAAAATCGCGCAATAAAGATAAGGACTAACGAATCAAATGTGTTTTCTTTTAGAGACTGTCTAAATCTAAAGGCGCGTAGTTTTGCGTACGCGAAATTAGTTCTCATACCTACCTAAACAGTGAGGTATATATACAGTGAGGTGCCTTTAAATCAAAAAAAACTTTGCATATAACCAACCTTGCACCTACCCCAAATCCTATAGTGAAGCCAAGCAGGGGGTTGCAGGGGGGCAGCATGCCCCCCATACATACCTCACTGTTAAGGTATGAAAACTAATTTCGCGTACGCGAAACTACGTGGCTTTAGACAGACTCTTTCTTTTATATTAGTTTTGTAATTGCTGTCCCGCTGGAAACCAATACCTACTACTGCTGGACACTACACGAGACGAAATTACTCCTGGTATCACTTTTACTAAATTTGGGACTACAAAAGTCTCCTGTGGTCTCGTCTCCTCTGGTGGACAGCCCTTTAGTGTTGGTCCACTTACGTTGCACGGCACTTGCACATATTCTTATTTATTCGAACTTATGAAAGTGGGCAAAATATATTTGAAATTTTATATGGAAACGAATACTAAGGCTAGCCCCAACATGAGATTAATGCTGGGCACTATAGCCAAATCTCAGATTCAACAATCTCGTCTGGTCACGCCTCGTGGCCAGCCCAAGTGAATACATAAATGCAGGTAAAACGATTCTTCAAACTATTTTTTACTGAAGTTTTTTTTTAATATTTGTCCACTGAACGTTTACATGGCACGTGCACACTTTTTAACTTGTTCAAACTTATGAAAGTCAGCGAAATATAATTGAAATTTTATATGGAAATGGCTGGCCCCGAGACGAGATTAATGCTGCGCGCTATATCAAATCTCAAATTCAACAATCTCGTCTGGTCTCGCCTCGTGGCCAGCCCAAATGAATACATGAATGCAAATAAAACTAACCTTCTTAAAATTTTGTGAAAATCCTTCGTAAATTTGTGTTTCCCAAGGTTGGGTGCTTTGATCCTCCAAACTAACTAATTTAAACTTTAAAACTATATTTAATTTTGCAAAACTGCGTAAAAGACTTCTATTCACTTTCATTGCCATACACAAAAGAATGAATAAAACATAGAACAGTGCCTACGTTCTGTAACGCTCGCATGGTTAAAACTGGTCGAGAAACGATGAAAAATGGAACAAAACTCATACGATTTGTTTCAATTTTCATCGTTTCTCGACTGATTTTATGGATGCGAGAGTTACAGAACGTAGGCACTGAAACAGGAAGTGACTTTAATTTAACCTAGCTGGCTGACCACAATGGATGCGCGTCTTGACGCGCGTTCGGACGAAAGGGATTATTAAAACTTATTTAACTCCCAGAGTCACATTGGTGGCTGCGTCTCCATTGTATTTACTTTAACGAGATTTTATGTATTTTAACTTTGACAGGTAAGGACTTACGCCATGACTCGCGTCTATTTTGTTCAGCTATATTAAAGCGTGGTACGCATCATCGATCCTGAGCAACTTTCGTTAACGATCAATGAATAAAAGAATTCAAGTCAATTTGTTCACTTTCTTGTCGTGATTCTGAATACACGTCAGCTTCGTGTCGTAATTGGAGAAGAAAACTTAGAAATACTTGAATTTTTTTTTTAGAATTTTGTTTTTAATATTTTTAAAATTCTGTGTGCTTTGAGTTGTAGTAATAAGAAAATACTCAAAAATAATGAAAAAGACCTGTGTCTTGTTTGGATTTCTGAAGATCAAGATAATTTCAAATACTTCAATATAAACATTTGTCGGTGATATTTAAAAATTCTAACAATGAAATAGATTTTTAATAATCAAAATATTCAACCTCATGCAACGCATTGATCAAATCGATGAATAAAAATTCAAAAATATGAATACAAATTATAGATTTATGTTTATGTTCGTAAAAGAATTTCATAAATGTGAACAAATCATTAATCAATATGTAGGGTAAGTGTACCAGTACCCGGCCAGTCACTAGTATCCGGCCACTTTCTACAAAATGTTTAATAATAAGAAAATTAAACATTATTTGCATGCGCAAATACATTGTTACTATAGTTCCAGGCCCATGTAACGATGTGGTCAAATTTTACCGATATGCACCTTATAGACCTTGTTAAAAAAAATGTTGAATCTTTGAAGGTCGTTGCGAGATCAATAAGTGCGTTTTAGAGTTCGCGAGTGCGAGCAGAACCAATAAGCCAAAGAAGTAAGTTATAGTGTTCTCTGAGAATATATTTGTTTGTTTTGTGTTTTTTTTGTATAAATAATACAATAATTGACTATAATATATAAAAAAAATAAAAGTTTATTGTTTAAAATTATTAAAAATAAAGTGGCCGGATACTGGAACACAATTTTTATGAGAAGTTCTAGTAACCGACCAGGGTGGCCGGATACTAAATTTTTGCCTGAAATCGAATATTTTATCTCTTTTACGCTAAAAGGAAGCAGAATCTATTTGTCTCTCACCTCAACCCACTTAAATGTATTAAATGAGTAATGTTTCTGTATCCGGCCACTGTTTTCGGTCAAAATATTATGGTGGCCGGTTTTTAGAACAAGAAGCACCAGTAACCAGCCACATAACTAATTGCATATAAATTCATACTATTTTGTAGGAAATCAGTCAAGAAACAGTAGAACAAGAATTACAAGACTTTTCGCGAACTCAAAAAAACCAAGCTTACTTCATAGGATATTCGTGAAACTAGCTTAAATTACAGAAAAGTGGCTTTAAAGTTCAATGTACCAAGGAGTACTCTCTAGGATAGGCTTTATGGTAAGATCGATAACGCTTGTCAAACCAAAGGACCTGTACTATCCTTTTCATCTCTCGAGGAAGAGCAGCACACAACAAATTGGGAACCCACACTCTGATGTTACGAAGTGTGGGTTCCCATTAAAGAAATCCGATCTTTTTGACACTGGCCAAAATTTTTTAAAAGTGAAAAAAGGAACAATTTATTGAAAGATGATCGACTAGAAAGAACGTGGCTTAAGCTGCTTAAGCCTAAGAGAAGCTAAGACCATATCTAAAGGTAGAGCAGTGGTGGCAGAATATAAATATGATTAGGAACTGGTTTCGCGATCTTAAGACCTTTCTTAATGAAAATGGCCATGATGATGTTCTTCTTGATCCAAAAAGAATGAAGATGAAATTTTTCCTTGTGCCCGAAAACAGGAAAAGTAGTTGCTCTAAAATCTTACAAAAATGTGTACCACTTACAAAAATGTCGATGAAAGCTGCTGGTTTTCAGAAATGCGAACTTTTCCCGTTCAATTCAGATGCTGTCGATTATTGAAAATGTGTTCAAGACATGCTGGAAAACGTTCCTGTACATGCTTTAGATTTTGAAGCCGCAGAACCTGTACAACGAGCTGAACAAGATTGATTTGCTTGAAATCAAGGACAAACTTGAAAAATATGCTATTTCTGTTTCAAAAACATTAAATGTTTTAGAGATATCAATTGATCAAGAGCGTCAAGAAACAGAAAACATCCATCTTGCCTCACTACCTATCAGCTATCACCCTTGTTTTTGACCGTTGCTGTTAGCTGACAATATAGATTTTAATGAGCAGCTGTTTTCCGAGTAGGGCACCAGAGCACCAGATCTTCCAAGCTCGAAAAATTGAATTGAATCAAGAGCAAATCCATTGGCTTCCATTTTCCTATCTTGGCATCTATTGACCAACCTACCTATGTCATTTATTTGAATGCAGTTTTAACTACATACTAGAATACTGAAAATCCATTAAGAGCCGATTTTTGAATAATAAGTTAAGCAGTCAGTTAACTATCAGAATAATAAATAGGGAATAAATGTTTGATTAATTTGAAGAATACGTACTATCTGATATTTAACTGACTATTGACAAATTAGCCCGTTAGCACCCAAATAAAATAATATCTGTAGTGTTTCCAAATATTAATTTCTAAAGAATAGTAAATATGGGCAAAATTGTTTGATTTTAATGTTTCGTTTCTTATAGAAATAGGACCTGGCCGGATACTAGATCCCAGTGGCCGGGTACTGAAATTTGGTGGCCGGGTACTAGTGAAAAAGCACTTTTTTAAAAGAAAAATTGTTATCAAAAAATATATTATAGCAATTTTAAGACCAAATGCATGTATTCGGTTAGAATGACGCCATTAAGTGAAATAGGTACAGTTTCAGTAAAGAAAATGCAGAAACTTCAATACGAATTTAATTCTATTAAAATTTTTAAATTTTCCTGATTAAAGTAATGTAAAGAAAACTAGCTTATTGGATGTCTAATAAAATACCGCGACCAAACACAAAAGTTACATCGATCTTGATATTAAAAGTTTCGTAAAAATCAGTTTTGAGAAAATGTAACCAAGATGTACATAATTAAGAATATAATCAATAATTTAAGACCAAATCAAAAATAACAAACATACCTTCCGTAATTAGTTCAGCTTCAATCACTTTATCAGTTATACTTTTAATGTATTTTTTTATTTTATAATTTTCGCGAACACTATAACTATAAATACATACTACTTGTTGAACTTTCAAATGCAAACTGAATTATCTCAATCGAACGAGAGGAATATGAACATGTTGTTGCAAGACAGTTTGTTTCTTTTCATTATGTGAATTAACATCTCGTGCATCATATTGAAGAAAACGATGAAAGATATTCCCAAATATGAAGAAATTATTCATCAATATGATGAATTTTATAAATGTGAAGAAATCATTCATCAATATGATGAAGCGATGAACGCAGTTCTTATAAATATGAAAAAGTCATTCGTCAATATGATGAAATGACGAACGCATTCATCAATATGATGAATATTTGGACAAAATGCATGTATGCGGCTGTACTGACACCTTGTGTCCCGTTAAATGAAATAGGTACAGTTTCAAAATGCAGAAACTCGAAACGAATTCAATTCTTAAATTCTTAAATTTTCCTAATTAAAGTAATGTAAAGAAAACAATAAGCATGTCATATAAAGTACCGCGACCAAACTTAAAACTCACATTAATTCTGATATTAAAAAATTCGTAAAAATTAGTTTTGAGACAATGTAACCCAGATGTACATATTTAAGAATAAAAACAATAATTTAAGACGAAATCAAAAATAACAAGCGTACCTTCCGTATTTAGTTCAGCTTCAATCACTTTATCAGTTATACTTTAAATGTTTTTTTATTTTTATAATTTCCGTGAACAATATAATTTCAGGTATGTCCTACTTGTTGAACTTTCAAATGCAAACTGAAATGACTGAATCAAATGTGAGGAGTATGGACATATTTGTTGCAAGAAAGTTTGTTACTTTTCATCAGGGTTCGGACTTCAGAAATCGCATTTCGAAGTAGATCGAAATAAAAATCGCAGTGAAAGTCTGCTATTATACGACGTCTTTTGCGTCGTGACTCTTCTTCGAATTCTTCTTTAAAATTTCGTC
This sequence comes from Leucozona laternaria, assembly GCA_932273885.2. NCBI lineage: Eukaryota > Metazoa > Arthropoda > Insecta > Diptera > Syrphidae > Leucozona > Leucozona laternaria. The sequence continues at coordinate 260,039,013 of OW026366.1, read as the reverse complement.
CTGTGAGTCGTACGCTATTACACCATGACTTTTGAGTCATGACTCACATTTGGCAATCCTCTATTATTTTTCTTCGGTAATGAAATTCTCGTAGCAACCAAACAAACAACAAACATAAATGAAGCGATTTTGTTCCAGCATAGAAATTCTCTATAATGCTCTACACCTTAGCAACCGCAGCTATAGGTACATGTGGGCTCCACAAATAACGAAAATAAATAAAGCAATTTGCAAAAATAGCAAACAAGAAATAAAATAATGTCAAAAATGAGTCGCCAAAATTTGGCCCATGACTCATAGGGCAGTTGTTTTCCGTCTCATTTTTCTTCTCTTTTGCACTCATTATGTTCGAAAAGAGTCACGACGCAGAAGTCGTCGTGTAATAGCAGACACACCAAAATTTTCGAAGTAGAATTTTAATTTATATTAAAGGCTACTACATTCAACACTTTTTGCAAAAGAGTGGCAAAAAGTGGAAAAATGAAAATCAAAAACATACTTTAGAGATCCCTGTTTTCGAACAAATTGTGCTTAATCTGTCAAATCAATCTGAAATGACAAATCAAAAACCCTTTTACCCACACAGGTATCTCTAAAGGTTGGTTTCGTTCTTGACATTTCCACTTTCGAGCAAAAAGAATCGAAATCGAAAATAGAAGTAGATTGTTAGCGAAGCGCAGTGATGCAGTAGATTTGATAATGTATGAAAAAGCGAAGTAAATCTACTGCTTTCGCAGTAAAATCCGAACGCTGCTTTTCATTACATGAATTAACATCTCGTGCATCAATATGAAGCAACTATTCATCAATATGATGAATTTCATAAATGGCAAAAAATAAATCATCAATATGATGAAATGATGAACGCATTCATCAATATGATGCAAATTTGGGAGAAATTCACACAAATGTCTAGCTAGACAGATGCCTAGCATGCCGTTAGAACGCCAATTGATGCATTTTTATAAGTATTTGTTCATCAATATGATGAACCTTATCATCAATATGATGAACGCTATCATCGACATGATATAAATTCAAAGCATGCTTTAAGGCTCACCCAAACTAACGCGAAACATTCGCTGACGACAGTTTTTTGTTGTTTTTAGCATTGTGTATCTGTCGTATTTTGTCAGATACACAATGCTAAAAACAACAAAAAACTGTCGTCAGCGAATGTTTCGCGTTGGAACGCGAAAAGTTTGCAACGACAGCGAAACTTTTGCCGGACTAAATTAAGTTTCACTTGCGCGATGCATATTCTTGCAAAAGAAGACCATCATATTTCCTTAGGTAATATTAAAAGGCGGTCAGCCATCAGCCGAATAGGGGGAATAACATGTAGCATACGAAAACATGCACGTGCCGTAACTATTCGGACTGGTGGAAGTGTGATCATAGCCTCTTCGCGGCGGCCGCTAGAAACAAGCCTTTAAAAAGGTTTGGCTAATATGATCAGGCTGGTTCCACAGGTTGGCAACAGGTTAATTCCCTGTTCCGTAAAACAAGAAGAATTACGAGACCAGCAACAAGCCTCGGAAACGGACTGATCTCACGACGACAACCCACGCAAAGAAAACGGAATAACGATTTACGAATTTTCTTATGGAACGTACGATCGCTCTATAGAGCTCGAGCTGCTCAGCAGCTAGCCGATGCCCTGTCAAAATATAAAGCTGACATAACAGCACTTCAAGAAATAAGATGGACAGGGAATGGTGTTCTACAGAAGAAAGATTATGACTTATACTACAGCTGTCATACAAAACACCATGTGCTCGGGGTAGGCTTCCTAGTCGGCGAAAAAATGAAGTCTGCCATCATCGGCTTTAACGCTATAAGCGAAAGGCTATGCACCCTTCGCGTGCGAGGCAAATTTAAGAACATCAGCCTCATTAACGTTCACGGACCTACGGAGGAGTCCTCAGACGAAGAAAAAGAGACTTACTACGAACAAGTCGAGAGGGCCCTCAATGCCTGTCCAAGGTATGACGTAAAAATCATCCTTGGGGATTTGAATGCAAAAATAGGTCGGGAGCCGGTATTCAGGCATTACGCAGGCACCCATAGTTTGCATGAGAACACTAATGACAATGGACTTCGAGTCTTAGAATTGGCAGCATCGAAAAACATGGTCGTTGCGAGTACCAGGTTCCCGCGTAAAGATATCTACAAAGCCACCTGGGTATCACCTGATGGAGTCACTCGTAACCAAATTGACCACGTGTTGATAGACCGTCGCCACTACTCGAACTTGATGACGGTACGAACGTACCGAGGTGCCAATATCGACTCGGATCACTATCTTGTTGGTATGGTTTTCCGAGGGCGGATTGCCTTGCGAAGACGTATTGCATCCGCCGATCAGGTTCGAATCAACACGGCTGCTCTGCGCAATGAAAACACCAGTAACACCTTTGGTAATGCGTTAGGACTCGCCCTAGAACTGGGTAGAGTAAGTCCTGGAGCCAGTTTGCTGGGCGTAGATGAGAAGTGGACACGCCTTAAGAATACTGTCATTAGTACTGCCAACTCCATCTTAGGCAGCAGTCGTAGAAATCGGAACGACTGGTTTGATGATGAATGCAAGCTAGCGACTGAACGTAAGAATGTTGCGTACCGAGCAATGCAACAATCTCATAGAACGCGGGCACGCGAAGACGAATATAAAGAGCTCAGAAGAATTGAAAAACGGCTTCACAGACAGAAAAAATCAGCCTGGGAGAAGAACATAATCTGTGAAATAGAGAAAAGCCGAGAGCGAGGTCCGCACCAGGCGCGGAAGTTCTACCAATCCGTCCGAAACATGACGCAGTACACACCACGCTGCACATACTGCAAGGACGGAGAGGGAAATCTGATCACCGATCCTCAAAGCATACTGGACCGATGGGAAGTGTACTTCAATGAATTGCTAAATGGTCAGCTCACTGCAGAAGTGGAGGCTCCACTACTTCAAGAAGAATACCCTATGTTGCCGCCACCAAGCATAGAAGAGGTTGAGAAGGCTATAGGCCGGCTAAAGAAAAACAAAGCCCCGGGAGCCGATGGTATACCAGCCGAACTATTTCAACACGGTGGGCCAGCTTTACGTCAAGCAATTCATGAGATTATAGTGCACGTGTGAGAGCATGAAGAAATTCCAGAAGACTGGCGAAAAGGTATAATTTGCCCCATACATAAGAAGGGGGATGTCACAACGTGCAGCAATTATAGAGGTATCACGTTGTTGAGTACCGCCTATAAGATACTCTCCCCTATCCTACAACACCGGATAACCCCATACGCTAAAACCATCATCGGACAATATCAGTGTGGTTTCATTCCAGGCAAATCAACAACTGATCAGATCTTTACCCTTAGACAGGCGATGGAAAAATGTCTAGAATTTGACATCCCAACATACCATCTATTTATAGACTTTAAGGCGCCTACGATAGCATAGCCAGGGTAGAACTTTACAAAGCCATGAAAGAATTTGGCATCCCAAATAAATTGACACGACTATGTAGGTTGACCATGACCAACGTAACAAGCCAAGTAAAAATAGCCGGATTGCTATCCAAACCAATGAACATCTTTAATGGACTCCGACAAGGGGATGGTTTGGCCTGCCTCCTCTTCAACCTGGCGTTGGAGAAAGCAATCAGTGACTCTGGCACGGCAACAAGAGGGACCATCGTCAACAGGTCCAGCCAGATACTGGCTTACGCAGACGACATCGACATCATCGGAAGAACTGAGCAAGCTGTACATGATTCCTTCATCCAGATCGAGCAGGCGGCACAAAATCTGGGGCTGCACATTAGTGAAGGTAAAACAAAGTACATGGTGGCGTCGAATGCGAGAGGAACAGTTGGTCAAACAATCAAGGTAGCGGAGCACGAATTTGAAGTGGTGCAATCCTTTAAATACCTTGGGTCAATAGTAGCAGCCGATAACAATATAGAAGAAGAAATACGCGGGCGGCTTCTCAAATCCAACAGAGCCTACTATAGTCTGTCAAAGCTCTTCAAATCCAGAAATCTCACCATAACTTCAAAACTGCTGCTGTACAGGACCATGGTCCTGCCAGTACTCACATATGGATCCGAGACTTGGGTGCTTAGCAAAAGGCACTCCGACCTCTTAGCCGCGTTCGAGAGAAAAGTCTTAAGGAGAATTGTTGGCCCCATATGTGAGGAAGGACGATTCCGGAGACGGTACAATCATGAATTGTACGCAATCTACCTTGAAGCAGATATCGTGACAAAAATTAAGCTCGGTAGACTCCGGTGGGCAGGGCACCTAGCTCGCATGAGCGAAGAGGAACCTGCTCGGAAAGTTCTTTGTGGTACATTCTATGGTAGACGACAGCGTGGTAGACCATGCTTGCGCTGGAGAGATGGCGTAGACCAGGACGCCCGGAGCCTTGGGGTGCGCAACTGGATGGCGGCGGCTCGAGACCGGGATGGGTGGAGAGACTTGTTGAAGGAGGCCAGGACCGGACCCCGGTTGTCGAGCCGACGATGATGATGAATATTAAAAGCATGCAATAGAAAGGTTATATGTAACCGATTAACTGAATGTAACTGGTTATATGAATGGTTATATGAACTGTCTAAATTTGTAAGGGAAATCTTTTCCAACAAATCGTCAACTCTCCGACAAGAATTTTTGTCGCAAACGTCGTAAGAGAAGAGATGGTACACGTAGAAAACTTTTTTAATGGGTTTATGACATTGGCTGAATCAGTTGATTGACTTACCACATTATTTACGCAGAATGTTCTAAGGGGCGTTCATTGAACGTGTGTCAGAAACTTTACGAATTAACGAGTTTACGACTAGACTAACGGTATACTGTCTAATAGCTGTCAATTAGACCTTTGGTTTTCTTTTATAATTAAAAAAGTATGCAATGAATTGCCTACCAAAGAAAATTTTGTCTGCCGTCTGCTTTGACTTTTGCGATTACGATGAATTTATCGCTGGTTAAGACATGTAAATATTTCACGCTTAAAATGTTGGATGGTGAATTTCTTGTTTCTATTTGAACTAAAATTTAGCTTTATGTATAGGTACTTATCACAAAAAAGTAAAATGGGTGACCACTTTCATAAAATACTAAATTGACCTATTTTGCATAGGGGTCTTAATTGGCTGAACACAATAGAGGCCAATACCTGTCAAAGTTAAAATATATATAAAATCTCGCTAAAGTGAATACAACGGAGACGCAGCCGCGAACGCGACTCTGGAAATTAAATTAATTTTAATAATCACGAGCGTGCGGACGCGCATTCCAACGCGCGTCTATTCGGATCAGCCAGTAAAACGATGTTTTTTAAAGTGTGCGCCTCAGTTGACAAATAAAATATTTCATTCCGATTTGGTTCGATATTTCTCAATTCTCTTTCAGTTTCGCAAATCAAATTGAGGCAGAATTTATATATATTTTGGTACGACATTTCTAAATTCTCTTTCAGTGCGGCATATAAAACATTTTATCCGTGCACCCATGTTCTGTAATGTCGTTTTCGTTTGGATCTAGGAACTGTTCCATTCCTATCGAAAATGGGAAATTTGGAGTAAAAGGAGTGAAAAAGGATTAGCTCCGAACGTCCACCCGAAAACGACATAACTCTCGCATCGATAGAATCAGTCGAGAAACGACGAAAATTGAAACAAATCATATGAGTTTTGTTCCATTGTTCATCGTTTCTCAACTGATTCTATCGAAGCGAGAGTTACAGAAAATGGGTCCTGGATTCAAACACTACGATTTGATTCCATACCTACATGTGTCGTTTCCAGTTGGAAGTTGGGAGTGTTCTTGTCATATCGATACAAAAATTTCGAAATTCAATAAGATCGGAATACTCTCAAAATTCAAACAGTTTTCGCTTTCAGTTTCGCAAATAGTCAGGGCCCAAGTTTCGTAACTCTCGCATCAATAAAACTCGTCTAGATACCATGAAATTGAAACAAATTACATAAGTTTTGTTTAATTTGTCAGCGTTTCTCGATCAACTTTATCGAATGCAAGAGTAACAAGATCGTGATGAGAACAGTGCCTACGTTCTGTAACTCTCGCATGGATAAATTTGGTAAAGAAACGATGAAAAAATGGAACAAAACTCATACGAGTTGTTTCAATTTTCATCGTTTCGTGACTGATTGTATCGATGCGAGAGTTACAGAACGTAGGCACGACTCACATTATCTGATTTAGAACGATTGTCTCTATACCCAACGATTTACCTTCTTTGCAATAACTTTTTAATGTCAGACAATTCTAAATGTAATGATCTGTGAATTGCATTCGCTTAGTTTAGTTTTCCAGGCGCTTAAGCCCAGTTTTAAAAACCAATTTAAGTGGCATAGAAAACTAATGCCTAATTTCAAAGTGTGAACTCACCTTATTAAGTGGGTTGTTCATTTCCGCATTAATTATATGTAATATATCAACTCGTACTGATGAAAACGATGAAATATATTCATTAATATGAAGAAACAATTCATCACTATGATGAATTTCATAAATGGCAAGAAATAAATCATCAATATGATGAAATGATGAACGCATTAATCAATATGATACAAATTTGGGAGAAATTCACACAAATGTCTAGCTAGACAGATGCCGTTAGAACGCCATTTGATGCATTTTTATAAGTATTTGTTCATCAATATGATGAACCTTATCATCAATAAGGCTATCATGATGAAATCATGAAGACATTCTTCAATAACACGAAACATCAATTATTTGATGAATACAAAGTTGCTTCTAATTTTCATCAACATGATGAATCAGTTCATCTATATGATGATTGGATACATCAGTTCAAATCTGTTCCATAAATAAAAAGTGTTTTTTTTTATGAACGAGATCATCAATATGATGTAAACTCAAATTATGATGATTGCGTTCATCAATTTGATGAATATGAAGTTGATTATTATTTTCATCAATATGATGAATCAGTTCATCTATATGATGATTGGATACATCAGTTCAAATCTGTTCCATAAATAAAAAGTGTTTTTTTTTATGAACGAGATCATCAATATGATGTAAACTCAAATTATGATGATTGCATTCATCAATTTGATGAATATGAAGTTGATTATTATTTTCATCAATATGATGAATCAGTTCATCTATATGATGATTGGATACATCAGTTCAAATCTGTTCCATAAATAAAAAGTATTTTTTTTTATGAACGAGATCATCAATATGATGTTAACTCAAATTATGATGATTGCGTTCATCAATTTGATGAATATAAAGTTGATTATTATTTTTTGCATCAATATGATGAATCAGTTCATCTATATGATGATTGATACAGCAACTTGCATTCCCCTTAATAAAATGTGAAACCCATTTTCGAATTTTCGATTTCGTTTATATGGTGAAAATTTAAATCATGTACAAAAAAACATCAATATTATGAAGCTATTCATTATTTTTATGCTCATGAACAGCAATATAAATACAAAATTACAATTGGACTTCAAAATGCATAATTTCAGGAAAATTAGTGTGTTCATCATATTGATGAAAAGTTTTCATGAAATGATGAACCTTATTCATCATAAAATATACCTAATCTTTATGAAAATCCTAGGTAAAAATTTGATGAATGCACTTTCATCATATTGAAGAACGGTTCATCCGTCATCATTTAGTTTTCATGAATTCTTTCATCAATGGGATGAAAAGTACGTCTATATGATGATTTTCAGTTGATGAACGCCATTCATCAATATGATGATGACTTTTATTTTCAGTGCATAAACCGCACCAAACAGTCACGCGTTGAGGATGGAGAGGCTTTTCAAAAATAACTCTTGGGTTTTCCGAGCCCCAGATGCGACAGTTTTGCTTGTTGACGTAGCCTCCGAGGTGGAAATGGGCCTCATCAGTCAAGATGATTTTTCGATGAAATTCCGGATCATTTTCATGCATTTCAAGGACCCAATCAGCAAAGACACGACGTTGTTGATGATCAGCCGGCTTGAGTTCTTGTGTTTAACTTTATAAGCCTTAAGACCCAAGTCTTTATGCAAAATACGGTGTAATGACGTTTGTGGAATGCCTTATTCCTAAGAACGACGAGGAATGGACAAACCTGGGTTTTCTTCAACACTTTGGGCTACAACAGCAATATTCTCAGTTGTTCTTGAGCGACGTGCACGGGTTTTATTCTTCACATCACTAACTTGTCCCAACAGCTCGAATTTGTCCACCAATTTCTGTATTGCGGTCCGACAAGGTGCTTCACGACGACCCAAAAATGTTTTAGTTTTACGAACCGTCTCTGCCAAATTTTCACCATTTTTATAGTGAATTTTAATAATTTCAATGCGTTGTTGAAGCGTGTATCGTTCCATTTTTATAAATGTCAAAAAATGACAGCTTCAAAAGTGACAGCTACCGAAATAGCGGGCTATTCAAAATACACCTCTTATTGGAAAACCCTTTAGTATGGAAGTACTTACAAATAAGACTGTCCATTACAGCACAAATATAAGACAGCACTGTAATGTGCCTTTATTCTTGAGAAGACAATTTGTACAAAATTTTTTATGAAATAAAGAATTTATATTTAAGCTAAGTATTAAAATATCGTTGGAGTAATAGTTAGTTCGATGGATTATCATGTCGGAGGGTTCAATTCCCACCCTCGTCTTCCTAAAATATGTACAAAAATACCAGCTTCTGAATTTTTTGCGAAAAAGTGAAAAAGAAGAGGCTCTTGCTATGAATACGTATCACTCATCTAAGCTGGTTAGACTCAACAGAAAATTGTAGGTCCCATCCATGCCTGTTAAACAAACAACACGGACTTGGAATAATATTTTTGAAAACGAACGTTTATTGGATGCATTTATAAGTTATTCAACAAATCATTACTTGAAGCTTTTGATCGTTTTGTATCTAAAGTTGTTATTCGAAAAAATTCTAAACCTGTTTGGTTCAACAAAAAAAATTATCCATATAAACTCTTTCGAAAATCTAATAATAATACCTATTTGTTTTCATTATTTGCGATTTGAAATAAATTCCTTATAATACTTATTAATTCCTTAAAATACTTATAAATTAATAGTCCCAATAAAAATAGTAAGAGTTTTTGGTGCTTTATCAAAAGTAAAGAGAGTACAAATGGGATTCCCAACTGCATGCACTACTCAGGCACTATAATTCTTATGACCGTCGTGAAATAAGTAATTTGTTTTCAATATTCTTCAGTCTGTTTATTCTTCTTCAAATACATCTGTTAGTTTTTCTCAAATCATCCAATCACCATCAAGTTATTCAGATGTTGAGAACTCTATGTGATCTTGATGGTGATAACTGACAAGCATTCAGGTCCTGATGGCATTCAACCAATTGTCTTGAAATTATGTTTTGCTGCTCTTTGGGAACCATTAACACGATTTTTTAATGAATCTCTGAGAACGGGCCATTTTTAAACGATTGCAAAGTTTCTTAATATATTATTCCCATTCACAAATCGGTACCCAAGCAAAATGTCACCAATTATCGTCCTATATAAGTAAACTCTCAACGATTCCGAAGATATTTGAGAAAATCGTTTATAATAAATTGACTTTTATGATGAAAGATCTCATTTCATCGTTTCAAGATGGTCGACACAGTTAATCACAATATCTTAATCGCTAAACTATCTGCTTTAGGGTTTCATTCGAGTCTTTTGTTATGGTTAGAATATTATTTGGTAGGTCGAACATTAATTCGTCCTTATCACTTCCAATATCTGTGACCTCTCGCGTTCCCCAAAGAAGCCACCTTGGACCTTTACTTTTTCTTCTCTTTGTTAATGATATCCCTCACATAATTAAATCATCCCTTTGTCTTATGTTTGCTGATGATATTAAATTGCTTAAATGTATTAAATTGCCATCTGATCGAATTCCACTTCAAAACAATTAAGATAGTTTAGTCAGCTGGCGTTCTACACACCAATTGCATCTTAAAGTGTCTAAAAGTGATTATTTAATTTTTTGTCGTAACTTTGCCTCATCAAAATTCACTTATTCAATAAATGGTGTCAATCTACAAATGATCTCCAAAACAAAAGGATCTTGGAGTCATCTTTGATCCCAAACTAACTTTTTCTCTCCACATCGACTTCATCGTAGCAAAAGCTATAACTCCTTACTTGGGTTTATCTCTCGTAATTCCAAGAATTTCTAACCCTTTTACTCTCAAGGCGTTATATAAAGGGTTTTCCAATAAGAGGTGTTATTTTGAATAGCCCGCTATTTTGGCAGTTGTCACTTTTGAAGCTGTCATTTTTTGACATTTGACAAGTAGAAACTACGCCATTAATAAAAATGGAACGATACACGCTTCAACAACGCATTGAAATTATTAAAATTCACTATACAAATGGTGAAAATTTGGCAGAGACGGTTCGTAAAACTAAAACATTTTTGGGTCGTCGTGAAGCACCTTGTCGGACCGCAATACAGAAATTGGTGGACAAATTCGAGCTCTTGGGACAAGTTAGTGATGTGAAGAATAAAACCCGTGCACGTCGCTCAAGAACAACTGAGAATATTGCTGTTGTAGCCCAAAGTGTTGAAGAAAACCCAAGTTTGTCCATTCCACAAACGTCATTACACCGTATTTTGCATAAAGATTTGGGTCTTAAGGCTTATAAAGTTCAGTTAACACAAGAAATCAAGTCGGCTGATTATCAACAACGTCGTGTCTTTGCTGATTGGGTCCTTGAAATGCATGAAAATGATCCGGAATTTCATCGAAAAATCATCTTGACTGATGAGGCCCATTTCCACCTCGGAGGCTACTTCAACAAGCAAAACTGTCGCATCTGGGGCTCGGAAAACCCAAGAGTTATTGTTGAAAACCCTTTATATTAATGCTATGTGAGACCAGTAGTACTTGAGTATTGCTGTGTTATATGGAATCCATACTATGCTCTGCATTCAAATCGAATAGAAAGCATTCAAAAGCGATGTGCTAAAATAGCAGTAGTTATATGTAGATTAAAATGGAATATTCGAAAGCTTTCCTATGGTACTATCATTTATCAATAATAACACAGCTCTTAAGTATGTCTACATATATGCTCTTAGGTTTTTTATATACTTTATTCACAGTTCAAATATTTTTCCTCACAATCGTATGATTCCAGCCAGAGCAAGATTTATAGTCCTTCACACACAAATTGCCAAATTCACTTCCTAACTTCATCTAATCTTCAATGAATCTTTCCAAAACATCACATTTGGCACTCTCTATCTCCACCTTTACCTCCATCTCCATCATTCGGCTCAATACCATTCCATCGACAATCACTATTATTGTCTATATATCTTTCACTCCATCCTATCAACAATTAAGTTTGCATGTCCCAGAGCAGAACAAGCAAGGGCAACACGCGGCAACATGGATAAGTTGTTATCCGTTTAAGACTCCGTGTGCAGGAGTGCCTTGAGGTCTGAATGGATGTATCGCAAGGAAAACATTAAGACATGATATAGCCATCGCCATCACTGTATGTGCCATCATGTTCTTCAGCTGAGATGATAATAATAATAATTGTTGTTGTGGCTGTGAGAGGCTATAAGAGGCTGAGACTTAGAATGATGCTGTCTTAGCCTAATTATAGGTTGACTTTGGGCAACTTAGTGTTTTGTTATCGCAATCGGATCGGTGTGAAAGGAACAACTCTCCGACTACTTACTTGTATTTACTTACCTATACTCCCTCTCGCAAAACACAACATAGTTTGAACTTGTGTAAGCTATAGCTATGCTTCTATACCTTGGTTTCATGGTTAATTGCTAAAGGACATGAACAAATGACTTGGGACTCGTGTTATACACCCGAAATTGGTTGTTGAGGCAGTGGCTTAGTGTTGGAAAATGCGTGTTGTAGACATTATAAGGGAATTACCTGCAAAGGGCTTTGCTCAATGAATTTGCGGTTAAATTTACATTTTTATGTTTCCCCTGTGGAAGTGATTTGGTATAATATGTTAGAATTTTTTATTTGTTTTATTTAAAGAGCGTATGTACTGAAGACGTTTGTACGCGTGTATGGCGTATACCAACGCAACGTTAGTAGGTAAGTATGATTTTATTGTAAGCTGGTGTTAATGGGAATTATATTGAATTAATAGCATTGAATTTAAATAATGGCTTGCTTGGGGCTTATTATAACGGGTGATTTTTTGGCTGGTTTGGTTTTGGCAACACTGGTTTTGACAGCTGACGTGTGTTTAGTACCTTGTGTCACTGTCAAACAGCTTCAGTTTGGTTTGCAATTTAACCATGGATCGTCTTACAAATGAACAACGCTTGCAAATTATTGAATTTTACTATCAAAATTCGTGCTCGGTTCGAAATGTTCATCGCGCGCTGCTTCCATTTTATGATCGGCATTCTCGACCTTCTGAGCAGTCTATTCGGAAGATTGTGACCAAATTTCGCACCAAATTTACTTTGTTGGACATTAAACCACCAACACGTTTACGTACTGTGCGTAGTGAAGAAAATATTGCGGCCGTATCAGCTAGTGTGACAGAAGACCGCGAAATGTCGATTCGGCGCCGTTCCCAGCAATTAGGCCTTTGTTACAGCACTACGTGGAAAATTTTGCGGAAGGATTTGGGCGTAAAGCCTTTTAAGATACAGCTGGTGCAAGAACTAAAGCCAGCCGACCTACCACAACGCCGAATTTTTGGTGAATGGGCTCTTGGAAAGCTGGCCGAGGATCCGCTTTTTTATCGAAAAATTGTGTTCAGCGATGAGGCTCATTTTTGGTTGAATGGGTACGTAAATAAGCAAAATTGCCGCATTTGGAGTGAAGATCAGCCAGAAGCATTGCAACAGCTACCAATGCATCCCGAAAAAGCCACTGTTTGGTGAGGTTTATGGGCCGGCGGCATTATTGGGCCATATTTCTTCAAAGATGATGCGAATCGCAGCGTTACTGTCAATGGTGAACGCTACCGAGCGATGATAACAAACTTTTTTTTGCCCGAAATGGAAGTTCTTGACTTGCATGATATGTGGTTTCAACAAGACGGTGCCACATGCCACACAGCACGCGAAACAATGGCGCAATTGCGAGGCGAGTTTGGTGAACAGTTAATTTCACGTTTCGGGCCGGTCAATTGGCCGCCTAGATCGTGCGATTTGACACCATTAGATTATTTTTTGTGGGGGTATGTCAAGGCTAATGTCTATAGGGACAAACCCGCTTCGATTGACGCACTGGAAGCCAACATCCATGCATTCATTCGTGAGATACCGGCCGATATGTGTGAAAGAGTATGCCAAAATTGGACTCAGCGGATGGGCTACCTGAGACGCAGCCGCGGTCAACATTTGCATGAAATTATCTTTAAACATTAAATTGCAAGGTTCAAACTATCGATTCAAATAAATACTTCATTCATTTTTTCGAATTTTTTGTGTTTTTTTTTTTTTTAAAGTTCTAAACCTCTTAAAAAATCACCCATTATAAACACGACGACGAACTTGGATGCAAGGTGAGATCGTTACCCACCAGCATCAAATCAACTTAAATTTTCTCAGGTGGTTTTTGTCTAGATATACAAAAATTCACCATTTTGGGCTACTGCAGTCAGCCAGTAAGGAAAACTTGAAAATATTTATAAGAAGAACGGCGAAGAAATGTTAAGACAGAATTCTGTTCTTGACATGATATTAGCGGGAGGCCCATGACATAAGTGGTGGTGCATTGGGTTTGAAGTTTATCATCTTTTTGACACTTCAAACTTCGTAAGGCTTTTAACGTGGTTGAATTTTTTATTCCACGCATAATTATGTTCTTGTCGAAAATGATATAAGCTGTTGCAATTTTCAGATGAAAAGTGGAAAAAGGGTGATTTTAAACTTCAATTACCATTATTTCATTTCATTTCATTTATTTCGAAAAAAAGTAATTTTACAAGGATACATTAAGATTTAAATCTTTAAGAGTATCTAGGATTTAAGTTACAAATTTTGTTTGTTTAATTAATTCAATTCAATTTAATTGTTATTTAAATAAATATTCAAAGTAAGGTTAATTTAATAGTTCAATATATATTAAAGATAAAGCAGTTTTTTTTATTATTGATTATTCATAAAATAATACAAAATAATAAAATATAATATGTACATAGCAAAAAATAAAAAAAAAAAAAAAAATAATACTTATAAATGGTTTTTCAACAGGAACCCTACAAAAGTAGAGCAACAGGGACAGCAAACGACGCCATATTTCTTGCCGTTCTTTTAACATTTCTCTTCAGTAAGGTTTGCTATTTCATGATGGAAAGAAATACGACCCAACAACGAGTAGAAATTATTAAAATTTACTACCGAAATTCGGAGTCAGTGGCCTCAACGTTAAGAGCGCTACAAATCGAAAAATCATCTTCAGGGATGAGGCTCATTTCTGGCTGAATGGCTTCGTCAATAAACAAAATATGCGGTATTGGTCAGGCAGCAATCCCCACGTACTCCATGAGTCATCATTGCATCCCGAAAAAATTACGGTTTGGTGTGGTTTATGGGTCGGCGGCGTCATTGGGCCGTACTTCTTCCGTGATGACCAAGACCGGTATGTTACTGTGAATGGGAATCGCTACGGTTCAATGATAACCGAATATTTTTGTCCCCAATTGGATGATATGGACTTGGAGGACATGTGGTTCCAACAGGACGGCGCGGCGACACAAGCCACACAGCGAATGTCACAATCAATTTATTGGAAACAAAGTTTGGAGAACGTGTTATCTCACGAAATGGTCCAGTCGCTTGGCCGCCTCGGTCGTGCTATTTGATGCCGTTAGACTATTTCCTGTGGGGCTATGTCAATTCTATGGTCTATGCCAACAAGCCAGCGACGATTGATGAACTTCGTACGAATATCGAACGTGAAATTGCAGCAGTATCGGCCGATTTATGCTTGAAAACCGTCGAAAATTGGGTTCAGCGTCTGGACTTCTGCAAGCGTGCCCGTGGAGGCCATGCAAAAGAAATCGAGTTCCATACATAATGGCATCGAACGTACTTTCACATGAATAAAGAATTTCATTGATATCCAAAACTTTTGTAGCGCTCTTATTGAAAAACCCGATATTTGGTTTGTGAAGTACAAAAATAATTTCCTCTTAAAAGCGGCGGGTGAGTTTGTGGTTTGCAATTCATTTGGAAGTAAGTTCCATAGGCGAATTGCAGATACGTAAAAAGAACGTTCAGCTATGATATGCGAGAAACGTGGTAAAATTAATTTTAATCCTCTTTGTGAATGTGCAAAATGGAGCATTTCACTTAAGTTAACAGGACATTTATTGTGGATGACATCATGGAATTTTAGAAGTAGCCTGAATCTGAAATACTTATCAAGGTTCATATACCAAAGACAGTATGCTGTAAGTGTGATACTCTAGAATGAGATTCTTGGAATGCCGTAGATAAAACGAATACAGTCATTAAGAGCAACATTTACCTTGCGCTTACACTCACAATCCAAAATTGGATAGACTGAACAATTAAAAATAAAATAGGGCATAATCAATGACTTAATCAAGTATTTCTTCATATTGGGCAGTAATAATTCTGAGGAAGATCTTAGTGTTCGTAGTCCGGAGTAAATACGTCTAATGGTATCTGATATTGCTCTACAGCAGCTAATATTACTGTTTACTCTGTATCCCAAGTATTTAACATCCTTCACATAGACAATTTGCTCGTTATCAAGAACAATTGAGGGAAAACCTACCGGATTGGGCTCATCTCTAGAGCACAACATTTCAACAGACTTGGCAGGGTTAAGTTTCATACCATTATCATTAGACCAAGTATGAATATGGTTTAAATCTTCATTTAACCGGCCTCCATCAGACCAATTTTACTAAAGATGTAAAGTACCACATCATCAGCATATAAATGGATTTGGCAATCACGAATGACATCAGGAAGGTCGTTAATAAATAGCGAAAATAATAATGGACCTAAGACTGAGCCTGTATTGGTTATAATACCAACTTCAGTTTTTATTCGTTGTACTCTATTTTTTAGATAGTTGCACAATAGAGCTAGTGAGGTGCGAGCAAAATTAAAATTCCTCTTTAGTTTAGAGAGAAGGATAGAATGATCAATGCAGTCAAAGGCCTTAGAAAAATCAAGTAATACCATGACGCTAAACTTATCGCAGTCCAAAGCGAATCGGATATCTGAAGTAATTTTTATTACTGCAGATTCACAGCTGTGCTTGATGCGAAAACCAGATTGCCATTGTGAAAGTGTAACGAAGCGTTACAATTCTACATACGCCATAATCATTTAGTTTTACATTATACATAGTGTACATGTACCTTAATCATAAATTCTCATCAAAACGCAATTTACTGAGCAACCACCTACAACCCCTACCGGTACCCTAATCATAGAGCTAAACATCCTCATATAAAGCATATGGCACAACTTAACATTTACCCGTGTAAAATAAGAGACGAGGAAATCTCATACGATTTTGTAGTTTAAGTTTCATAGTTCACACTATGTTAGAGCCGCAGATGTTATAGGGCGAGGTAAAAAAAACAACAAAATTGTCTTTCTTTCTCGTCCAAGTGTGGGTACCAATCTAGTGTATAGAGATAGAGAATCAAAGATCAGCAGCAACAAAAGCCTTTTTATAGGGTGTTCGGTGACAGAAAGGCATTGCTTAGCAGAGTTTACTCAGTTGAGAAGCCATTCTAACTTTTTTTTATAAAATTGTAGGGCATTAGATATAACAGAAATTATTATTTTATTATTTGGTATTATTAAGCATTATTTATTTGTAAGATCCCCCGACCGCGTTTTGTTCCTCTGAGCTCCTCTTCAAGCAGCTCATTGGACAGGTTCTCTTCAGTGAGTTCCACCCGCTTTGTTTGTTAGGTTGTGTGCTAAGGACAAGGGTTTTCTTTTAGAATCCCCGACCGCTTCGTTCCTTCGGGCTCCTCTTCAAGCAGCTCGTTGGACAAGGTTCTCCTCCTTCAGTTCCGCCCGCTTTGTTCCTTAGTTTGGGTGCTAGGGACAAGGGTCTCTATACAGAGTTCCCGACCGTTTAGTTCCTTTGGACTCCTCTTCAAGAAGTTCACTGGACAAGGTTCTCCTCCGACAGTTTCCGACCGTTTCGTTCCCCAGGTTGCGTGCTGGGGACACATTATATGAAATACCGTGTTAGTTATATAGGATAACAAAATATTGTATTATATGAAATACCGTGTTATTTTATCTTAAGAGACAGACTATTGTTAACCAAGTTATATGAAATACCATGTTATAAATTGCGACCAAATAAAAATTAATGAAAATTAAATTAATCAGGAAATTAAACTATTTCATTCGGAGTTAAAGACCCTCCAAGCCCAATTTTCGTTGCTTCTTTGGGAAGAACGCTGGACACTGGCGAGCTTACCTCAGCCACGAAGAGAAAGCATCACAAAAGTAAATTGTTTTCATTTAAATAGACTTGAATTTGATCGTGTATTATTTTTTCAAATACTTTGCACAAGAATGATAAAATACTGATAGGCCTATATTCAGAAGGGTTGGAAGGGTTTGTTTTTTTTAATAACTGGTATAACGCTAGCAGTTTTCTACACATCAGGAAATTCAGTGCTGTAGATACAAAAATTAAATATGTGAAGTAAGCAGTTCATTGCGATAGGCAATATGAGCTTTAAAAATTTCGGCGAAATATCATCAGGGCCAACAGCATTTGATTTAATCGACCTAATGGAATCAAACGATTTACGAATTTTCGTATGGAACGTACGATCGCTCTATAAAGCTGACATAACAGCACTTCAAGAAATAAGATGGACAGGGAATGGTGTTCTACAGAAGAAAGATTATGACTTATACTACAGCTGTCATACAAAACACCATGTGCTCGGGGTAGGCTTCCTAGTCGGCGAAAAAATGAAGTCTACCATCATCGGCGTTAACGCTATAAGCGAAAGGCTATGCACCCTTCGCGTGCGAGGCAAATTTAAGAACATCAGCCTCATTAACGTTCACAGACCTACGGAGGAGTCCTCAGACGAAGAAAAAAAACTCCAGATCGAGCAGGCGGCACAAAATCTGGGGCTGCACATTAGTGAAGGTAAAACAAAGTACATGGTGGCGTCGAATGCGAGAGGAACAGTTGGTCAAACAATCAAGGTAGCGGAGCACGAATTTGAAGTGGTGCAATCCTTTAAATACCTTGGGTCAATAGTAGCAGCCGATAACAATATAGAAGAAGAAATACGCGGGCGGCTTCTCAAACCAACAGATCCTACTATAGCCTGTCAAAGATCTTCAAATCCAGAAATCTCACCATAACTTCAAAACTGCTGCTGTACAGGACCATGGTCCTGCCAGTACTCACATATGGATCCGAGACTTGGGTGCTTAGCAAAAGGCACTACGACCTCTTAGCCGCGTTCGAGAGAAAAGTCTTAAGGAGAATTGTTGGCCCCATATGTGAGGAAGGACGATTCCGGAGACGGTACAATCATGAATTGTACGCAATCTACCTTGAAGCAGATATCGTGACAAAAATTAAGCTCGGTAGACTCCGGTGGGCAGGGCACCTAGCTCGCATGAGCGAAGAGGAACCTGCTCGGAAAGTTCTTTGTGGTACATTCTATGGTAGACGACAGCGTGGTAGACCATGCTTGCGCTGGAGAGATGGCGTAGACCAGGACGCCCGGAGCCTTGGGGTGCGCAACTGGATGGCGGCGGCTCGAGACCGGGATGGGTGGAGAGACTTGTTGAAGGAGGCCAGGACCGGACCCCGGTTGTCGAGCCGACGATGATGATGATGAATGGAATCAAATAATACATTAGCACTTATCCAGTCAAACGAGAAAGAACTTTCACTCTCAGGCAAATTAAAAATATCTTTAGTTATACGTGTACCTGACAAATTCGGAATCAGTATATTAGACATCACTTCAGCACTAAAAGGACATTTACTTTTATTTTTGTCTTCTTTAACACCAATTTTTTTCAAATTGCCCCATAGTTCCTTGGAGCTAAGGGAAGGATCTTCTCTAATAAATAGGCACGTTTAGAGTTACGGATTAGAGAATTAACTTTGTTACGGGCAAATATAAACTGTCTTTTATTATACTCTGTTGGATTGTTCTTAAATCTCAGAAAAAAAATGCTCCCTTTCCCGAATAAGCAATTTAATGTCATTGTTAAACCAGGGACATTTATTAAGCTTTAATTCTCTAGTAATTAGAAGACAGCTTAAAAGTCAGAATATATTATACCAAAGCACTACTACGAACTACTGAAATAAACTGATTCCTTACAGTAATTAAGAAAGTTGAAGCCTGGTGTGCCACAAACAAGTGTTCTAGGACCAATACCGATTTTTCTATATGAATATATACATTATACAGGGTCTTTCATTAAGTTCTTCCTATCTTAAAATTTAAATAAAACAAAGTGTGTGTGCGATAACATCGTTTGCAAGGCGATTATGTTTTGAACATAACATCGTTCAAATGTCTGCCGTGGCTCTTCTTGGTGGTGGTATATCGCATTTGTCCAATGTCCATTACTCTGGGGCATAAATCAGGCTGAATTTGACCGATGGCATGGGTTATGCTGTCTTTGAGGGGCGCTGTGGTGTGTGGCTTATTTGCATAGACCTGCGACTTCAGAAAACCCCACAAGAAAAAGTCTAACGGGGTCAAATCGGACGATATCGGTGCCCAGTTCACATCACCTCCACGTGAGATGACTATGCCCTCGAATCGCTCGTGCAGAATTTTCGAATGTGGCGTGAGCTTGTGGCACGTAGCGCCGACCGTCCTGTTGAAACCAAATGTCGTTGGTGTCATTATCATCCAATTCAGGCCAAAAAAAGTTGGTAGTCATCGACCTATAGCGCTGGCCAAAGATATATGGACCGATGACGCCACTAGGCCAAAATCCCCACCAAACAGTGACTTTTTCGGAATGCACTCGATGTTTTGCGCCATTTTCAAAAAAAAAGAAAAGTTATTTGGCGGACCCTTTAGTTTGTAGTTTGTTTTTTCTATAGTTAGTTAGTTACAAAAGTTCAATTTAGGATCTAAAAGAAACACTCTCCTTAGGTAATTTCCTGACTTGTGTTTTTATAGTTTTGAATATTTTGGTGAATTTAAAGAAGATTATAGTAACATATTCGGGGACTCAGTAAAAACTGTGAAAAACAAAGGGCAGCTGAGGTAGCACTTAAGTGAAACCCAGGTGCAGGTCCCAGATAGGTGAAAATTCTGACATTAGGCGTGTTTTTTTGCAAGTCCATATGGATTTGTCGAAAAAAACGACATCGGGACTTAGGAACTTCTTCCTTACAGTACGTAAGTCCCGATAATTATCTGGACTTAGCTAAGTCTATATGGATTTAAGTTGTTGTTGTATTTACGTGTAAAACTATTAGTCCCGATGTCGTTTTTTTCGACAAATCCATATAGACTTGCAAAAAAAACACGCCTATTATTATTCTTTCCCACCATGGTCTCGCCGTTTATAGTATAAGAAATTATGTTCCGTACCAACTTCAACCATAATATGGCTTGACTTCATGTGGTTCAAATTTTTGGTCAATAAGCATATTATACATACCAACTTCATTTATCGGCGCCCAAATTTGGACTTAAATTCAACTTTTAACGAGTTAGGGGCTCTGTCCCACTTCATTCAAAGATTTGTTTCCCTTTATCCTCATTGCGGTCGATTTCAATATACACAAAATTCTAATTAGATTCGCTTTTCAGGCCAGACAAAACCCGAAGGAAGTTATGTTAAGGTCTTTGCTGTGAGCTAAGCCCACTGACTCAGCTAGTGGATGAACCAACTCGAATCCCTGACATTGCAGGTCAATCCGCCAACACTCTAGACTTGTTACTTACCTGTAACCCTGATAAATACACTATTATTTCCAGTTTCTCAGTAAGATATTAAAGTTAATCCCGAGCTTACTCATCAAATTTGGTGAGCTCAGGATTAATTTAACAGATGCTTTTGATGTACAATCAACCAAGTTTGTTTAGTCGATCATCATGCATTTTTCACCAAAAAACTGCTTCCTAAGTTAACTGTGGGTTAATTTACTTCCAGAGTAAGCTTATAATGGATTAACTCACCACTCAAAAAATGGGCCTTAGTGTATAATCGCCTCTAGTCATATCTGTAAATTTCTCGTGCCACCATTCCAACCAAAACTCAGTTAGAGATAAAACTGTAGTGTAAACATAAACTATCCAAAAATATCGAACCTGGCAATACCACACTTAATGTGGAGAAAAATGAAGTATGAAGCCAGTCAATCAATACGTGGTTGTTGGTCAAGGCGCAAAGTTTAAATTAGTATTTAAGTATGTAGTTTTTTAGTATGTCATCATCATCGTCGGCTCGACAACCGGGGTCCGGTCCTGGCCTCCTTCAACAAGTCTCTCCACCCATCCCGGTCTCGAGCCGCCGCCATCCAGTTGCGCAACCCAAGGCTCCGGGCGTCCTGGTCTACGCCATCTCTCCAGCGCAAGCATGGTCTACCACGCTGTCGTCTACCATAGAATGTACCACAAAGAACTTTCCGAGCAGGTTCCTCTTCGCTCATGCGAGCTAGGTGCCCTGCCCACCGGAGTCTACCGAGCTTAATTTTTGTCACGATATCTGCTTCAAGGTAGATTGCGTACAATTCATGATTGTACCGTCTCCGGAATCGTCCTTCCTCACATATGGGGCCAACAATTCTCCTTAAGACTTTTCTCTCGAACGCGGCTAAGAGGTCGGAGTGCCTTTTGCTAAGCACCCAAGTCTCGGATCCATATGTGAGTACTGGCAGGACCATGGTCCTGTACAGCAGCAGTTTTGAAGTTATGGTGAGATTTCTGGATTTGAAGAGCTTTGACAGACTATAGTAGGCTCTGTTGGATTTGAGAAGCCGCCCGCGTATTTCTTCTTCTATATTGTTATCGGCTGCTACTATTGACCCAAGGTATTTAAAGGATTGCACCACTTCAAATTCGTGCTCCGCTACCTTGATTGTTTGACCAACTGTTCCTCTCGCATTCGACGCCACCATGTACTTTGTTTTACCTTCACTAATGTGCAGCCCCAGATTTTGTGCCGCCTGCTCGATCTGGATGAAGGAATCATGTACAGCTTGCTCAGTTCTTCCGATGATGTCGATGTCGTCTGCGTAAGCCAGTATCTGGCTGGACCTGTTGACGATGGTCCCTCTTGTTGCCGTGCCAGAGTCACGGATTGCTTTCTCCAACGCCAGGTTGAAGAGGAGGCAGGCCAAACCAACCCCTTGTCGGAGTCCATTAAAGATGTTGATTGGTTTGGATAGCAATCCGGCTATTTTTACTTGGCTTGTTACGTTGGTCATGGTCAACCTACATAGTCGTGTCAATTTATTTGGGATGCCGAATTCTCTCATGGCTTTGTAAAGTTCTACCCTGGCTTTTTATTATGTAATTAATAAATATTGAGTGAATTTAAACTACATCTTTGTATTTCATTTTACTATAATACTAAGAACACTTTAATGGTGACCCCGACGTCGAAACCGTAGTGCACGCGATATAAAAAATAAAGAACACTTTAACGCTTTATTCTCATATTCGACATCGCAGTGCAGAACACGCGGTTTATATGCATATATGTTTATATATATTCATAAAAGCAATATATTTTGTAATCTATGAAACCACAGTGCAGTTCCACGTGTAAATGCATATACAACAAATAAGCATAACCACCATCATCGCTGCTGCCGCCTCATAAAAACAAAATATATATATAGAATATAGCACTACGATACCACAGTGCAGATCACGCGACATATATAAAAAACAAAAAGCCCACCAACACCACCACCACCACCGTTGCAGCCGTTCATACCAAAAACTCATAAAATAGACTCACAAAAAAAAAGTTCGAATCAAACATCAAACTACAGTGAACTTTAACTGAAATGAACTTTAAGAGGAGTAAATAATTCATCATCCATTTGCAATTTTGCGTTTGACAAGTGCATCTATCTCTTTTCTCCAACCGTGACAATGAATTTTGTACTCAAATTCAATAAATAAAAAGACAATATTGCAACAACATAGAATTATCTCTCTCATCCTTCTCAGTCCAACCTTCTTCGTCCAGATTTTCATCACGATAAATGTCATCAACTCATCAAAATAAACAAGAATAGTTCCAGATCATCAATAAAGAAAAACACTTATTTTTTTCATAGTTTTATTATTTTCCAATCTTTAAATTAGTTTCAAATAAAAATTTTGATTGTGTACCAGCTTATTAAACCATTTTAAATTAAAAAAAAAATAGAGAAGCAAATAAATTTTCAAACCCTGTGAAATAACCTCATTGAATTAAAGTACCTATTGCGAATAAATTTAAAAAAAAAAAGAAAGTAAATATCAATATAAATTTTTTTTCTCCATCTTGTAACGTTTGACCATCACGTTCATTAATTCATTTAAAAGAGGATTTAAATCCATTTCAATAAAACAGGTAAGCGATTTCTTTTCCTATTTCGTATATTTTGTTCGAACATATTTTGGAATTATATAACTTGAGTTAAAATGGGTGGACCCGGAGACAATGACAATTCCTCGGGCGGAACAAAACAACAAATTGTATCGAGCGCGGTAGCAAGGGTAAAAATGCCCAATTTTTGCCATTCAAGTCCCTCGACTTGGTTCGCTTTAGTAGAATCAACATTCGCTATTAATAATATTAAAACGGACACTTTAAGATATCATCACGTTTTAACAGCTCTGCCCGAGGATATATTGATGACTATGGTCCTCCAGAGACAGAAAAATTTAATAAAATCAAAGAGACGGTTATAAACAGGCATACTGAAAGCGAAAATTCAAGGCTGACAAAATTGTTGGGTGGCGTTGCGATAGGTGATAACACACCATCGCAATACTTTCGACAGTTACAACTGATATCGGGTTCGTCTAATGTCCTTCCAGAAAATGTCTTAAAGCAAGTTTAGTTAACCGGTCTGCCAACAAATATTAAAGCAATCTTAGCCGCTGCAACGACGTCCGACATGGAGTCGCTTATGAAAATGGCAGATAAAATATATGAAGTAGGGAATACTACTCCGATTGTAGCAAGTACTTCAAACGATAATTTCTCTGAACGACTCAAATCAATAGAAACACAGTTAGAAGAACTAACTATCTGCTCTACAGGTATTGCTTATAGGTCTCGTTCTGTTAAAAAATTCGAAAAAAAATACAGAGCCCGAAGCAAGAGTCAATGTAAGCAATACCCCACGTGCCATTTTCATTACAGGTTCGGCAAAGATGCTCGAAATTGTCGCAAACCATGCGATTTCGAAACAAAAAACAATCAAAAAAACTTATTTTGACGACTACTGACATTAATGCCAGCAGTCAGGTTAGTCGTCGTCTTTTCATTAAATGTAAAAATACAAAGCTGACATTTTTAATAGATACGGGCGCTGACGTTTCCACTGTCCCACTACATACTACAGAACGTTTCGAACATATTCACATGGACTTGGTTGGGCCACTCCCACCATCGAAAGGACACAACTACATCTTAACAATAATAGACCGATATACCAGATGGCCAGAGGCGTATCCGCTTAGAAATAGCACAGCTGCAGATGTAGCTAACGCTTTCATAAAAGGTTACGTTTCTAGATTTGGTTGTCCCGTAGAGATAACTACTGACCAAGGAGTACAGTTCGAATCAAGATTATTCGCAGAACTCGGAAAACTCCTTGGCAGTCACAGAATCCGAACCACAAGTTATCATCCTCAAAGTAACTGTATGATCGAAAGAGTCCACCGACAACTTAAGGATTCTTTAAAGGCACGGGCCAACACAAAAGATTGGTACGATGAGTTACCATTAATATTGTTAGGTCTGCGAACAACAATAAAAGAAGATTTGAATGCTTCCCCCGCAGAACTAGTTTACGGTCAAACACTTAAGGTTCCTGGCGA
The DNA here is from genome assembly GCA_932273885.2 of Leucozona laternaria. Lineage (NCBI taxonomy): Eukaryota > Metazoa > Arthropoda > Insecta > Diptera > Syrphidae > Leucozona > Leucozona laternaria. The sequence continues at coordinate 260,013,959 of OW026366.1, read as the reverse complement.
GTTTTTTGTTCCCACGGAAGATAATGCTGAAAAAGATACAACTCCTTTAGTTCAAAAATTGCGCAGGCAAATGCGTCATATCTCTTTTCAAACTCCGAGAAGTCATTCAAAACAAAAAAGTTATGTTCCAGAATCTATTCAAAATTGTGATTTTGTTTTCGTGAGAAAAGATAGAGTTAAAATTGGCCTAGAACAACCTTACGAAGGGCCATTCAAAATTGTAAGACGAACAAGAAAACATTTTGTTTTGGACATAAATGGAAAAAATCAATCTATATCGGTTGATAGGCTTAAACCCGCTTATAATGCTTCTTTATAACTACCGAAACAATATTTAATATTAAAAGTAAAAGAAACCAAATAAGTATGAATTATATTAAAATTTATTTAAAATATTTTCGAACAAGGTATTGAAATGAATATCGAAGTTGCTTATTACAACTCCTCTCGGAGGGGAGCTATGTAGTGTAAACATAAACTATCCAAAAATATCGAACCTGGCAATACCACACTTAATGTGGAGAAAAATGAAGTAGGAAGCCAGTCAATCAATACGTGTTTGTTGGTCAAGGCGCAAAGTTTAAATTAGTATTTTAGTATGTAGTTTTTTAGTATGTAATTACTAAATATTGAGTGAATTTAACCTACATCTTTGTATATCATTTTACTATAATACTAAGAACACTTTAAAACCCCTATGAGAACTGTTTGGTAGTAAAAGAAAGCCAACTGGCAAGGCTTCAATGATTTCTTCAAGAATTTATACTTCCTCAATAGTGACGTAGACTCCAGTGCAGATAATATGATCACAAAGTTAATTCTTTCCGGAACGAGCAATTTTATTCCGAATAGGACAAAATCTATAAAATCTAAAGAAAACTGATAGTTTGAGTAAGCGTTAGAGCAATAAGTTTCTGATGCGATAAAGCCAACCCGGCTGAGAAAAACTAAAGCCAGTTCAAACAAATAGAAAGACCTGTAATGCTCATAGTCACAACATGACTTAATTACTTCGTTTTCGGTTGCAACACTCGTCTTCAATGACACCTCTGCTGTTATAGCTCATTATAGAAAGCCAGTTTGCTTGCAGCACAGTTCAACGCACAATTCGAAACTGCCAGGAAAAGTAGTGTAATATGACTCCTACTTTACTTGAGAGCGTGAATGATTTTATGGGACAAATCATCTTTGGCACTAGTGCAGTTACAAGGGTTCTGAAAGATCTCGATATATTTACAAATCCACTGGCCCGGACGGTATTCCTCCTATTGTTCTGAAGACTTCTTCTTCTACGGCGCTTGTCAAACCACTCTCTCTTTCTGATATTCATCAATACTCTGCTGTCTGAAACTTCTAATCCAATAATAATTTTTCTGACGACAGTAAACTCAGCTGATCTCGACAGCATTTTCCGATGGGGAATTAAAAACCGCGTAGAATTTAGTGCTTCAAAAAATCAATGCTGTCTCTTGTCATTGAAGCGGAACCCATCCTTTATGCCACATCCCATGAGCGGTACTTGCATTGAAGAATCTGAACAGCTCTCAGTTCCCGGTATGTGCATAACAGACCACCTTTTTTACAATGACCACATATTCAACGTCGCCAAAAATTCTGCTAAATTAATGTTTAGGTTTTCTTCGGCGATCCAAGAAATTTGTCTCCCCTTTTTCTTTTCTGGCTGCAATCTACAGAGCATTTATCCGTCCAAAGCTTGAGTACAACTCTTTCATGTGACTAGGTGCTCCCATAACTCATTAGAATCTCTTGGGAAGAATTCAAAAAAAAGCTTTAAAATCATATAGGTGATAGTAGTATAACAGAAACAATTACAGCTCGAGAACACCGCCCACCGTAGGGTTTCAGGTCTCTCTATTTTATCGGTATCTCCACAAACAGTGTTCTAGTGAAAATTTTTCCCCTTAAACTATTCAACCTGAATACTCGCGCTTTCAAGATAATGCTCATCAGTTTACCTTATCGTTAAGTACAGAGATTATTTCTTAAGCCGCACTACACGAATATAGTATGCCTTTTAAATTCTTCTTTAATTTAATTACGTTGGCATTGTGTTCAAACATTTTAAGGGAAGTCAAAATCCCTTAAATGCATCCTAATTACTAAAAACTGAGGTAGAACGTGTAAGATTAACGCATAGATACATCGAGCCGACTAGCTCACTGACCTTTCTGAAAGCCTTTCCAAGTGATTGCATCCTAAAACGGGCTAGGGCAGGGCATTTACAGAGGAAGTTAACTAATGTTTTCTTTTCCAACTGGTTCGCATAGCTACGATAATGGGTGCTTTAAGAAATACCCAACTTCACCGCATGCTCTCCTATTGGCCAGTGCCCGGTGATGCATGTTTAAACAACCCTTGCATAATGTCTTGTCTTGGTCTGCACATTCGATCTTTTGTTCGGGCTTTATTGTAGGCGGGCCACATCTTTCTATATATCACGCAGTTGCTTAGACTGCTCCACCTACGATTAGATTTGGTGAGAAAAAATGAAAGTATTTATACTGCCCTTCATTACTCCTATAGAGGAATGTAAGCTCTTTCCGCAAGTGAGCTATGAAGGGGGGAACCTTGCCATGCTAGTTCGTCTGCCGGCCACAGTCACCTGGTACCCAGATAACAGTGACACTAAGATTGATATTCAGGCTTGCGAGCTCATCCTGGCATTGCTGGACCAATTTGGAGGATGATGTAGCGATAGCAATGGCCTTAACAGCCGCGTGAATGTCTGTCAGAATTGCAGTATTTCGATTTTGGGTCTTGTTTGAGTATTTTGCATGCTTCCCTTTTAGAAAGTAATTCTGTCCGAAAAACGCTAGCATAGTCAGGAAGTCGAAAAGACTTGGAGATATTTAAAGACACAGAGAAGATTCCTGAACCAACACCACACTCCATATTTCAGCTGTCAGCGTAGATAGTTGTGTAGAAGTCTCTTGTTATAATTCCTATCCTCTCTAGATGGAATTTTACCGTTAAGATCCCCCACCCCCCCCCCCGATGATCAAAGATGGGGTGAAGTAATCGATAGAGGAGTCGAAAACATATCATTGGGAATCAAATTTGCGATATTGTCATGACCATAGGGTTTGGCAAACCAGCAGTTCGATTCTTTCAGTCTTATCGCGCTGCAAGATACAAGAAAAACCCTTAAGGCATCCGTTGGGTTCTTTGAAAATGCCTTGAGCACTATACAATCGATCCATATTATGGGGATACGTAGTACTCCTACTGTGTAGGTCCATACTATCATCTTTGACTGTTGGTCCCACTTGTTACCAAAGGTTTCGCTACAGGTATAGAATGCCATGCAGACCTTCTTAACCCGTTGTTCAATGTTTAATTTCCAGTTACTACTACGCCCAGATATCTTGCACTGGATGAAAACGACAGAGTTTGGCCGTTGAGTCTGGGTAGAGTGATGGGGAGTATTTAGTTTTGGTAGTAAAAAGCATCAATTCCGTTTTGCATTGGTTAACACCTAGGCCACAACTAGTAGCCCAGTTATTAACTTTTCTCAAAGCCATATCCGTGATTTCACTTATCGCGGGCGTGAACTTTCCTGACACTAGTATTACCAAATCATCGGCATACGCAACAGCCTTCACTTCACATCTCTTCAGCTTGACCAGACTAGATAATGTATATATACAAACCAAAAACCATCAGTAAGGTAAGTAGGTATACTTATATATAAAGAAATCTTTGTTTTAATTCATTTGAAATTCATTTCCTTTCCTATCTAAAGTCAATTTACTCCAAAACTCCTTCCCAGCACTCTGTATAACATTCAATAGAACCACCTCTTAAATTTGCCATTTGCATCCCCCACTCTTAACATTTTCCCACTTAAATTCCGTTGATGGATAACTGTGACAGTTTTGAAAGGTATAATAATAATAAAACTGTCGACAGCTTAAATACAATTTACTATTTTTGCTGATGGATTGTAAAACCACTTTTTTCAACTGTCAGTGTGCGGATTTTACACCTGTCAAAATTTTGAGAACAACAATAACACAAATAAAATTATGGAAAAAAAAAATAATAATAATTTTTCAAACTGTCAGAAATCAGTGCTCGCAGATTTTCACCGAACGTCAAAAATTTATTTTGTATAGAACTGTACATACATATATAATTTGTAAAATGTAATTTATTTGCAGTTTGAAATAACATTTCAGTAGGATGTCAAAATGTGACAGAAAAGGAATCTCAAGGCTTCCTCTTATTATAATGAATGTTTAATTAAATTAAAACCAGTCCAGTACACCTTTGGTTCATGCTTATGCCCTCCGGCTCTCTCTCTCTCTCTCTATTCCTCTGTCTTGATGAGGAATAAATCTTTTAACAAGTATATTAGATACATAGGTACTCGTCTCTTGTACAATGCAAATGTGCTTGCTGGTGGAGTTTGAGGAAATCTTAAATGGCAATCCCCGGGATAACAACAAGGGCTCTAATGAAATACTCGAAAAGCGCGACAAGAAGGAAATGAAGTTGACTTTCCCCGCTGGACTTACGAGTACACGAAAGAACAACAATGATGATTAATATTAGAGCAGCTCTATTCTAGCTGTAAAATGCATTTCAGGACGAATTAATTTTTTACGCCCACCCTGCCTTGGCTCGGTTTTGTCAGTGATTTATTTCCTACGACAGTGATTAATTTTCATTAGTTTTATACATTTTTGTTTTTTTTTTTTTATTTTTCTTTATGTTTTACTTGGTGTTTTCGTTTTAATGCCGGGATAAGCTGAGTTGTTTTTCCCGTGAGGCGTGAGAAACAAAAAAGCAATTTCAAAGCTATAAGTAGCTATATACCTACGGATTAAAATAATAGCTTGATGGAAGAATTTTTGATTGACTAGTATAATAAATACGGATATTGCAACTTTAAATTAAAAACAAATTATTCTGAAAAAAAGATTGTTTGTTTTTAAACAAAAACATGTTACTTAGAGAATAATGAACAAATATTGTAATAGGGAACACATCGCTTCAATCGTTTTCGGGTATCTTAGTATGCTCCAATGCTCCAGGTCCAGGCCTCTAGGATATTAGAGCAGTTTGTTGATACAAAACATAGATATTTATCTTAAACTTCTTCCTCGGCGTAGATTGTCCCATAAACTCTTATGTCTAACTTTAAATATTGAAGTTTCGTTTCAGCAAATGGACTTTAGAACTCTATTTGTGGGATATTCGCAAAAACTGTATACCATCTGAAAGGTCCTTAATTTGTCAAAAAAGGTGAACTAGTTTCAGATATTTAAAACAATAGGTTTATTTTACACTTAGAGGATATATAATATGGAGTGCTTGTTTTTATTCGAATGCGTACCTTTCATAGGGGTCGCTGTTTGAAGTTTCGGTCTGAGTTTTCTGCACATTGGAGAAAAAAAAAACTAAAAAAGAAGATATTGAAATCTTTAAAATAATAAACAAACACTTATTAATTTCAAGAATTACTTCAAATTAGAACAATTTAGAAAGAAAATAAGCAATTTATGAATTTGATAGCAGCTGTACGATATTCTTCGACTTTATATAAACTGAAATAGCGCCCCCTATCAAGGACCCAGGCATTACAATGCTTTAGGGATAGAAACGAGCACTCCATATTATATATCCTCTAAGATTTTACATGAAACACACATTGCACATGTATTTCAAAAGTGTCACAACTCAAGAAACAAATTTTTTGAGTTTTGAACGCCAACAAATATTTGACATTTTCCGGGACCTTTCTATCTATAGGTTGCCATTGATATAAGTTGAATATTTTTTTTTCAAAAGGTAAAGTGTCGATATTCTTATAAAATTTTCTAAAAAAATGTTATAAAGGGTTTTCCAATAAGAGGTGTTATTTGGAATAGCCCGCTATTTCGGTAGCTGTCACTTTTGAAGCTGTCATTTTTTGACATTTGACAAGTAGAAACTTCAACAACGCATTGAAATTATTGAAATTCACTTTAAAAATGGTGAAAATTTGGCAGAGACGGTTCGTAAAACTAAAACATTTTTGGGTCGTCGTGAAGCACCTTGTCGGACCGCAATACAGAAATTGGTGGACAAATTCAAGCTGTTGGGACAAGTTAGTGATGTGAAGAATAAAACCCGTGCACGTCGCTCAAGAACAACTGAGAATATTGCTGTTGTAGCCCAAAGTGTTGAAGAAAACCCAGGTTTGTCCATTCCTCGTCGTTCTTTGGAATTAGGCATTCCACAAACGTCATTACACCGTATTTTGCATAAAGACTTGGGTCTTAAGGCTTATAAAGTTCAGTTAACACAAGAACTCAAGCCGGCTGATCATCAACAACGTCGTGTCTTTGCTGATTGGGTCCTTGAAATGCATGAAAATGATCCGGAATTTCATCGAAAAATCATCTTGACTGATCAGGCCCATTTCCACCTCGGAGGCTACGTCAACAAGCAAAACTGTCGCATCTGGGGCTCGGAAAACCCAAGAGTTATTGTTGAAAAGCCTCTCCATCCTCAACGCGTGACTGTTTGGTGCGGTTTATGGTCCGGCGGGGTCATTGGACCTTACTTTTTCGAAAATGAGGCTGGAGCAACAGTTACGGTCAATGGATTGCGCTATCGAGAGATGATTAATGATTTTTTATGGCCGGAATTGGATGGTATTGATCTGGACAACGTTTACTTTCAACAAGACGGCGCTACACAAGCAATGAAACCATCGATCTTTTACGGGAAAAGTTTCCGGACCGTGTTATCTCTCGAAGAGGTGATCACAATTGGCCACCGAGATCTTGTGATATAACACCTTGCGACTTCTTCCTTTGGGGCCACGTGAAAGATAAGGTCTACGCCAACAGCCCAGCGTCGATTCAAGACCTCAAAGATGGAATTCGTGAGGCTATCGAGGACATAGGGCAACCACTTTGCGATTTGGTTATGGAAAATTTCATGAAAAGGATATGGTCCTGTAAGCGTGGTCGTGGCGGCCATTTGGCTGATGTTGTGTTCCATTATTAACGGCATACCTTCTTCTTTATAATGAAATAAACATCCGATCATTTATCTCAAAAAAATGCCATTTTTCTTTGAATATCAAAATAACACCTCTTATTGGAAAACCCTTTAGTTGAAATCAAAGCTGCTTTGACAAAAATGATAAATTTTCAGTTGTGACGCTACTCTTGTTGTAAACAGTTGTGCAATAAATATCAAAAGTGTTTTGATTTGAATTGTGTCGTTTAAGTGGTTACATTTGTAAAAAAAATTAAGTGTTGTATTTTGAGTTGTGACGTTTAAGTAGATTGAACTATTTATAAATCCTTTGTATTATTTTTAGTTACTACACTTTAGAAACATGAAAAGTTGAAATTTAGCGAATTAATACAGTTTTTTTGTTTCAATAAAGATTTTAGTTCTTAAGGCTCAATTAAATACCAAATGCTTTCAATTTTATATAAAACCTTAATTTTGTCATGGCAGATATTTTACAAACAATTTAATTCGAAAAAAGCCTTTTCTCATACATTTTTTCATGTTTTTTTTTCGAGTTATGACACTTTAGATGAATAAATTAAACTTGTTAAGAAAAACTATAATTTTGGTACGCTGACCTCGAATTGAGATTGGGACTCATCCTACCAAAAACCATAAGAAAAGATAGTTTTGTTCTTCGGGTTTACTTTTGTTAACCAGTGCTATTTTTCGGTAGGTATATTTTATAATGAATTCAAGGAGTCGCTCAAGATTAATGGTGCAATTAGCTATACCAAAAAACATCTTCCAGTTGGAAATATTTCAACTTTTTCTGATTCGATTCAAAACGAGACAACTGAATTAATAACTTTGACGACCCCTGAAGATGGCGGTCAGCCATCAGCCGAATAGGGGGAATAACATGTAGCATACGAAAACATGCACGTGCCGTAACTATTCGGGACTGGTGGAAGTGTGATCATAGCCTCTTCGCGGCGGCCGCTAGAAACAAGCCTTTAAAAAGGTTTGGCTAATATGATCAGGCTGGTTCCACAGGTTGGCAACAGGTTAATTCCCTGTTCCGTAAAACAAGAAGAATTACGAGACCAGCAACAAGCCTCGGAAACGGACTGATCTCACGACGACAACCCACGCAAAGAAAACGGAATAACGATTTACGAATTTTCTTATGGAACGTACGATCGCTCTATAGAGCTCGAGCTGCTCAGCAGCTAGCCGATGCCCTGTCAAAATATAAAGCTGACATAACAGCACTTCAAGAAATAAGATGGACAGGGAATGGTGTTCTACAGAAGAAAGATTATGACTTATACTACAGCTGTCATACAAAACACCATGTGCTCGGGGTAGGCTTCCTAGTCGGCGAAAAGATGAAGTCTGCCATCATCGGCTTTAACGCTATAAGCGAAAGGCTATGCACACTTCGCGTGCGAGGCAAATTTAAGAACATCAGCCTCATTAACGTTCACGGACCTACGGAGGAGTCCTCAGACGAAGAAAAAGAGACTTACTACGAACAAGTCGAGAGGGCCCTCAATGCCTGTCCAAGGTATGACGTAAAAATCATCCTTGGGGATTTGAATGCAAAAATAGGTCGGGAGCCGGTATTCAGGCATTACGCAGGCACCCATAGTTTGCATGAGAACACTAATGACAATGGACTTCGAGTCTTAGAATTGGCAGCATCGAAAAACATGGTCGTTGCGAGTACCAGGTTCCCGCGTAAAGATATCTACAAAGCCATCTGGGTATCACCTGATGGAGTCACTCGTAACCAAATTGACCACGTGTTGATAGACCGTCGCCACTTCTCGAACTTGATGACGGTACGAACGTACCGAGGTGCCAATATCGACTCGGATCACTATCTTGTTGGTATGGTTTTCCGAGGGCGGATTGCCTTGCGAAGACGTATTGCATCCGCCGATCAGGTTCGAATCAACACGGCTGCTCTGCGCAATGAAAACACCAGTAACACCTTTGGTAATGCGTTAGGACTCGCCCTAGAACTGGGTAGAGTAAGTCCTGGAGCCAGTATGCTGGGCGTAGATGAGAAGTGGACACGCCTTAAGAATACTGTCATTAGTACTGCCAACTCCATCTTAGGCAGCAGTCGTAGAAATCGGAACGACTGGTTTGATGATGAATGCAAGCTAGCGACTGAACGTAAGAATGTTGCGTACCGAGTAATGCAACAATCTCATAGAACGCGGGCACGCGAAGACGAATATAAAGAACTCAGAAGAATTGAAAAACGGCTTCACAGACAGAAAAAATCAGCCTGGGAGAAGAACATAATCTGTGAAATAGAGAAAAGCCGAGAGCGAGGTCCGCACCAGGCGCGGAAGTTCTACCAATCCGTCCGAAACATGACGCAGTACACACCACGCTGCACATACTGCAAGGACGGAGAGGGAAATCTGATCACCGATCCTCAAAGCATACTGGAGCGATGGGAAGCGTACTTCAATGAATTGCTAAATGGTCAGCTCACTGCAGAAGTGGAGGCCCCACTACTTCAAGAAGAGTACCCTATGTTGCCGCCACCAAGCATAGAAGAGGTTGAGAAGGCTATAGGCCGACTAAAGAAAAACAAAGCCCCGGGAGCCGATGGTACACCAGCCGAACTATTTCAACATGGTGGGCCAGCTTTACGTCAAGCAATTCATGAGATTATAGTGCACGTGTGGGAGCATGAAGAAATTCCAGAAGACTGGCGAAAAGGTATAATTTGCCCCATACATAAGAAGGGAGATGTCACAACGTGCAGCAATTATAGAGGTATCACGTTGTTGAGTACCACCTATAAGATACTCTCCTCTATCCTACAAGACCGGATAACCCCATACGCTAAAACCATCACCGGACAATATCAGTGTGGTTTCATTCCAGGCAAATCAACAACTGATCAGTTCTTTACCCTTAGACAGGCGATGGAAAAATGTCTAGAATTTAACATCCCAACATACCACCTGTTTATAGACTTTAAGGCCGCCTACGATAGCATAGCCAGGGTAGAACTTTACAAAGCCATGAGAGAATTCGGCATCCCAAATAAATTGACACGACTATGTAGGTTGACCATGACCAACGTAACAAGCCAAGTAAAAATAGCCGGATTGCTATCCAAACCAATCAACATCTTTAATGGACTCCGACAAGGGGATGGTTTGGCCTGCCTCCTCTTCAACCTGGCGTTGGAGAAAGCAATCCGTGACTCTGGCACGGCAACAAGAGGGACCATCGTCAACAGGTCCAGCCAGATACTGGCTTACGCAGACGACATCGACATCATCGGAAGAACTGAGCAAGCTGTACATGATTCCTTCATCCAGATCGAGCAGGCGGCACAAAATCTGGGGCTGCACATTAGTGAAGGTAAAACAAAGTACATGGTGGCGTCGAATGCGAGAGGAACAGTTGGTCAAACAATCAAGGTAGCGGAGCACGAATTTGAAGTGGTGCAATCCTTTAAATACCTTGGGTCAATAGTAGCAGCCGATAACAATATAGAAGAAGAAATACGCGGGCGGCTTCTCACATCCAACAGAGCCTACTATAGTCTGTCAAAGCTCTTCAAATCCAGAAATCTCACCATAACTTCAAAACTGCTGCTGTACAGGACCATGATCCTGCCAGTACTCACATATGGATCCGAGACTTGGGTGCTTAGCAAAAGGCACTCCGACCTCTTACCCGCGTTCGAGAGAAAAGTCTTAAGGATAATTGTTGGCCCCATATGTGAGGAAGGACGATTCCGGAGACGGTACAATCATGAATTGTACGCAATCTACCTTGAAGCAGATATCGTGACAAAAATTAAGCTCGGTAGACTCCGGTGGGCAGGGCACCTAGCTCGCATGAGCGAAGAGGAACCTGCTCGGAAAGTTCTTTGTGGTACATTCTATGGTAGACGACAGCGTGGTAGACCATGCTTGCGCTGGAGAGATGGCGTAGACCAGGACGCCCGGAGCCTTGGGGTGCGCAACTGGATGGCGGCGGCTCGAGACCGGGATGGGTGGAGAGACTTGTTGAAGGAGGCCAGGACCGGACCCCGGTTGTCGAGCCGACGATGATGATGATGATGACCCCTGAAGATGTTCTCAGCTTCTCAACACCTTTAATCACTCCTGAAATAAGGAATTTTAACGATTTAATCCTAAATAATACAGCGAGCTTCACAGGCGAAACGCCAATACAAATTTTGGAAAGTAAAACTTTCGAAATTCATACCGATGACCAGGTGCACGAAACAACTAGAAATTTTGATTAAATGCCAACCACATCGAACAATGCACAATTTCGCAAAACCCAAAAGTCACAACCAAAATTCGTCTAACCAGGGGCCAACAAAAGTATTACACAGTTTCCCCAATACACAGTCATGAAAGTGATTTTGACGATTCTGACGCAGATCCTGATTTTCACAATTCTTCTACTTTTTCAACTAGTTCTTCCAACAGTAGAGATAGTTGCTCTGAGTCTGAAGAAGAACAAGAATTCAAAAGACGGAAACGGAACCGAAATCCCAAAAATTGGGCCGGCAAAAAAGTGAAACTTTTAAGAAATTCCGGAAAAACTTATGTGTCATCATCAAAAACAAAGAAACGATTTCCTGCAAAAAAAAAAAAAAACGGGCCCACCATGTGGAGAAAAATGTAGACTTAGTTGCAGTTTGAAAATAAGTCAGACAAACAGACAAGAAATCTTCAAAAGCTATTGCGATCTTGCCGATTTCCAAAAAACAAAGAGACATTATTGTAAGACATGTTTATCAAATCAAACCAAAATACTGATATTCAACCACAAATGATAATAGAAGTTTGAACTCAGCATTCTATATTGAGGTAAACAATGAACGAATTAGAGTATGCAAAACATTTTTCAAAGCTACACTCGATATAAACGACAGACCAATTCGAACAGCTCTTCAAAAAATGACTGACACTGGTTTCCTTTCCAGGGATTTGCAAGGCAACATAGAAAACATCCCCAAGTCAATCCGGAAATTAAGAATGGTGTGAGAAATTTCACTAACGCAATTCCAAGAGTTGAGTCACACTATTTAAGAGTCCAAACTAGTCGTGAATTCATTAAAAGTGGTAAAAGTCTTGCAGATTTTTACCGTGACTATAAAAATGATCAAGAGGAACTGCAGCTCCCATTTGCCAATTCATCATTATTTAACCGGATTTTTCGATCGGAATTCAACATTTCATTTTATGTTCCGAAAAACTACCAATGCAATCTTTGCGAATCGTTTAAAAACGCAGATGAATAAGGAAAAAAATCTGCTTGACTCTTTCAACACTCACCAAAAAAAAAAAGGAACTATCACGCAAGGAAAAGGAGTCAGATAAAAAAATCTCTAGTGGTAGGTACTCATGTTGCCGTTGGTCAAATTGGTGGTGGGGTTGCGATTCTTGTAAGAAAATCCATTCAACATTCGCTTTTACCTGTTGTGCAAACACGAATTGTGGAAAATATAGGGATAGAAATTATGTTAAAAAATCAGAAAACAGTGAAGATTTATTCTGTTTATTTTCCCGATGGTTCTTCATCTGATTTAAAAAGAAAATACCTTAAGCAAGATTTAAAAAAAAACTTTTCACAATCAACGGTGTTTTTTTTTGTTGGGTGGTGATTTCAACTGCCGTCATAGAAATTGTGGCTGTTTGAGAGCGAATGCTTGGGGAAATATACTGGCAGACCTCCCACTGACATTACCAATTAATATCATGTATCCTTCTTGTCCAACGTATTTTCCTGCAGGTTCTCGTGGTAGTCCTTCTGTTCTTGATCTATTCGTGTCAAATGTCCCTAGTCTTATTACACAACCAGTTTCTTTTAACCCTCTTAGTTCGGACCATAATCCCGTTTTTTGTGATATTTTATGGTCGGATGAGAAGAAAGTGCAATATTTTCAAGATTTGAAAAATACAAATTCTAAATCATTTAGAACAAAAATAAGTATGAAATTTCAAAACGTGTCCACAGACCTTCAAAATATTTTCTGTGAAGACGATGTGGACTCTGTAGTCGAAAACTTTACAGAAACTATTCTAACTTCTATAGACGAATGCATCCTTAAACGCGTAAAAAAGGATAGTACATATCAACAGCTTCCAATTCATGTTTTGGAATTAATAAAAGTAAGAAATATGCATAGAAGAAATTGGCAAAGATATCGTCAACCTTTTTCACGAAGTATGGTTTCTCACTTTAACAAACTTATATCAAATCAATTATTTAGCAATGGAAACGAAGAATGGAATAAAAGGCTGAGTGTTCTTAAAAAGAATGATAAGCCATTTTGGAATATAGTAAAAATTGTTAAGAACAAAAACAAAAAAAAATCCATTTTTAAAGGATTCTGGAACAACTTTCTATACAGATCCTGAAAAGGCAAACGAGCTTTCTAGAGTTTTTTCAATGAATCATAAAGTATCACAAAACTTAGGTGACAGAGACACAAATGATCGAGTGCTAATTGCAATCCAAAATCTAGATTCTTCAGATGAACTGACACCATCAAATGCATTTGTTGTGGAAGAAGGTATCAAAAATATTATTGACAGCTTTCATAACCGAAAAAATGTTTATTTAAAACATTTACCACGAGTTGGAATTAAGTTTCTTACATTTCTTATTAATGCTTGCCTCAAACTCCATTATTTTCCTAATTCCTGGAAAAAAGCCAGAAATATCTGCAAGTTACAGACCTATAAGTTTGCTCAGCAACTTAAGCAAGGTATATGAAAAAGTTGTAAAGGAACAAATTTTAAAGTTTGTTGCACAATGGATTAGTATATAAAATGATACAATTTAATTTCCCGCTATATTTGTGTAAAATAATTCAAAGTTTCTTGTCTGGTAGATGCTTTCAAGTTTATGTTAATTGTATTGTTTCTGACAAATTATGTTTTGATTTTGGTGTCCCTCAAGGCTCAGTTCTTGGCCCAACCTTGTATACATTAGATTTTCCAGCTCTTCCGTATTGTGAATCAGCAATTTTTTCATCGCATGAGTTTGTTCTCAATATTGAGAATAATTTAGAAAATGCAATTGAAATATTGGACAAGTATCACCACAAATGGAAGATCAAGTTAAATACTGGTAAGTTGCAAGCTATTTTTTTCTCTCGAAAAAGAAAAGCTTGCTATCTTCCCAGTAGTCAAATTCAATTCAATGGAAACGTTATACCATGGGAACAGTCTGTTTAATATCTAGGAGTTCATTTAGGCACCAAACTAACCTTTAGCCAACACATAAGCAATACTCTAAAGAATATGAGTATTGCAATTAATATGCTCTATCCTTTTATAAACATAAGATCTTCACTTACAAATGATAATAAGATTTTAATACATAAAGTAATTTTTCAATCAATTTTATACTATGGGTGTCCGGTATGGGGTAAAGCTGCAAAAAGTCACAAACGAAAATTACAAATTTGGCAAAATAAAGTTTTAAAAACGATGATCAACCTTCCTTGGCATTATTCCACCGTTGATCTGCACAGAAGAGCGGATGTTGAAATGATATCGGAAAGGATTCAAAAACTAAAGAACAATTTCAATAATACCTGTGATATTGCTGAAAATCCCCTCATAAACCAACTTTATATATCTGTGTTAACTTAACATTCATTCAAATATCTTAAATCCATTATTTTGTTTGCTTTTTTCTTTTTTCTGTTTTTTATTTCTTTCTCTAAATGTAATTATTTATTTACTATAACATTGTTACATATTTATATATTAAGGTCTGCAATATAATAGGTGATTTTTTAAGAGGTTAAGAACTTCTTTTAAAAAAAAAACACAAAAAATTCGAAAAAATGAATGAAATATTTATTTGAATCGATAGTTTGAACCTTGCAATTTAATGTTTAAAGATAATTTCATGCAAATGTTGACCGCGGCTGCGTCTCAGGTAGCCCATCCGCTGAGTCCAATTTTGGCATACTCTTTCACACATATCGGCCGGTATCTCACGAATGAATGCATGGATGTTGGCTTCCAGTGTGTCAATCTAAGCGGGCTTGTCCCTTTAGACATTAGCCTTGACATACTCCCACAAAAAATAATCTAATGGTATCAAATCCCACGATCTAGGCGGCCAATTGACCGGCCCGAAACGTGAAATTAACTGTTCACCAAACTCGCCTCGCAATTGCGCCATTGTTTCGCGTGCTGTGTGGCATGTGGCACCGTCTTGTTGAAACCACATATAATGCAAATCAAGAACTTCCATTTCGGGCAAAAAAAAGTTTGTTATCATCGCTCGGTAGCGTTCACCATTGACAGTAACGCTGCGATTCGCATCATCTTTGAAGAAATAGGCCCAATAATGCCGCCGGCCCATAAACCGCACCAAACAGTGGCTTTTTCGGGATGCATTGGTAGCTGTTGCAATGCTTCTGGCTGATCTTCACTCCAAATGCGGCAATTTTGCTTATTTACGTACCCATTCAACCAAAAATGAGCCTCATCGCTGAACACAAGCAGCGCGCGATGAACATTTCGAACCGAGCACGAATTTTGATAGTAAAATTCAATAATTTGCAAGCGTTGTTCATTTGTAAGACGATCCATGGTTAAATTGCAAACCAAACTGAAGCTGTTTGACAGTGACACAAGGTACTAAACACACGTCAGCTGTCAAAACCAGTGTTGCCAAAACCAAACCAGCTAAAAAATCACCCGTTATTATTTGTTTTATAATAAATTATATTGTTATTTGTTAATAAAATATTTATCCATTACTAATAAATGTTTTTCATCTACTAACACTTATTGTTTTATAAATTTGTTATTTATTTATTTATTTTTTTATTTATTTATTTATTTATTTTTTAAGTTATTTATTTATTGATTTATTTATTTATTTATTTATTACTAACACATGTACCAGTCCACTAACACTTATTTATTTATTTAATTTATTATTTAATAATTTATTTATTCGATTATTTATATCTTTTATGTGTCCTTATTATAAATGTTTATCTACCAAAAGCATTCCATGTTTTTCCTTTTATTTGTAAATTTTGTAGGCGAACTAAACCTACTATTATACTTAAACTGTTATAATATCTATATTATTATTATTTTTGTTTGTTATTTTTTTTTCTGTCATTCAAATAAAGGTTTTCATTGTATTTTTCTTTAAATTATTTTACATTTTTCCAACTATATTGCTTTATTAAAATATAAGAAAATAACTCAGAAGTAAGATAATAAATGTCAAATCTCTGAAATGTAAAACGTGCGGTCATAGGCTTTGTACATATAATTATCACGAAATAAAAATCTATCTATCTAAACTTTACTGCCTTAACTTTTCTATAAGTGACCTAAATCTAAACTTTGTTGAGTGTTACTTTTGGAATGAGACTGAAGGTAAACGTGGTGCAGTGGAAATTGGTAGTTATGTGTTCTTCACTATAGTCACTACCTCAAAATGCTGTCCGAAACCACTAATAATGAAGATTTAGATGTTATATTTTTTTACTATCAGAATAACTGCTGTGGGCAGTAAAAGAACAAATATTTGCTCCCTGCATATTCATATACTGTAAATAAATTAAAAATTCGAAGCATTACTCACAAATTCCTAATACGTGGACATTCTCAAAACGAAGGTGATAATGTTCACAGCGTCATAGAAAAAACAGGTAAAAAGACATCTTCGGGCTAGATCTACTTACCTCAGCAATATGTTACATTGATTCGAGCAGCAAAAAAGAATGGTCCATCCTATCGCGTTCATGAGTTCACTTACGATGAATTCTAGGATTTGAAAATTTTACAAGAACAATGGGAAAATAAGTTTACAGTTGATGCTGATAGGAGGCAAGTCAAGTGGCACGATATAAAGTTTGTACGGGTAGAAAAACATTTTTTTATAAGACATCTTATGAAGATATTGAATACAAAAGAGTTAACGTACGAGCCTTAAGAAAAAAAGAAAATTCTGATGCGGCGATTTATTCCCTCGGACTGACGAAAGCTTATTAAGATAAAATTCATTTGGCTGAAAACAAAAACAAAAAGACATACAAGATTTGATAAATAAAAACATAATACAAAAATTATTTTACAAAAGTGAGTTACTACTTTTTGTCATATTTATTTCAATTATCAACCTTTTTCCAAAAAAATAATAATTATTTTTTTTTAACAATAAATGAAAACAACGTGAATGTAGGGATGAGCGATATTGAAAAAACATCGATGTTAGCATCGATGTCAACATCGAAGACCGAACATCGATGTCAATTATTATCGAGACAGGAACATCGATGTTTCTTAACATCGATATTTTTTAACATCGGTATTAAATTAAATTCCTTATCAATTTTTTATTTGAAAAATAAGTTCAAATTAATCATAACATTAAATTTGTTTTTGACGTTTTTTTGAAATCAAAATATTAGCCAGTTCATAAAGTACATATAAGCTAATCTTAATGGTAATGTTAACGTCCAACTTATCGAAAAGAAAATCCATTTTTTTTAATTTAAATTATCATTTTCGTTTTGAAAATTTTAAATATGATTGTCGATCGATGTTTTTAAAAATGTTTTTCTTTTCGTTTTTTCACCAAATGTGTTCGTTTAACTCATTCAAAATTCCTATATTGAAATTTGTTTTTCAGCATCGATATTTAAAAAAAAAGATACATCTTAAATTCAAACTACCTTTACAGTCTTCAAAATTGTTTTCAACATCGATATTTATCGATAGCGACGTTTTTTTAAAAAAGTTTTTTTTTGTTCAAATACTTTTAAATACATATCTTCATATAGTAAGCGTTTTCACGTTTTTCTGAAATCAAAATGTCATAAATGAGATTATCATATGGTAACGTTTTCGAAATGAAAATTCGTTTTAATTTTTCAATTTAATCGTTTTGAAAATTTTAAAATTCGCTATTTTCAACATCGAATTTTAATTTGTTCACAAAATTATTTTTGAAATTTGCATTGATATCAAATTATTGATCATCGATTGTGCGACATAATATTTCGCTTAAATGAACATCTAACAAATCTAATAGCAGCAATGTATTAAATAAATTGAACTTGGTTTTATTTTTGTTGATTTTTATTAACATATGGTAACATAGCAAAAGATTTCAAAAAAAGATTTGCAAAAAATTGCATACGAAAACGGTGTTTTACTGTACGGCATAATCCATCGCTACATTTTACTAGAAGAACTTGTAGTTCATTTTATGTCGATGTTTTGGATTTGACATCGATGCTTCGATGTTACACATGGTTGAACATCGATGTTGAAATATCGATTTTCTAAAAACGTGAATTTTTATGGTTTAAAATGTAGAATTGCTGCTGGTTGTTGTGTATGGTTGGTTAATAGTGTATTTCCTTTTGTAAACATTGATTATTTCATAAATTTACTGTTTCTATTGTTGTAAAATGGTTAGCAAACGAAATAAAGAATCTTCAACATATCGAAAGTTCATCCACTATTAAAAATTCAATTGAATTTGCCAATATTATAAAATCAGTTAGAGTAGAGGAGGATGAGATTTTAGTTTCGTTTGATCCATCCCAATTAAAGAAGCACTTTCAGCTTTAAGAAACATCCGTGAAAACCAACTTGATGTTAACATGAGAGCAGCAGAGATTTGTATTATTATTGATTCTTTATTATAAATAAGTAGTTACAAAAAAAATAAGTTTACAAAGAATTAATGGTCATTGGCAACTTTCCGTCTGCCAGAATGTGACATTTTTCATATGTATGTAAAACATAACATAGAAAGAGAAATTTTAGATTTTTAATTTATCAGAAAAGGATAATAAAAAGTAATAAAGTATTGCAGTACATTTTTTTGTTGTCTATATTTTTTGTTGTGAATAAGAGAAAGAAAATAATTGAGCAAAGAAAACAAGCTTTATTTACGAAATAGATTAAATGGTTGAATAGAAATACGCTTACTTAAGCATTTCAAAATCCGCTTCTATAGACTAGACCATGATCACAAAACCGGTAGCAATTTGTTAACCCTGCAAGTTCATTCCAAATTTCTATCAGTTGTGGTCTAGAGAGGGAACACTTTGTTGGAAGTAAGGCCTTCGAATCTCCTGCCAGATAGAGCAAACGTCTATAAAATGGAAAATATCGTCAGGCTCGTACCTCTTACAAAAGCTACACAAGATAGGTAGATCTGAACGATGAGGAACATAATTTAATGAAAGAATTTCCACTCTTGCTCTAAAGATAGTGCTAATAAGTTCAACAGGGAGTTCGTTTCCAAAATTTCTATAGCAGCCTGGAGGCGGTGATTTAAGTCTCTGTACGCATAGTCCTTGTTTTCGATGACGACGCACGATTTAAATGTTGAAGGTAGATTTGTTGATTTATCTCCGATATGACATTCGCAAATAATACATTCCAGCTATCTATATTAGATTCTGAATGATCCAAACGGAGGCCATGGGATCTTGCAAGAGTAGTCCATTCTTTGAAAGGTGGGTTTTTCATTGTTTTTATCAAAAACTCGGCATTGGCTTTTAAGTTTTTTTTGTATGTATAAGGGTGTGATACCTGACGCGAAATAGATATTTGAAGATATATCTTTGGATCACTTCAAAATCCTTGAAAAATATATAACCAAAAGCATGAACACCATGTAACACATACAAGAATTTGAACCCCAAGTGTATGCTTTGGTTTCCAAAAAAAACTTTGGCCACATAATGCTAGGTGCAATATTGGCTTCTTTACTCATTTCCTGTATACATGCTTTGCAAAGCTTTTATTTGCAGCCATCAGCACTCCAAGATACCTAAATTCTTGCACTACCTCTTCACCATCCAGAAACCAACATTCCTCTCTCAACCTCTTACTCTTACGAGCTTCAAACACCATAACTTTCATTTTTAAAGCTTTAATCTTCAGGTCACAGATGTTGCAGTTTCTTTGAAGCTTGTTATAATTTGGAGTTGGAGAGAAGACGGGTTAGCTGCCAACATGACAAGGTCATTCGCGTAGAGCAGCACTTTAATAAGCAAATCCGAAATATTGACGCCTCTAGGCAAGATGTCACAAATATCATCAGTAAAAAGAGCAAAGAATATTGGGCTCAAAATACATCCCTGAGAAACACCTGCAGTCGTTTGAAAACAATTTGACGTCACAGAACCATCCAAAACAGTCGCATAGGTTACACAAAGAAAATGTTCATATATTGACAAGACTTTCCTAGATATTCCAAAGGAAGACATTTTGTAAATCAGAGCTTGTCGATTGACAGTGCCAAAGGCTGCCTTTAAATCAACCAAACAGGCATACAGCTTTTTTTTTCCTTTGGGTTAATTTAGTGGCAATGCTTGACAATGTAAATATGTGGTCAGCAGTCGAGAATCCAGCACGAAAACCGGCTTGAAATCTGCTTAATAGTTCAGTTGACTCCATCCAGTTTGAGAGTCTGATATACTCATATATACTCTCATATTGTAGCGAATACCTTCCTTATTGAGTTAAGGATTGATATAACCCTATAATTTTCAGGCATATGCTTGCATCTCCCTTTTTAAAAATCGAAATATTAACGGATGTATTAAAACTTTGAGGAACGTACGAATTTTCAAACAAATAATTATAAAAAGATAGCAGATATAGTATTTGAAATTCGAGGTGCAATTTTTGATAAACAAATGCATTTATAAGATGAAGAACAGGTACCTATAGAATACTTTTAGTTATTTAAGCCGTTACCAAAACACAAATGAAAAACAGTTAAAGCAGATGACCCTACTTTTTGAATCTATAGCAGGGCCAGTCTCTTTAACTGTAATTCAAATACACACATTTTATATAAATTTTACTTAATACCATTAAAATTTAAATCTTTTTTAATTTAATTTGATATTTAATTAAGGGTTTTTTTATCTACGTAATTGATTCTTGACAAGACTATTTACTATTCATATCTCAGTTCAATATATTTTATTTATATTACTTGACGTTATTTCATTTTCTATTAAATATTTATTATTTTTTTTTAATTTCACTTTATTTTCCTTTTTTTATTTTATTTTTTTTATTTTATTTTATTTTATTTTATTTTATTTTATTTTATTTTATTTTATTTTATTTTATTTTATTTTATTTTATTATGAAAATTATCAATTAAGCGATGAATATAGGCTCCCACATTTCTGAGAAGAAGGCTAATGGATTTTTTTGTAAGTTCAAAGCCAAAAGCTCCTTCTCAAACATACAAGGCCTTAACGAAAATTTTATTTTTAATTTTTAAAATTTATAAATAACATAAAGGTCCTTGCCAAAAACTTAAAAAAAAGATAAATAAAAATTCACGACTGTTTCGAAAAATAAAAACTCGAGATATAGGTTTCCGGAAATAACTATAAGGCATTTTATCGTGGTGTGTTCGGATGCTTAAAACTTGAAAACGACTGGACCGAATTGGATACTTCCTTTTGCGGGTTTGTTCGTAATTTCTACGTGATGGTTTAGGAAAAAAGAAAAGTTGGAAATTCTCAACAGGTTGTGCTGTAGGCGCACATTTCGTTTTTCAGTTCAATTCAATTGCCGTTAAACAGGTGGCACTGTAGGTGGTTAGGAAAATTAGAAAGAAATTGATTAAAATACTTTAAATCTGTTTTAACCCAACGCGATGTACACCATCTGATTTCTTATATAAATCTTAATTTATGAGAAAAAAATTTTGAAAATCGTAGGAGCAGTTTTAAAAATAACTAATTTTTTATAAATAAAATTTCGTTAACATTTTTGAGAAAAAAAAATTGGTATGCCAATTTTAAGTAGGTATTTGTTAATGTTAAGTTTAAAATTGAACTTCACAAAAAAATCTGCTACCTGTTTTCGCAATATCGAATTTTCGAAAAATGATTTTGAAGAAAGCCTGGCCCTGGCCAAAAATTTCCAGCTTAATGATTAAGAATTTTAATCTTGTTGGATATAGTTCACATTGGATTTTTGTCAAAAAGTTCATGTAAGTTGAACTGAACTTAATAAAAATTGCGTATTGACAAGGCCCTCACTAGTCAACTGATGAGTCCAAGTGAGATCGCCGGGACGAAACGCCAATTTTTATGGCCGTTAAAAGCTATTTTGAATCAATAATTTTGAATTTGTTTTTTTAAATCCAAAAATCATTTTTTAGAAAATTTTTGAGACGGACTTTTATTTATATTTATTACATGCTTTTGTATAAAAAATCAAATTTTATTCGGTTGATCAGATATTGAGATAGTTGAAAATCAAAGAAACCGTTCTACTGTTAATAAACGTAAAATATAAAATTTAAAAATTTTAAATGGTAGATCGTACTAATTTTAACAAACAAAAAAACTTTTATCAAAGTCGTAGTAGTTGTTTTTGAGACAAAAAATATTTTTCTTAACGGTTTTTAAACATTTGTATGGGAGGCACCGTTATTTTTGGATATTAGAATAATTTTTGTCAAAAATCTTCTAGATAAAGTTAAAAAAAATGCTACTTACCAAGTTCAATAAAATTGGACGCGGTCGTTGTTGAAATATTAAGTTTTGAAAAAAAAATTTTAACTTTTTTTAAAAATCAAAAAAAATATTTTTTTTTGAAAATTTTGGTACAAAATATTATTTAGAATGTGTCAATAATTCTTCATAAAAAAAATTCATCAGAATCAGTTGAACCGTTTTTGAGAAAAGCGAAAATCAAAAAAAATGGTGCTTTGGGAGGTACCATTGATAACCATTTTTCGGAGCCATTTTTTTATTAAATGGCAACTTATAAATATTTAAATTTATTGACTTCTTAAAAAAAATTCGATAGCACTGGTTTTGAGAAAAATAAGTTTTTTCTTTTTGGCCATGAATTTTGTATGACAGCTACTGTTAGTTTTGGACCTAAAAAAAGAGAAAACAAAGGGTGGGGGGAATGTCCAAAAAACGCTAGGTACCAAGTTTAAAGAAAATCGACCCATCCGTTTAGGCTGTAGTCGAACAGACAGACAGACAGACAGACAGGCAGACAGACAGACGGATTTGTTTCCGAGACCCACTTTTTCGTCTTTGCTATCAGAGTAATATCAAGGTTGATCAAAATCTCGAGTCCGATTTTTTGTACGAATTCATAACTTGCCATATATTTAGTACCTTCATACATATATTCGCAAATAAAAACGATTTGAGAAATTATTTTTGTGTTGGGAAAGTTATAAAAAACTTTTATGTTTTAACATATTTAGCCATTCATAAAGTAAAGGAGGTTAAAACGAATAAAGTAGTATATTCGATTGCAAAAATTATCTTCAATTTTGTAATTGTTAAGCGAAGCTTAGGCTTGTCTACCCGTGGGAAACCGGGCGGGCTAGCTAGTACTTATATAATTAGTGTTGTGTTTTTACACTTTAAATACAAATTTTAGGTGCAAATTGTGAATGTTTAGTCTAAAATACTCTTGTTGTTTGGTATAACAGGAATAGTTGATAGTAAAATAGTCGTCGCATTATTCTCTCCAGTGGCAATTGCTGGTGCTGCGATTGGTTCCGCTATTGTAGGATTACAAGGGATCCGTAATTTTGTAAATTTATTGTATTCCTTTTCAAAATTAAGTAGCTGCAATGCTGCATACTGCATTTCTTTCCTTTGATTGATTTAATTGATTTTTTAGTCTTAGCGTTCGTTAAATAGTATTGAGCTGGAGTTTCACATTCATGACAAATTAAATACAGAAACATTATAAAATTTCAATTAATCATTATTATAATGTGTCTGTATCTAAATCGGCATGAGTAGTAAACTATATGTAGATAATAGATACATAAGAAATACATAAGTCAATCACTAAACTTTATTTCACTAACTTTGCCTGCGGAATACAAATCACTTCACTTCACACTTATAATAATTATTTGGTCCTATTCTGCCACATCTCTGTTATTCTGTTATGAATTTTCTGTTATGAATCATAAAAGACTTTCACCATAAAAGATCTTTTATAATTGGTATTCAGGAGTTCGATCTTATATTAGATTCTGCTATTAAACTTCGAAAACGAAATCTGTTAGGTTTAAACAAAGTAAACAGGACTAAAATCTGTTGTCATAATATCACCTATTTTATACAAGATTTCATCGTTGACGTTACTTGCTAAATGAAGATGGATAATTTTTCCATTAGAATCCCAGCTATGTGGCGTTCACAGATTCAAAGCGACTCATCTCACCGATGAACCAAGTTGCCATGAATCCCAAAATCACAGTGTTCGACGCAAAGAGGTTGATTTGACGAACATTTAACGATCAGATGATATAAAACATAGCCCATTCAAAGTTTCAAAGCGATTGCGGAAAACCAAAGATCAGTGTTGAGTTCAGGGGGGAGCAAGATATTCGCTCCCGAGGAAATCAGCTCAATTTTGATTTGACGAAAATGAAGGAGACTGCTGAGGCTTTTTTGGAAGATACCGTCCGAGATGCGATGATGACAGTTTCAGCTAATTTCAATGACTTGCAGGTCGCAGCTCCAAGCAACTAAAGACGCTGGAGCCAGTTCGGGGTTGAATCTGCTCCGAATCATCAATGAACCAATAGCCTCTTGGCTTAAGGTTTGGACAAGAATCTGCCTGGCCAACGAAATGTGCTCATATAAGATTTGTGAGGATGGGTCTTTGATGTGTCCATACTAACAATCGATGAATGGTCTCTGTTCAAAGTGGTGTCGACGGCTGGAAACACACACTTCGGAGGTGAAGACTTCGACAACCATTTGATGAATCACTTCTCAGTAGAATTCAAGAGCAATTATAATAAGGAAATCGATTCTACGAGCACTTCGACGCTTTAGAACAGCAGCAGAAAAAGCCAAGCTCACACTCTGATCCAGTACTGTGGCGACGCTTTGTTGACAAGATCTAATCTTAGCCAGAACACACATTTTAAACGATGAATGGTTTCCCACAAATATTGAAAAGGAATCCGACTGACTATTTTCTATTGGACAGCCATGCCGGGTAGCTTTTCAATATTTGTATAGGTCCTCATTGTAAATTGCAAATAAATTGAATTGAATTGAATTGAATTGAATTGAATTGAATTGAATTGAATTGTTGATGGCTCTGTTGGTCAATCAAATATTCTCCAATCTCTTCAGTTACACAGCTTTATTGATTTTTAATAATGAACACACAAAAAAAGGAAAATTGTCCTTCCATGATAGCCGATGTGTAAAATTTCATTAGATATGAGATGACTCGTCCTTTCAAATTCAAAATTTTGGTCCAAACCGATTGCAATTTGGAAGCACTCCATAATTTGCAAAGGATTTGTCGTTGAAGCTAGAAATGTTTTTTTTTTCACGAAATACAGCATCAGGTACATCATTATCTTGTAAAATAATGTTTTCTCTTCAAGCTTTTTCATCACCTCAGACTTCGGTTGTACATACATTGAAACATGCCTAAGTTGGGTCCACAGCAAGTGGTAGGTAGGTACTTCCAAGCCCTTGGTCCTCGATTAGCGAATTTTTAAAATAGTTTTTGGTGAAAGAAACAGAAAAGAAATAAAATACAAAAAAAAATAAAACAAAATAAAAAAAAAAAATGAATATGTAATAAAGATTGTTTTTTTTTAGACGTGTGGTTTTGAATCTGGCAATACTTTTTTCGGAGTTGATCGTTTTTGACAGCTGTCACTTGATTTATTCTCATTTTGGTTCGCCATTTTATAATAAATAGACTTACTCCTGAACAACGTTTGCAAACCGTTCAAATTTTTTACCAAAATAATGGTTCGGTTCGCACGAAGCATCGCGCGCTGCGTCCAATATTCGATGAAGATCATTTTTGGTTGAATGGGTACGTTAGCAAGCAAAATTGTCATATTTGGAGTGATCATAATACACAAGCCATTGTTGAGACGCCGCGCCGTTACATCCTCAAAAAGTCACTGTTTGGTTTGCTCTATGGGCAGAGGGAATCATTGGTCCGTACTTCTTCAAAAATGAAGCCGGCGATAATGTTACAGTCAATGGGGAACGCTATAGAGCCATGATTAATGACTTTTTCGTGCCTGAATTGGAGGATGTTGATGTGGTCGACCTTTGGTTCCAACAAGTCGGCGCTACATGCCATACAGCCAACGAAACATTCAATTTATTGAAGGAAACTTTTGGTGAGCGCATTATCTCGCGTCGTGGGCCTATGGCGTGACCTCCAAGATCGTGCGATTTAACTTTGCTGGACAATTTTTTGTGGAGTTATCTGAAGTCGCTTGTCTACACAGATAAGCCCGAGACGATTGACGCCTTGGAAGCGAATATTCGGCGCGTTGCTGCTATTTGGTTATTGAAATTTGGGCCTCTCGGCTGGAATTTATTCGAGCCAGCTGTGGCAACCATTTCCCCAAAATCATTTTTAAAATATAATGGCAAACCCTTATCCTTAAAATAAAGCTACATTTTTGGCCATAAAATTAAATTATATGCGATTTATTTCTTCTTGAAAACTACACACGTCTAAAAAAAACACCCTTTATAAAAGGAAAAAGTAAAATATAAATAAAAATAAAATACAAAAAAATTAAAATAAATAAAATACACAAAACAAAATAAAATATATCAAAATAGTTAAATTAAAATAATTGTTTAAAATTAATTTTGAGAAATAAGCGCATACAAAATTTACTTATCACTTTCATCTACCTATGTTGTGGTCTTAATATAGCAATATTTCACCACCTTTAACATATTTTCATTCAATCTGCCAGATTTTGCCGTAGTTTATTAAATTGGAATTTTTCACTAATTTATTAAAATAGTAGGAGAACTCCAATTTAAAATTAAAACAAAATATTGAATGAACCAAAGTGATATTCAAAAAACTACATTTACACTTAAGTTGAAGTTTCACACCCATGTGTCATTCAAAATTCAACGACATTGAAGATTTTCAATTGCTATAATCTCACAGTGTAATTGAATTCAGAATGACTGATTGTGACAGTCTTATTCTAAGGTTAGCCATGGCGTAGTGGTTGGTGGTAAGCACTATTGCCGAAGGTTGTGGCATCGAGTTCCAGCATCCAGTTCTTCCGCCTTAAAACAGAAATGTTCCTTCACTGGTACTGAGTATTGTGAGCAATTGCTTTAAGCTCCAAAATGATTTTGTTTGGTTTTAGATAATTTTTGTTATAACAGGTGCTCAAAGTGTCTTCTATGGTATTGTAGATATGCATGCTCGAGTCTGTTTTTGAATTTAAGTGCAAATATTGATTTATGCTAACAGCTTCCTGACTTTTGATGACGCTTCGAGAATACGCTCTTCTAATTTACTTAAAGTTGCTTTTTCGGTAGAAAAAATTCGTCCATTCTTCTCCATACAAAAAATCCAATTCTTTAGGGTCAGGATATCTTGCAAGCCAAATGAACTGGTCCGTTTGTTCCTATCAAACGATTACCAGACTCTTCATCTAGCCAATTCATAACCACTTGACCATATCAGGCTGGAGTACCGTACTCTTGGATGTATGATGAGGATAGTTGAAACAGTGGAATGTCCTCCAATAGTTCTGGTAAATCATTTCGCAAAAACTCTAGGTAGAATTCATCTTGGTTGGTAGTTTGAAGGGACCGATTAACTTGAAGCCAATTACACTTGCCCATATAGTGTCCCTGAATTCGTGTTGAAATGATGACGGTCTCCTTTAATGTGGATTCTCCACAGCCCATGTATACGAGTATGAAAATTGTGAAAATTTGTGGTCCCATTTTATTTAATGGGATTTAGATTCGTCTAATCTAATAAACTCTTCGTTGTAATCCAAAGCTTCGCTCCAGCAAACAGTCTCAATAAACTCAAGTCGCTTTTTCCATCATCGGGAAGCAGTTCTTGCACAGGTCATGTGTGGTTTTTCCGTGCAGCACATTATGGAAATGTCGTGTCTGAAATCATTGATTTGCAAAGTTAAGCATCTGATGCTGATTGATGGATCAGTTGTAACAGCTTCCTGCCAGTCCGTTTTTTTTTTGAAGCCTTCAATACGTATTTCCAAATACTTATGCAATAGGAAATCGACGGTTAGGATCCAAATAGATCTTCACTTCATACCCCAAAGCTAACTGTTTCTATGATTTTTGAAGGAACAGGGTGAGGAAATGATGGTTTTGCCAGGTAGTCAAATGAATGAGTACGCTTTAAAACTTTTAAGGAGCTATTAAATTTGAAAAAAAATATTGGAAAATTATTAATTCTTAGAAAACCACTCTAAGGTCCAGTTTTTCAGCTCGAGATCAAAATTGAATCCGAGTTAACTCATCAAATTTGGTGAATAAACTCAGGACTTACTGAACAGATGCATTTGATGTTTTATCCACCGAGTTTTTCAGTCGTTCCGCATGTATCCTCGACCGAAAAACAGCTTCGTCAGTTTGCTATGAGTTTATTTACTTTTATAGAAGTAGCTAAACTCAGGCTTAACTCACTACTGAAAAACTGGGCCTTACTGTTGTTAGTAAAATACGTAAAAATCATAAATTCTCTTTTTATCCGCTATACCTGCAGTAAATAAGAAAAGAATTTATAAAATTTATTTTTATTATTGATAAAGGGTGTTTTTTTTAGTCTTGTGGTTTTCAATCTGGCAATACTTTTTTCGGGGGTTGGTCGTTTTGACAGATGTCATTTAATTTATGCTCAGTTTGGTTTGCCATTTTATGGTTAATAGACTTACTCCTGAACAACGTTTGCAAATCGTGCAAATTTACTACCAAAATAATGGTTCTGCTGCGTCCAATAGTCGGTCGACATAACGACATAATCGCCCAGCAATCGGTAATTGGAGCAACCATTGATCGGTTTCTCACAAGTGGATTCTCTCTAGTGGATAATGCGCATCCTCAGAGACGCCGTACAGTGCGCACCGAAGACAATATTGTTGCTGTGGAGCAGAGAATCGAAGAAGACCCGAATGAGTCCATCCACCATCGCGCACAAAAATTGGAGCTGTCGAAAATTATGCCTCTCGGTTGAAATTTATTCGAGCCAGCCGCGGCGGATACTTACCCGAAATCATTTTCAAAACATAATGGCAAACCCTTATCTTTATGAAAAAGCTAAATTCTTGGCCATAACATTAAATTATATGCGTTTTATTTCTTTTTGAAAACTACACGTCTAAAAAAACACCCTTTACGTTTATGAAATAAAGGGTGTTCCAATAGGGACTTTTGAATTTTGACAGTTGAGAGCGGCCATACTGTTGAAGCTGCATCTGTCAAATTGGCTGTCATTTATTCAGTCTATTCTGCCAAATCACCATGGCCGGATATAGCTTTCAACAACACACATGGAAGTGATAAAATTGTTTTATCAAAATGAGTGTTCTGTCCGGGGAACGTTCCACCCGCTTCGCCCATTTGTGTTTACATTCTGCGATGAAGCCCATTTCTGGATGAATATGGGTACGTCAACAAACAAAATTGCCGAATTTGGGACGATACCAGTCCACATGGGATCCAAGAGCGTCCAATGCATCCCGAAAAAGTCTCTGTTTGGTGTGGATTTTGGGCTATGGTGGCGTCATCGGTCCATGTTTCTTTGAGAACGACGTTGACCAGTTCATCACCGTCAACGGCGAGCGCTGTTGGTCTAAATTGGATGATATGGACACCAACGACATGTGGTTTCAACAGGACCGGCGCGGCGTTAAGTGTCACACAGCTCACGCCACATTGAAAATCCTGCGCGAACAATTAGTGGGCAAGGTCATTGATCATCTCACGTGGAGTAGGTGATGTGAACTGGCCTCGGAGATCGCGCGATTTGACCCTGTTAGATATTTTCTTGTGGGGTTTTCTGAAGTCGCAGGTCTATGGGAATAAGCCACAAACCACAGTCACCTTTAAGCCAACATAACCCATGCCATCGGTCAAATTCAGCCTGATTTATGCCACAGAGTCATGGAATATTGGACATTTCGGATGCGCGCCACACAGAGAAGCCGCGGTGGGCATTTGAACGATGTTGTATTCCACACATAATGGCATCGTTAGGCCTTTCAAAATTTCGGTAATATCTCACACTCACTTTGTTTTATTTAAATTTAAAGATACGAAGCGCTTAATGACAGACCCTGGTATAAGTAAAATGTTATGTTTATGTCAATTTCAAGAGAAAATTGACTTCAAAGTCAGAAATTAGGAAAAGAAAAATAGAGCAGGCATAGACCAAGATATCAGTTTTATTTAAACGTGGTTACAAAGACTAGCATTTCTTCTAAAAACTAAGTCCTGCCATTAGTATGGGTCAGGTGCAGGTCACAACAAAATGAGCCTCTTCTTAAATCCGCGATATTTTATGTGAACATTGGAGATAGGCAATTACCTTAGAATGATTTTTATCTTCGAATGTTCCCGAAAACCATTTTACAAATTATCCTTGATGAATTGGACGAAACAATTTATTATGTAAAGTTGTCTTTCGCTGTAATATTTTAAATAAGTCCACGCTCAAAGCAAAATCAATTACAAGCTTATCAACGTAGTCTTATTCGAAACAGTACATAGATTATCAAAAACTTGAATGTTAGGTTACTGATTTAGAATAAAAAGGCTTAGGTATTGAAAATCTTCAACTTACAATTTTCTCTTGTACTTAAAAACCTAACATTTTTCTGTCTAATTGGACTTCTGTTTTTGATTTGGAAAATGTGTTTAAAATACGATCACTTATTACAATAACGTTCATGTAATAAAATAAAGTTAATACGATGATTTGTTTTTTTTTTATATATTATGCATTTATATGTTAGCAATTTTTGTCTGGCTATTTGGTGCGGAAACGAGTATTTATCAATTTGCCAGCACGTGCATAGCAAAACATATTTCAGTGTTAAGCGCCATCTATCAGGAAACTTCCAATCTATGTCAAGTAATATAAGTAATTTATATAGATGGATATGGTTAGTTAATTTTAATTAATTTGTAAGCAAATTTTAAGTCGGAAAATGAAAAACTGTAAAGTAAAACTGTTTAAGTAGGCAGTAGCGTACGCATAATTTTTTTGAGGGGGGCTCAATCTCAATTTTGGTAGAAGTTTTTTTTAACGTATCACTAAGTCTTGCACAAGAAATTCTTTCTTCTTATAAATTTAAATTTCAACTTTCAGGAAAACACAAACGAAATCCCTACATTTAAAATTAATTGTATACATATTTTTTCTTTGCATGCAAATAGAGATTTTTTTTTTTTTAATTTTTTGATATTTTTATTTTTTAATAATAAATTTAGGAAGCAAAATTTGGTGAAAAAATGAAATCCATTCACCTTTTTTTTATTTGTCAATTGGTTCACCACATCTTCAGGGATTACATCGGTTTCTTTGTGAATATTTAACAATATTCGTTAAGCCTGGTATCCGATGTTGTGGCCCTAATCCACGTTTTTAATTAATTAATTAAATCTGAAAGTGGAAAACAAACGTTCTGGCTATGCAGACGTAACTTGCAGCACACAAAGAACTTCAATTACCTTGCTCAAATTGGGGGGATACAAGTCCGGATTGCTAAACGGAAGCGAAGCTAAAATAGTTCTGGTATATAGTTATTTCGGTTTCATCCTTCCACATTTGTTTCCATATCTTAATATTGAAATAAAACAACCTTTTGAAAACGGATTCAAGTTGAAGTTTATTGTGTTTATGAGTGCAGTGTATTCAGGTGGCGGGATTTTATATGGTCTTATCGTTTTTGTTTTTCAAATGGAAAAATGAAATGCGTGAAATAGTTTTGGGACTTTTGCCGATTGCAAATGAACTTTATTTTGGGTTTCTTTAATACTCAGATTCGTTTGAAATGTCAATGCTCGAGCCCCCTGAGCCCCCCCCCCCCCCTTCCTGGGTACGCCACTGTAGGCAGATATACGTTTCAGCACAATACAAAGGGTAGTTTTCAGAGCATAAATGAACAGCTAATTTGTTTGTAAATATCAGAAGAAAATAATTGGTATTAGTATCTTTAAATTACAAAAAAGTCATATTGAAACTGTTAATTACTTAAATTTTGTTTTAATAAATATTTAGTATTTTTAATTCAAATTTCATGTCTTAATCGAACAGATATGTTGTAATATAAAAATACAAAAAAAAAAAAAACAAAGTCATTACTTACAATATTCTATATGCTGGTACCATATGGCAAGATATTCATTCGTAAACAAATCTAACTCGAGATTTTGATCAAACCTTACATTACGACGGAAAAAGTGGGTCTCGCAATAACGTAAGTCTGTCTGTATGATTTAGTCCAGTCAACGAAGGAAAAATAAAGGCGAAAAATTATGTAGTCTGGGTTATTGTTTTAAAGGGCAGGGGTTACCCCCAGGACCGCGATCTTCAGACAGGAGGGGGGGATAAAGCTCCCCTTTTCTAGTATTTCACGAATATTTTGAAAACCGAGGGTATTAGCGGAAAAGTATTCACCACAAAATAAAAGTATATTAAATAAGCTACAAAAAAAGTCATATTCATATTTTCGCTAGGAGCAATACTAAGGGAGATTCGGGGGTATAAATGTCAATAAATCTGAAAAATCATGATATTGCGTTACAAATTTAATCTTTATTGATCAATCGACCCAAAAATATTAGAAAAAGTAGATGCATGTTCATTCATGATAATTCTGTTAACGTGATGAGATAGATAGTATGTAATGGGTGATTTTTTAAGAGGCTTAGAACTTTTTTAAAAAAAAAATTACAAAAAATTCGAAAAAATTAATAAAATATTTATTTGAATCGATAGTTTGAACCTTGCAATTTAATGTTTAAAGATAATTTCATGCAAATGTTGACCGCGGCTGCGTCTCAGGTAGCCCATCCGCTGAGTCTAATTTTGGCATACTCTTTCACACATATCGGCCGGTATCTCACGAATGAATGCATGGATGTTGGCTTCCAGTGCGTCAATCGAAGCGGGCTTGTCCCTATAGACATTAGCCTTGACATACCCCCACAAAAAATAATCTAATGGTGTCAAATCGCACGATCTAGGCGGCCAATTGACCGGCCCGAAACGTGAAATTAACTGTTCACCAAACTCGCCTCGCAATTGCGCCATTGTTTCGCATGCTGTGTGGCATGTGGCACCGTCTTGTTAAAACCACATATCATGCAAGTCAAGAACTTCCATTTCGGGCAAAAAAAAGTTTGTTATCATCGCTCGGTAGCGTTCACCATTGACAGTAACGCTGCGATTCGCATCATCTTTGAAGAAATAGGCCCAATAATGCCGCCGGCCCATAAACCGCACCAAACAGTGGCTTTTTCGGGATGCATTGGTAGCTGTTGCAATGCTTCTGGCTGATCTTCACTCCAAATGCGGCAATTTTGCTTATTTACGTACCCATTCAACCAAAAATGAGCCTCATCGCTGAACACAAGCAGCGCGCGATGAACATTTCGAACCGAGCACGAATTTTGATAGTAAAATTCAATAATTTGCAAGCGTTGTTCATTTGTAAGACGATCCATGGTTAAATTGCAAACCAAACTGAAGCTGTTTGACAGTGACACAAGGTACTAAACACACGTCAGCTGTCAAAACCAGTGTTGCCAAAACCAAACCAGCTAAAAAATCACCCGTTAGTAAAAGAAGGTGGTGGGGGTTAAAATATCGGTATTTAATTTATTTTACCTTACAGCTTATTTCAAAGTTATTGACCAATACTATGTGAAATGATTTTGGGGGCTGTTCTAAGAAAAAAATCACTCAGCAGAGGGGGACCTATTTGCCCCCGTTTATAAGGGAGAGATCATTTTCCAAAACATTGGTTTAAACTGCATATGCAATCATTTATAGAAACAACGGCAACAATTACAATACTATACTATAGCTTTTTGAAAATCCAAAAACCTATTCAATTATTTTATTGTTGAACTAAGTTATCTCAGTCAACAGTTTAAAAAAAAATGATTTTGAATTAAAATTTTTTAAAAAGAAAAACTTTTAATTTGTATTGATTTTTTTCAATTTTTTTTGTTATAAGGTACTAAATTTATATTTGATTTTTGATGCTGCCATTAAACTTGAGTCGAACGCTAAAAACCAGAGAGTTGTAGGCCTTTTAGTTTTTGATAAAAATTAAGAATATGAAAACTATTACTTTCTTAAAAAAATTCTTTCTTTTCAGTTAGTTCTATAGTAAATTTTAACCGTCAATTTTCTAACGAAAGATAAATAAATGCAAAAAATCATGTAGTCTGGATTATTGTCTAAACACTAATTTTGTAAGGTAATTGCCGATTTTTCTATTTTTTGACAATTCTTCACCCCACATCTCCCTTAATATCGCTTTTAGCGAAAATATGAATAAAACTTTTTTGGTAGAAAATTTAATTTACTTTCATTTTGTAGTGCAGATTTTTCCGGTGATACGCTTGGTTTTCAAAATATTCGCGAAATACTACAAAAGGGGACCTTTACACCCCCCCCCCTCCTGGATAAAGCTCTCGGGCCTGGGCTGGGGACTTTTGGTATGTTGTACCTGGGGGTCACCCCTACCCTTTAAAAAAATAACCCAGACTACATGATTTTTTGCATTTATTTAATGATTTAGGATCTTCGTTGGCTGGACTATTTTTTCGGCTACAGACTAAACGGATAAATCTATTTTCTTTAAACTTTTTTAGACATTCCCCCAACAATTTTTTTGCCATTTTCTTTTTAGGGCCAAAAATACGAATACCTTAAAAAAAACAAACTGAAGTTATATTTTTGAAAATGCAATATTTAAGAAAACAATTATGTTGATTTTTTATCAAACTTGACAAAAAGCGGTATTTTGATAGTATCTATAGAAGATTTTGAATACAAAATTTTCTTGTAGCCAAAACTAACAGTAGCTTGCATACAAATGATTTGAAACCTACAAAATTTTATTTTGCTAAAAAATTAATTCTACGATTTTGATACAAAATTTACCATTATTAGCCTTTCTAATAGAAAGGTTTTTTTTTTAACTTCAACTAATTCATTCGCCGGCTAACTGATTAAGGAAAATTCGATACATATTTCAAAAACTGGTGAATGATATTAAATTTTTTACTCCAAATGAATACGTAGGTACTTAAATTAAGCGTACCAAATTTTTGTCTTAAAAATATTTACAAAATTTTATTTATAAAAAAATCAATTATGTATTTTTAAAACCACTCCAACAATTTTTAATTTTTTTTTTCTCGTAAATTAGGATTTATTTAAAAAAAAATCACATGGTGTTTCCGATGTATTTTAAACAATATAATTTCCCATTTCGTTGATTTAAAACTATTTATTTCCAGTTTAAATAATAAAAAGTACATGCATGCATATGCATTATGTGCAACAGGGGGCTATATTGTTATTTTGTATATTTCATATTCACATAATACTTTACTACCTTCAACTATAAACTATGTTTTTGGATCTTGGATAAAATATATTGTCCCCTAGCTAACTTATTTTAGACTTTAGA
This sequence comes from Leucozona laternaria, assembly GCA_932273885.2. Lineage (NCBI taxonomy): Eukaryota > Metazoa > Arthropoda > Insecta > Diptera > Syrphidae > Leucozona > Leucozona laternaria. The sequence goes on along the minus strand of OW026366.1, from coordinate 259,978,451 downwards.
ACCACAGTGCTGTAATAGCACATAAGAGCATATTCGTGCGGCCCGGTTGTCCTTTTTTTTTTTAATGAAACACATAACACGTCTAAAATAAATAATTATTTTTTCAGGGTAAGATAATGTTCTATGCTTTCCTTTTAATTTTTTTTTTTTTGTTATGTTGACTTATTACAACAAATTAAAATCAATCAAATCAGAAGTTATATTAATTAAAAAAACCTTCCTGAAATAGTTGATTTTAATTTGGCATACTTATCTTTCATTGAAACTGAAATTGGTTAGGTAAGAAAAACAAACTTATTTATCTTAAAGAAAAATAATTTATCTTAACGTTATATAAAAAAGTCAATTATAATCCTATTCACGTGCTTTTCATTTTTGTTTTAAGTTCAAAACTTATTTGTTTTAAATTTTACAAACAAAATAGTCATACGAAAATGATTATCAGAATTGTTTCACATTTTATAATTTCAAAAATGACGGCCTTAGACAAAAAAAAATGTTTTTTGAAATTCGAAATTTTGAAAGTTGTTCTATTTGTTCTTAACATTGTTCCAAGTTTTTGTACTTCTATGTTCAAAATTTCAAAAGTCGTGGACCATATTCGAAAAAATTCTAGCGCCGTTTTTTTTCGAAAATATTACTTTTTAATCAAAATATAGTTTCCCTTAAGTAATAAAATCACCCTTTAATCTTATTTCAAAAAAAAATCGGCAAGTTTTTGAACTTTGTAAAAACTCCTTTAGCCTCCCCTTTTTATAAAGTTGTCCCCTAAAATCAAAAGTTGTTCCCTAAAAGAAGTATTTTTAGAAGAGCCCAAACTGGTAAATTTTTTGAATTTTTGGATTTCTTAAAAGGCGGAGAGGGGACAACTTAAGGATTTTTAATTTCTGCAAAAAGAGTTTTTACAAAGTTCAAAAACTTATCGATTTTTTTTTGTTAAATAAGCTTTGGTGACAAAAATGGAGAGTTCAACTTTTTATCAAGTAGAGGATCATCTGTAATTGACTACTGCTGCCCATCATATATAGCTCGGTCGGTATATGCAGCCGTAGCAAGGAACATTGTTCATGCAGAACTTATCGAAACAAGATGCGAAACCATAGTAAAATGCATATATGAGGCAAACGGAATATAAAACACACATATAAAATTCGTTAGGAAGAAAAAATTTTACGACTTAGAATACCACATAGCTTGAAAAGAATTATTAAGTGCCCTGAGAACTTTTAAAAATATAACCTAGAAGTAAGCAGAAAAAAATATGCTGCAGCAAACAAAAAATATAAATTCCTCTTAAAATCAAAACACTATACGAATATTACCAACGTATCTCAAGACGACTGGCATCTGTTTACCTCGGCAAAAAACTGGTGGAGAACTGCAAAGGATATTCGTGGTGAAACATCCAATATTGGTATACAGCAAACCACAGCAAACGAGCTTATGAATCACTTCAAAGCCACATTGAATCCAGCCTCGTCACAACTTACGGTATCCATACCAGTTTTGGAAACTGGTTATCAAAAACTTGATAACCAAATACAACTGAATGAAGTAATCTTGGCAATAGAATCAACAAAGGAAAACAAAGCACACGCTATCCACGGTATTCCAAACGAATTCTACAAAAACGCGAGCAACACATTTATTGAAGAAATACATATTTTGCTCAGTGATATCTTCGATACAGAAACTATACCATTACCTATCCTTCAAGAAATCGATAATTTTCCCTGTTTACAAAAAAGGTGACTCAAGTCTCGCATCAAGTTACCTCGGGCTTTCTTTTCTCGACACACTTTACAAAATATTTACAACACTTTTGCTGAATGGACTTACTATAGTTGGATTGAAGAAAACAATATACTGAATGAATACCAGGCTGCATACAGAAGTCAGTGCAGCAAAGTACAGTACAGTTAACCAAGTTTTTACAACCTTTCCTGTTTCATTCAACTTCAACTCAGTCAGAAAAAAAGCTTTATGATTAGATTTAGATTAGATTAAATTAGATTTTATTACAATCATAATGTTCACAATTTTTGAATTCGTTTTACAAATCTTTAAAGACATGGCATAAGCCGAGATATGATTAATCTAATTTTCAAAGCAAGATGCGGACTTCTGAACTTAAATTCTACAGCCTTTCATAATGATACAATAGGCCTATGAACTATATGTAATCTGGATGCTACAGAAAATACTTACCACTTCATTGGTGTGTGTCCCATCTTTAGAGGATATCGCAAAAAATATCTAGGAAGCGATAAACTAGACCGACCAACATTCCTCACTATCTTAAATGGCCTAAATTACAAAAACCTCTACATTTAAAAAAAAAAAAACTCACTTAAATATCGAAGACTTATAGTAAACGAATTTAGTTAAAACTCGCTTAGCTTTCCTTTTATAAAGTAGATTCATTTTTCGAACCTGACAGATGACTTAAAACAAGTTATTGTCAAATTCAATTTTGAATACCAGCAAAATCATGTTTTTGTAAAAAAATTAATTGAAAAAAAAAAATTATTTTATCTATCTATCTATGTACATATATTTATTATCAAAAAATATTAATCAAAGGTTTTTTAAAAAACCAAAATATTGGATAGCCGTTTTTTGCGTTTTTGAAAAAAAAGCCTTATCTTTAAAAATAGACCCTTTACAACTTGAATGCTTTGGAACACTTTTTTAAAAAAAAATTAAAAGGTTCTATTTTCGAAAAAAAGGGGGCTAGAATTTTTCGAATCCAGGCCATAACTTTTGAAATTTTAAATATAGAGGTGCAAAGGGGTGGAACAATGTTCAGAATACACTCAGCTGCAACAGCTTGCAAAAGAGTTTCGTAAGTGCTTTTTTTACGTGCCCACAATGCAGCTGGTACAGCTATGTATATGTATTTTTTAAAGAAAGGAAAAGTTGTACGTACAGTTTTAGTTCTTCGGTTTTTTTTTATTTTTTTATTTTGATATTTTTTCTTTTAATTTATAATTTTTTTCGCTACACAAACCGGCAATCTCTAAAAGTTGGTGAACGCTTAAAGCTGCGGCCTGCGGCTGGATCTCCGATAACAGCTATGTTGCGCTCTGTTGACAAACTGCAACATTGAGTGTATTCAATATTGTGACAACCTGTCCGGCTGCAGTTCAAGATCCAGTTGCAACTTCATCTCCATTGTGTTCAGGCAGTGCTTTCACAACTGTGGTCAATTATAATATAGACGAATATCAATTTTAAAGTTTGAGAGGTGCAAATGGTATATTTCATTTGGCATATCTCAAGTTTATTCGTGTATCGTGTTTGTTTTGTTAACACAGGGTGTCTTTAATTTTTTTTTTCGAAAATAAAATTTGCAAAAAGTTGTGCGAAAAGCAAAATATGTTAAGAAGGCAAAAAGGTAAATAGACAAAATAAAATTAGGCATTTTCCACAGAATCCGTGTCTTGATAGTTATAATTTATAAACAAGATTTAAATGCTACAATAACCCCCTGTTTCGGAGATTATAAAATAATTTGTTTCGATATTTTTTTAAACACATAATAGCCCAGGAAAATTAGTCAATATATTGCACCTATTACGGAAAAAAACAATATAAAGCTAAATTTTGGCATACATCTTCTTTATACCCTGCTTTATAAATCCTGAAAGGTCCCCATCGATTGGTTGGGTGCTAAATTTTGTGTAACGGTAAATAGCAAAAAAAAAATACGTTTTTTTTTTCAAAAAAAGGTTTTTCTCCATTTATAACGGGTTTTCATCCAAAAGACTTATGGCCAAAAATAAAATACATAAAATTTCCAATAAAAAACATTGTGTAACTTTTTTTGATAGAAGTAATGGTTGCCGAGTTATTGACGTTTAAAGATTTTGATTTTATGTATTCCTGTCTCAAAAACATTATTTCCCAATTTTTTCTAGTTCAAGGTTTTTGTTTTCGCTTCGATAAATATGTATGTGTTTACGTATATTTATGTTTATTATATACATATACATTCATATTTACATATATGTGTATATTATACACATCCAGAATTACTTAAATGAATGTACCTATTATTTATAGATGTGGACGTAATGCAATACTAAATATATCAACAAAATTCAGTAAAATAAAAGTTTGAAAATTGATTTTAACAATTCATAAATATCTGACTTTATTGAATAATAACGTGAAATTAATTAAATTTACCTAAACTTCTATTACATATTTATATTTATTGTTTTATTTAATGTTTTAATTCAATTTTGTACATATAAAACTTAACATAACATGAGATCAAGTGAAAAATATGTTTAGCAGTCTTCTGGATCACTTTCATCTTCTTCGTCTTCATCGATTTCTTCTTCGACTTCGACTTCCCAGATTCTTGTTCAGATTCATTAAACTTTTCCCGATCGCCTTCAAAGGGTCAAGTATCTTCAAGTTCTTCCTCAATCAAGTTGTCGATTTCTTGGTCCTCGTTCTCGCGTATTTCTACAGAATCTATTTATCTGACATTAAAACAAGACTGGCCATGACTTTTTCCGTAAACTGGTGAACATGTATAAATCCAAATTTTCGACAACCACATTTTGAGCCGCATCCTTTGGCACAATTGCAAAAAATATTGTCTTGCAATGTCCATAATCAATCTTTTGGACCAAGCTTATTTCCCAACCACTTCTGAACTTGATAATACGCTCTTAGCAAGTTTTGTTCTGCTGCACCCTCTGTTGGTGGCAGTAAACTAAAATTTGCTGCCGTATTTTTTTTAATGACTTTGGAAAACACAAAAAGCGATGTTCATGGATGGAACGACCTTGAGATGGAGCACCATAGAGACCAAAACAAAACTGAGTGCTTACTTACTTAATTTTTAGACTGTAGCCCAGGATGGACCAGGGCCTCAACCAATATGCCTCTTCAGCCGGCTAGGTCCCTATCTAGTTGTATCCTCCTGTCATCCTAAAGCGTTCTCATCCAGTTATGAAAAGGCCCATTCCTTTCTGCGTAAAGGGACACTTTATTTGCTCGAGAGAGGACTTTGCTACTCAATTGCCTTCTTAGTCAAAAGAAGCAGCGATTGGTAATAGTTATTCTCAGTTTAATTTAAGCGCTGGTGTCGTTGTGTGAATTAAAAGCGTCGTCTAGGTAGACAAAGTCCTTAACTGCCTACAAAATTGAATATACCACTTGAAAAAATTGATTCCGGAAAAGCATGTGGTTGATTGAAAATCTGCAGTTTAACGATTTATCTTTCTGATAAGGAGAAAGAGAACATGATCCTTACAGCTTCCATGATGTTTGAAACTGCCAGAAGAAAATAAATTCCTCTCAAGTTTGTTTTTTTCGGGCTTAAGAAAACATATTTCCTTATATGTGGTGCCCGAGCTGGGAGAATGACCAGTAAGTCCATATGTCTTCTCCTACAACAACTGCCCTTTTTAAATAAGATTGTTGAATTGCAATTTCAACAATCAAAACGTCTGCATCGTCAATAGCATTTTCAACCTAAAAGTTTTCGCCTAAAAGCTTGTTCGAAAGCATATAGAGATCAATCTTTGCTTATTATTTTGATCTCATATTATGTTAAGTTTTTATATTAAAATTTGACTTAAAACATTAAGAGCCGTTTGCTGATACGAATCTTAAAAATATTTATGTTCTACTTAAATGCTTATGTTTTACTTTTTCCTCAGCGTAAACTGTCACATAAGGTCTTATGTTGAACTTAAATGCGTTTCAGCAAATAGGCTTCGATAAAACAATAAACATATATAAGAAATGATAGTTAAGGTAAATCTGATTAGTGTCAAGCTATTCAACAAACTCAGATATTTATGAATTGTTAAAATCAATTTTCAAACTTTTATTTTACAGAATTTTTTTTATATATTTATTATTGCATTACGACCACATCGATAAATAATACATTCATGTAAGTATGTCTGTATAATACACACATATATGTAAATATGTATGTATATGTATATAATAAACATAAATATACATAAGCACATATTTATCGAAGCGAAAACAAAAACCTTGAACGAGAAAAAATTGGGAAATTATGTTTTTGAGACAGGAATACAAAAAATCAATATCTTTAAAGGTCAATAACTCGGCAACCGTTACTTCTATCAAAAAAAGTACCATATTGTTTTTGATTGGAAATTGTATGTACTCAATTTTTGACCATGAGTGTTTTGGAAGAAAACCCGTTATAAATGGAGAAAAACGTTTTTTTTGGAACAAAATACGTATTTTTTTTGCTATTTACCGTTATAAAAAATTTAGCACCCAACCAATCGATTAGGACTTTTCAGGATTTATAAAGCAGCGTATAAAGAAGATGTATGCCAAAATTCAGCTTTATAGGATTTTTTCCGTAACAAAATTCTAATTTTCCTGGGCTATAAGTAATTTCTCCACTTCTTTCACAGACCTTAATGATGTATAATATAATATTTTCTGCTGATTATTATGTAGATAATTTATGTTGTTTGAGGCAAAACGAGCAATTTAAAATCAAGAGATCACATCTTATTGCGATATCAAATGCATACAACGAGATGAGATCTATGATTTGAAACAGCCCTTTAATATTGTCATTCTAATTCTAATTAAGATTACATAGCTAGGTATTTGAATTTTAATACATTAAAATTAAATTAGTGTTGGATACTTATTTTAAATAAAAACAGGAAACGCTCCGGTTCTATAAATAAACATATAATTATTTTATTTCAATGAGGTATTATAATTTTTGAAGGGCTGGTAAGCTGGTTTAAGAGAAGGTTTCTCTACAGATCACCTACAGACGATTTATCAAATAATCGAAAAGTGCAACGAATTTAGACAGCCTGTATACAGCATACCTATTATTCATAGACTTTAGCAAAGCTTTTGATTCCATTGAACATTACATGATTTGGACTTCATTAGACAATCAAAGAGTAAACTCTACCGTCATTCAAACAATTAAAAATATATACTCAAATAATAGAGAGGCCCACTATCACCACCACTATTCTCTGCTGTTCTTCAAAAGACAAACTGGCATACAAAATATGGATTCAATATATGGGGACAGCTTTTAAATAACTTAAGATTTGCAGACGATATAGTTTTTATTTCCACAGAAGATAATCACATCCAAGAAATCGAATGGAAATGTTCATTTAATAGTAAATTAGAAGAAAACTTTGATTATCTCATGAGTATTATAAATAGTGCTTTTACTAACTTTGTTCCAATAAAAAAGATTAGGAAGAACAACAAACCAATATGGTTCAATAGACGCCTTCTTAATTTAAAAAATGCAATGAATAAAAAGTACAAGAAGAGTAAGGCTAATCCATCTTTTCATGATGAATATTTGAGAACAAAGAAGGAATATGAGTTTTTAAAAAAGTTTTTATTCAAACAGTATCTTTTATCTGTTGAGATTGATATGAGGAATAATCCGAAGGCATTCTGGTCATTCCTTAATAGTAAGAGAAAAACAATTGGTTATCCCAAAAATATGACTTACGATGGTACAGTTTCAAAGTGTGAAGAAGATATTTGTGACATGTTTAGTTCGTTCTTTCAATCTAATTTTGTTGAGGATGTAGATTTTTCAATCATAAATGATAACATTTATAGGGGGGGCAATATAACGGATCTTGGCAGTTTAATTTTATCTGAGAATGAAGTGAAGGCTGAGTTGTTGAATCTGGATTCAAATATTGTTTGTGGTCCTGAAAACATTCCACCTATATTTCTCAAAAAGTGTTCCGACTCTATGGCTAAAGCACTTACTCCGATCTTTAACTTATCTTTGCAAACAGGAGAATTTTTGGATTCTTGGAAAGTTTCTTTTATAACTCCAATTTTTAAATCCGGGTCAAGGCAAAATATATCCAATTATCGTCCTATATCTAAATTACCGTTGATTCCAAAAATTTTTGAAGCAATCGTTAAACGAAGAGTGTATTATGAGGTGAAAAACTTTATTTGTGAACAGCAACATGGATTTTTTACCGGTAAATCTACTGCTACTAATTTGACATTATTTTCGAATCATATAAGACTGGAATTGGAAAATCGTTGTCAGGTGGATGTTATATTTACTGACTTTGCTAAAGCCTTTGATAGGGTTCAACATCAAATTTTGATTAAAAAGTTGCAGCTGATGGGATTTCATTCCTCACTCCTTAAGTGGTTTTCAAATTATTTAACTGGCCGAAGGCAATTTGTTCGTATTGGTAATAAAATGTCAAAGGTTATCTTTAATCGATCGGGGGTTCCGCAGGGTAGTCATTTAGGTCCTATTTTGTTCCTTCTTTTTATTAATGACCTTCCTATGTACTTAGAGCATTCAAACTGCTTACTTTACGCGGATGACCTGAAGATTTTTAAGTCCTTAAGTAGCATTATTGACTGTAGACTTCATCAGGAGGACCTTAATAATGTTGTCAATTGGTGTATGATTAATAGACTGCATTTTAATATTTCAAAATGTAATATACTTTCTTTTTTCATGTGTCGCAATCCTATTTATTTTATCTATTCGCTCTCGAATTCTGAACTCACCAGAGTCAATTTTAAAATGGATTTAGGTGTTATTTTCGATCATAAACTTAGTTTTATACATCATTATGACTATATAATTGCTAAAGCCAATGCCATGTTAGGATTTCTTAGAAGGAACTCTCAAGACTTTTCAGATCCTCATGCTTTGAAATCTATGTACACATCTTTAGTAAGATCAATATTGGAATACTGCTGTGTTATATGGGATCCATATTATATATGTCACACTAAGAGAATTGAAAACGTTCAAAAAAGATTTACGCGTTTTGCTATTGGAAAGCTGCATTTGAATTTTTCTCCATCTTATATAAGCCGTTGTAAGCTTCTTGGGTTGATTGAACTTCAAACCAGAAGAAACTATTTTTTAATAATGCTGGCCAGAGACGTCCTTATGAACCATATTGTGTGTCCTCCTCTTCTATCTCTTTTCAATATTTATGCTCCAGTTAGATCTATAAGATCCAGAGATTTTTTTTTAATTGAGTACCATAGAACGAATTATGGCTGTAGTGATACTATTTCTAAATCCTGTACTGCTTATAACTCTATTTGCAATGTAATCGACCTCAGTGAAACTAGATGTATTTTTAAACAAAATGTCCTTAATGTGATTTAAATGCATATAATTTTGTACTTATGTATGTATACTTTTTAGTTACTTATATTAAAATATAATCTTTTTAGTTCCATTTATTTATTATTATTATTGTTATTATAGTTATATTTATTATTATTATTTTATTAATTTTACATTTCAAGATATTGGTAGTCTGATAGAATTAATCGACAGATGAATAAATAAATAAATAAATAAAGAAATGGTGACTGAACTAAAAAACATATATGTAAGAACTATATGGACTCCATATTAACAAATCAAAAATAAAAGCTATGACAAATTCTATAAGAAATGCTATTATATTGGACAGTGAAATAATTGAATATGTAGAAGATTACATCTACCTAGGTCAGATAAAATCATTCAAAGACCAAGAAAAAAAAAGAAGTAGGCAGACGTATAACCAACAGTTAGAAACAATTCTGGAGTCTTAAACAAATATTGAACTCAGATCAAAGAAAGAAGACACAAAAATACATATTTGACTCAACTTTTCTTCCAATCATGGCCTATATGGACTCCAAACCCTAAGCTTAACGTCGAATGCACTTGAAAAGTTGCGAATCTGCCAAACTAAGATAGAGAGAAGATTAATAAATATACAAGAATCAGTCAAAGAGTGAGGAACGAAGAACCGGTATAACAGATGTGGTTGAAAGAACAAGAAGACTAAAATGGAACTGTTCGGGCCACATATCAATAATTCAGGACCAAAGATGGACAAAGATAACTACAAAATGGACGCCAAAAGAAAGCCGAAGACAAGCAGGACGGCCGGAAGTGAATTTTAAAAGAAGATGGACCGATGATCTATGCCAATTTAATCAAAATTGGTATAACGATGCAAAAAATAGAGAACTATGGACAGCTTTGGGGAAGGCCTATGCCAGACTCGTATGAGAAATGCTCAATAATAAAAAATTGAAGAAACAAGTTTTCTACCTACTATGTAAAAAGTAATACACAAATAATTAAAACAAAAACTGAGAAGTAGAAAATGTAAAGAGAAATGTAATTACTCTAAAATTAAAAACTACAATAAGGAATTTTGTGATATAAATATAATTGGTAATATGAATCTTATAATAATAATAATATTTCCCCCAGTTTAGGCAGGAGGGCAATTTTCTAAGAAATCAACTTCAAATAGAAAAAATATCATAAGAAAACAACGGCACCACTTAAATTGTCATACCATACCGTTTTTTACAGCTCGAAATCCATTTGTTGATACTGCTTTCAAATTGTTTTAGTGAATAGTTTTTGAAAAATTAATTTTCAAACTAAAAAAAAAAGAAAAAAAAAATTGTTCAAACTTATTTATTTCAAAGTCATTAATTTTTTTCGAAAGCAAAGCTAAATAAAACACACACAGCAACACATTTTTGATGAAAGTTTTATTTCATTATAAAGTTTGGACTTTGCATTAAGTGTGAAAAACAATATCATTCAAATGGCTCAATTTTTAGCAATTTTTTCGCAAATTTCGGGTGGTATCTCGGCCATAACTTGAGTAATATTGGTTTTAAATGCTTCAAGATTTCGGGTTTTATTCGCGTAAATACGTTGTCTTGCATAGCCTCACACAAAAAATCTAACGGTGTCAAATTGCATGATCTTGGTGGCCAACTGACGTCACCAAAACGTGAAATTACGCGACCAGGAAACTTCTCACGCAATAAAGTCATAATTGGTAGTGTTGTGTGGCTTGTGGCCCCGTTTTGTTGAAACCACACATATCGTCCAAATCATGATCTTCAATCGCCGGCCAAAAAAAAAACCGTTATCATTCGACCAATTGCTACAAAACACCGGGAAATCGAAAAATTCGGGTCATCAGCAGCACTTGCACTTGTAGCAGCAATATTATCGAGTGATAGTGCATTACGATGATGCCCAGGCCCTACGACATCAGTAACGCTTCCACTCTCTTCAAATTTCTTCACAAATTTACCGATTGCTTGCGTAGTCGGTCGATTATGACGACCATAATCATCGCGTAGAGCGGAATAAGTGGCTACGTTTGAATCAACACTTTTGTCGTAAGTTTTAATAATTTTAACGCTTTGTTGGATTATTAAGCGATCCATTATCGTAAGGACGAGACTAGAGAAATGCCAATTTATAACAGTTTGTCGCCATTAAAAGTGGGAGTTCGTTAAAGCGCGAGAGAGCCCTGGCCCTGCGGGGCCTATTAACAGTACTTTTATAAACCAAAACGGTTATAATTGGCATGTCTAGAGTCACTTCCTTATCATAAATGGCAAACATTCAACTAATATTATGACACTTTAAAGGACAGCTACGTTTGACAGGTGTCAAATGCCAGCGCTACCAACTTGAAACCAAGAAATGAATAACACTCTATTTTTTAATCAAACAACAACCACTTGAGTGTGCTACCACCAAGTCATTTTAGGCTGTAGGAATAGATATTTCACGGCTGCCAGGGCAAGCCGATAATTAGACTCCTTTTAGTGGTGCTTAGTCTATTACATCGAATTTTAATTTGTAAAACTTTTTGCCCAGCTAAGCCCAGTAGTTTTTTTTGTTTTCAATACCTTTTCAATGCTCTTATTAATTTTTAGTCAAACATGAAAAACCAGATGCTTAAATGGAGGTAAATATTGAAAGGAACAAGAGGAGAAAAGTCTCGGTTTTCCGAGCCGAGACCAAGACGATAAAAAACTTCACAATACCGTATTTTTTGGTTTTAACGAGAACGAGACAAGATTTTTAAAAACTTTGGGCACCTCTTAACTCAAATTTAACGCCGAAACTCGTATAATTTTGCACCGAAAAACTAAGTCTTGCTTGATGAGTTTTACCACTGCAAAATGTGAGGCAAAAAGATTTGTATGCTATAAAACTGAATATCAAATCCGATTGCTTCCCAATTTTGCAAAATTAGCATAAACGGTATAAAACTCGACTATATTATAAGCTTAAATCAATTAGTAGATGTATGTACATGCCAAACGCCAATTGTAAGACCAAACAACACTTTTAGCTGTAAGAATCATAATATAGCGTATCAAATCCATAGATTACAACCCATTGCGATTTCGATTTTAAGCAATAAGGTGAAATCTATGATTCGAGACAGCACATTAATTTTATTGAACCTATTTTTACTGTTATCTTTACCCATAATCGGATTTCGAAGACACAGTGCCCAAGGGTAGCCTTCTTAAAACAATAACGCTTGATTTATACGATTGACCACTCATCTTTTTGTTTATTTTATTTTATTTTATTTTATTTCATTTTATTTTACTTTACTTTATTTTATTTTATTTTATTTTATTTTATTTTATTTTATTTTATTTTATTTTATTTTATTATATTTTATTTTATTTTATTTTATTTTATTTTATTTTATTTTATTTTATTTTATTTTATTTTATTTTATTTTATTTTATTTTATTTTATTTTGTTTTATTTTATTTTATTTTATTTTATTTTATTTTATTTTATTTTATTTTGTTTTGTTTTATTTTATTTTATTTTATTTTATTTTATTTTATTTTATTTTATTTTATTTTATTTTATTTTATTTTATTTTATTTTATTTTATTTTATTTTATTTTATTGCATTTATTTATCATTAATTTGGGGATGAAAGATAAAAATTTTCATTAGTTTAAAAAAGAGAGAAGACCAAAATACAGAAGATCTTGGCAAATCCCGAATGTATGAAATGTCATAATGAAGATACAAGTACATAGATAGATTTAAAGATACGAACTTGTCCACCTTAGTAATGCTACTCTTTTACACATTGTTTTTATTTTTGGCATCCCGCTCTAGTTTTCTTGAAATTTGTTTATGCAGATTTTGTGATTATGAGAAAAATTTGCTAAAATATGACAACAATTATGGATGACACGTAACTAGTGATCATTGATTGTTCCCATTTAATTTCTTATACAGATGACGAGCAGATGGTTTTATTTATTAAATTAAAAAAAATAAAATATTTGGTACACAAGTTTTTAAATAATTTTAAAGGAACTTGTATCAGGCCCAAATAATGCTGTTTAGTTATTATTTAGTTCAATAATTATTAGAATTTAACTTTCCTGTATTTTAAATTAGGAAATGAGTTGGTGTTGGTGTTTTCATTACGGTTAACAACTGAACAAATGCGAAACAAAAAGACTTATTAATTTTAAAACTAAATAATAAATCTGATCGATTCGCATTTCTGCAGCATATAAATAGAAATCCCTTAATTTCACTTTATTTCTTCTTCTTTCTTCTTCTTCTTCTTCTTTGATTAAGTCAATCTTCGGAACTTTTGAAAGGTTTATCGTTTAATCAATTTATCTTGATTTAGTTTAATTTTTGTAGGACAGGGCTAAATATTTTTTAATAATTTACAAATTTCGTATAGGGTGAAATAGGGTAAAAAGCGTATCCTATTTTAAAAACTCTTTTTGTGTTTAAAAGGTAATATGTGCTTAGAGGATGGATTAAAAGCTCAATATAGGTAGGGATAAAACGGCAGATTTCTAGAAAGCTAATAGAAATAAATCCGTGTAACCAATAGTGCTCCACACTTTTTCTTTTTCATTACTCTGACTTCTAAAAATTAAACACGGCCAAAAAAAGTTTATTTCGCTTAACAGACCCCCCCGTCAACCAATCATGTTGTTTATACAAATCGAAATCAAAATTTCGCGCATATTCTTTGCCACTTTTTTAAGATGCTTTGATTTAAAGTTTTTTAAGTTTGATGTAGGCCTGCCCGCATCAATAATAGTTTTTTTTTTTGTCATGCTTATAAGAACTAAAAGCTTTTTCCAATAACTCATTCACACGATCTTCGACTTCACTTTCACTCATTGTTCTAATGCTATAAGATAATTCTTTTTTTCTACAAAATTGAAAAGCAAAGTAATTCACTTTTTGTTAACGAAACTTTGTGTATTGGACAACAAAAAAAAACAGAATAGCAGCTCAGACTCAAGTGCGAAGATATAAAAGGTTTTTCAACAGGGACGATACAAAAGTAGAGCAATGGGGACAGCAAACGAAAACGACGCCATATTTCTTGCCGTTCTTTTGACATTTTTCTTTAGTAAGGTTCGCCATTTCATGATGGAAAGATATACGAGCCAACAACGAGTCGAAATTATTAAAATTTACTACAGAAATTCGGAGTCAGTGGCCTCAACGTTAAGAGCGCTACGCCCAATTTATGGTCGTCATAATCGTCCTAGCAGATCAACAATTGAGCGTCTAGTGGAAAAATTTGAATCCACAGGCACAGTACAAAATGTTTCCGTGCCAGTGAGACAAAGAAGTGCCCTTAGTGTCGAGAATATTGCTGCCGCTTAGGCTTCAGTTGCAGAAAGCCCAAATGTGTCTCTCACACGTCGTTCTCAATCGTTGGGCATCTCTGCGACGTCGTTGTGGCGAATTTTGTGAAAAAATCTTGGCCTACACCCTTACAAGATTAAATTGACGCAAGAACTGAAGCCGCTTGACCACCAGAAGCGTCGTATGTTTGTGAATTGGGCTGAGGCAACAACTTGAAAATGATTCGGATTTTCATCGAAAAATCATCTTCAGCGATGAGGCTCATTTCTGGCTGAATGGCTTCGTCAATAAACAAAATATGCGGTATTGGTTAGGCAGCAATCCATACGTACTCCATGAGTCATCATTGCATCCCGAAAAAATTACGGTTTGGTGTGGTTTATGGGCCGGCGGCGTCATTGGGTCGTACTTCTTCCGTGATGATCAAGACCGGCACGTTACTGTGAATGGGGATCTCTACCGTTCAATGATAACAGAATATTTTTGGCCCCAATTGGATGATATGGACTTGGAGGACATGTGGTTCCAACAGGACGTCGCGGCGCCACAAGCCACACAGCGAATGTCACAATCAATTTATTGTAAACCAAGTTTGGAGAACGTGTCATCTCACGAAATGGTCCAGTCGCTTGGCCGCCTCGGTCGTGCGATTTGACGCCGTTAGACTATTTCCTGTGAGGCTACGTCAAGTCTATGGTCTATGCCAACAAGCCAGCGACGATTGATGAACTTCGTACGAATATCGAACGTGAAATTGCAGCAGTATCGGCCGATTTATGCTTGAAAACCGTCGAAAATCGGGTTCAGCGTCTGGACTTCCGCAAGCGTGCCCGTGGTGGTCATGCAAAAGAAATCGAGTTCCATGCATAATAGCATCAAACGTACTTTCACAGGTATAAAGAATTTTATTAATATCCAAAACCGTTTTTGTTTTATTTAAAAAAAACTTTTGTAGCGCTCTTATTAAAAAACCCGATATTTCGCACGAGTTCACGTAAACTTCATCA
Source organism: Leucozona laternaria (assembly GCA_932273885.2). NCBI lineage: Eukaryota > Metazoa > Arthropoda > Insecta > Diptera > Syrphidae > Leucozona > Leucozona laternaria. The sequence goes on along the minus strand of OW026366.1, from coordinate 259,962,941 downwards.
GATTAATAGTCGTAAGAGTGAAAAGGACAGTGAGAAGATCGTCGATGTACCTAATGTTCATTGAATTTTTGACCTTCTTTGATGCTTTAAGGAAACGGAACAGATACAAAAGAAAATAGAATAAAATAAGAGCAAAGACTTGAAGTGCACGCAAAACTTTCGCACGAGTTCACTACAAATTCATCAAAATATATGTATATCATTATTATGTGTGTATGTAGAGCGGGCGATGAATAACGGTGGGTATGGCTACTGGGAAAATCTAGGAGGCGTAGTTGGAAGTTTGAAAATCTTGGATGAGTTTTTGTGACGAACACGATTACAAGAATACTACAGAATAAGTGCACTGTGTGGTTTTGTACGAGTTTACTTTATTTTTTCTCTAATTTCACTAAACGATGAAGGAATTTTGGAACAGCAATTATGAAAGATGAATAAATTATGTCCCTGTGTAGGCTGTGTCTTAGGCGTTATTATGGTGTATGTTTGTGTGTGTTATGATTGATTCGATGAGGAATTTTTCGCCGTTTGATCAGGGTGTGCAATGCACACCTTGCACACCCTGACGAGACGCCACTGGTGTTTAGTTTTATTTGTAGATATCATTACTTACAATCATATAACCGATAATGGTCAGCAAAAGGAATCAAATGCCAACATGGTGACCGAAACGATTCAACAATTCAAAGACCATTAAGCATCAATTCTTGCACGCAATCAATAAACAATATGTATATAGGTTAAAACTACCGAACAATATGAATCACGAATAAGACAAGTTCGAGTTGGGTCTTCTATTTTCATAGTATCTGACAAGCCAGGCAAGGATGAATCGCCCCTCGAACAACTACGCCAACTACTGCATTTTTCCTGGGTCCGCTATTTATATTTATATTTATATTTTTGTTTGTAATTTTTGTATGTAAAGCTTATGTTTGTCTACCTATAAAAATCCGGGGCGAGTCAGATTGGATAAACTATAATTTGTATATTTAAATAATAATTCAGCTTGTGCTAAGATAAAATTATAAGAAAACACAAGATAAATTGAGTTTTTGAGTAGTTTAGGTAAATACGATACATATACATACTACATAGGTATGAGCATATTTACATATTTATTTTACTTACATGTATAATTATAATATTAAACTACTTAAAATTGGGTGTATTTTTTTAATAATAAATATGGGAACAAAATAAAATTTATCGCAATGGGAATGTTCCTACAAAGGTAAAGCTGAAAATGCAAAAGTTAAATAAGAGATTTTAGTCGCAATCTTAAGGGCGATTTTAAGGAGACTATAATATTATATGGTTAGGGCCCCATTTGCGTTTGGCGCCATCTTGAAATGATTTTTGCTAAAAAACTCGCTCATTTTCATCTTTGGTCATCCCCCATAGGCTTAATCCACACTTAAAAGTTTTGTTTTTTAATTAAATCTAATATTGTTTCAACTATATACTTACATGTACTTACTTAAATATAAAGACCGCAGATTATAAAATAATAACAAAATCAGTTTCACCACCGGCGAACTATAACCTAAGAATATGGCCATTTTCTCAAAAAACGTTTTATACTTATTTGCGTTATTAAAATTATTTGCCAAAAACCGGAGATACAGCAATTGTGTTAGTTAATCCCTTGTGTAAAGTTTAATAAAAATCGTTTTCGAAAAAAAAATTAAAAAAAAAAACAAATTGTGGTATGGCAGCTATACCCGTTCTAGATGAGCTGAAACAAAAATAAGAATTTCCACTCTAGGCTTAACTACATTCAAAACTTTTTGCAAAATTTACAAAAGTGAAAAAACACACACATACTCTTGCGACATCTCTTTGCGAGAAATATTACCAAAATTGTGTTTCGCACTTAAAATAATCTGTCATATTTCTTTGAAAAAAAATGACCTTTCTCTGGTCTTCCTCCGTCTATCTTAAAAAATTGCTTAATAAATATAAAGGCATTTCCAGCGAGTGACATCCAATTTATAACAGTGTCTTCACATAAAACAACCAACCGAACTACTCCTACCAACCGATACCCCAGAATCCCGGCCCTAGTCGTCTGAATGAAGATTCCTTCGAAGAAGAAAGCGACAGAGCCGCCGAAGAACTGCAACAAAAAATCAGCGCTCTCAATTAGCTGACCATCGACATCACATATTGCCCACGATGAAATGATGAAGTTCGATACCAAGACAAACTGGTGCGCGGAATCCACGATAAAATGGACAGAACAGGCGGTTTCCTGGGAACAAAAATAACGCGAGAATCCGCCTGGAGAAGCACGGTAGCACCAAACAATGTGTTACATATTTCTCTTCGTTTTGTTCTTCCTCTTGCTGTGTGTTGTGATAAAACTAAAGTGAGTCAGGGAAGAGGATTGAGAGGGGGTAACACAATTTATTTTTATATCAAATAAAAGCTTGTCAGATTAAGACCGACATGCAGCGTTTTTTTTTTGCCTTTTCATTAAAATCGACATGATCTTTGCATTTAAATTTTGTTTTAATAAATTTATAAAAAATATATATATAAGAATATACATATATTTTTCTTTAACGAAACGAAAACAAAATGGCGAACTGTCTAGATATGGTTTGTTCCCTTAAAATTTCCCCCTCCGCAGTGACATCCATGAGTGGTTTTTAAAACTAATTGCTTATGTGTATTGGTGTTCTACTTTTGTACAAAAGTACAAAAGTTAAGAGCGATTTAACTTTTACTTTTGTAAAATTTGAGAAAGAAGATAGAAATGAGTAGAGCTTTAAAAAAATACAAAACATTTGGTTCACTTTTGTACAAAAGTGAGTTGAATGTAGTTAAGCCTTAAGGAATTACATCAAAATGATTTGTACTTAATTTGAAGTAAATTAGTAAATCGGCCTACCTGGTTAGGGTCTAGCTCAATTTACAGTGGACGTAAAGACGCACAAACGCATAGGTGCACAGACGCTCAGACGCTCCGAAGCATATTGTTTCACTGATTGACTTGAGTATAGACATGATTTTGAAAACGTCAATTTAGTACAATTTTAACCACGAATGCGCCGAAATAGTGACGCTGTAGGTAAGGTACATTATAATTACATAGTTGTGCAGTATAACCCAATGGCGTGCATATGTATATCGTCAAAAATATCGTGGCCAACAAGGCACCGTCTGAAAACACTGTTCTTTGTATGACGCTGAATTTTGTTGGGCATGGAACAGTGGGAAATCGTAAATATGCCGTTCATCATCCATCAACCACCGGCGCATTTTGAATTATGATTTGCATTTGTTTCCGTTTAAAGTGCACTTAACTCAAAGAATATTGCCGACAGACCGTCCACTTCGCTTGGAATACGGCCAAACATCCACATACCGACATAAAAAATGGCGCCCCCCGTATAAGAATTTTAAAAATCGATTGAGCCTTTAAAAACATGATTGGTTTTATGATTGTATGATTTACACGTTTGTATTTAAATAACAATTAAATATATTCTTAGTTTCTCATGCTACAATTAAGCAGCTATTTTTAATGTCTCGAAAATGTATAAACTAAAATCAAAAGGTAAAGTTTCTTGCCTAACAATTTGTATTTAATTTTGATTTTTTTTATTGTTTTTTTTTTTTTATGAAATACTTAGTGTTATATGGAGGGTTAATTCTAGTACGTAGATCACGCAAAATTTAAGCTCCCATTTTTCTCTTCAAACATCAGCTAAGGCTCTAGTTAAATTTTGACATGAAAGCGTTTTTGAATATGTCACAGAAAACATCTGTTCCCTGAGAAAAAAATTATATTCATCCATTTCAGAGAATTTGAATTATAGAATCTGTCAAAACTTAGCTCGTAAATGTGCCGAACAATTATTATTTCGTGCGATAAATTTTGACAGATACCTAGTGATTTGAAGTAAGAAACACAAATTTGATTTTTTAGTTGGAGCTGCGTCCACTTGGCTAAATTTTGGAGAGAATTACATATCTGTATTAATAAATTCCTTGTTTCAATAATTAGGTTGATACCTACCTTTTTATGATTTTTGATTAAAATTAGTCGAGTTATTTTTATTTTTTCAATAAAATTGTTGAAAACCTTAATGTGCCGTTAGGAAATGGCTTAATTTTTGAAACACTTTAATTAGAAGAACAGAATTGTAGAAAATTATGAAAATTTTTAAATTTCTCATCACATTCACCAATAAAAAATGAATTAATTTTGTTCAAAAATGTCTTATGTTCCCTAATTAACCACTTGTATCTTCTTTTCCGCATATTATAATCAAAATTTTTGGGGTATTGTCCGGATTTTAAGCAATGTTACTATACACATCTAAAATGGCAGGATGGGAAACCATATTTTTTAACTGAAATTATTCAATGAGATCATTCGCAAAAATTAAAAAAAATAATTTTTAATTTATTCAAAATATACACAGTTTAGTTCCGTTATTTCGCTTCTCTATTGATTTAATTTTATAAAAAGATTTGGATTTATAAAAACACTAGGAATCCTATGAAGTCTTCTGCGTTACACTTCTAATATTACGGAATACAGTCAAAATCGATTTGAGAAAATTTGAAGAACTAAAATAATTAAATGTGAGAAACTCTTTCTCAATGAACTCGAACACCCGATTAGGCTGTACCCATAGAGGAACGCACAACAGAGACGCACAGGAATTTCAAAACTATAACCTCTTATACAAATACAGCAAGTAATAAATCGAAACACTATTATACACTGACTCTACGCGAGAATACCTAAATCCAACAATTTAGAGAAGATATGGGAATTATTTTAACCCTTCCGCCAACGCACTACTCGATCATACTGAATGATATTATTTTTGTTCTAAGTTACTGGACTCTCCATCACCAGCTATCTTATAATTTTTCCAAGAATTGTGAAATGCTTATATATTTTTTTGTGACTCTGTCGTGAAATCAATAAAATATGAAAATCAATACGTTTGTCTTTTTTGTTCAGTAAAAATATTATTGTTAATTTAAGTGGGATATTTTAATGACCCATATCCACCATGTCCACTCTTGAAAAATGGAATACATAATAATTTATTTGAGCTGTGGTTTGCTTATACTTAGTGCAGCCACTCAAGTATGTTTTGAGTAAGGAATTTAATTTTTTTTAATATAATTTCAAAGTGTCTGGGAATTATGTTTTCTTTCACAATTTAGAATGGAATGTTTTATAGATGTGGCGGTATGTAAACATTTGATTGTGGTAAAAGAATTTAAGATACAGAAAAAAAACATTTTTAAAATACTGCAGCGCGATGATACTGAAAGAATCGAATTGCTGGTTTTCCAAACCTTATGGTCATGGCAATATAGGAAGTTTGATTCCCGATGATATCTTTTCGACTCCTCTACCAGCTACTGCACCCCAACTTTGAGCATCGGGAGGGTTTGTAACTTCTAGAGAGGACTGGAATGATGACCTAGTGACGAGAGACTTCGATACTACTATATACACTGACGACTCAAAGATAGAGTGTGGTGTGGGTTCAGGAATCTTCTCTGAGTCCTTAAATATATCCAAATCTGTTCGACTTCCCGACTATGCTAGCGTTTTTTCAGGCGGAATTACTGGCTATAAGGGACGCATGCAAAATACTCAAACAAGACCCAAACCAAATCGAAATACTGCAATTCTGACAGACAGTCAGGCGGCTGTTAAGGCCATTGCTGCGGCCACATCATCCTCCAAATTGGTCCAGCAATGCCAGGATGAGCTCGAAAGCCTGAATATCAATCTTAGTGTCACTGTTATCTGGGTACCAGGTCACTGTGGCATTGAGGGAAATGAACGGGCGGACGAACTAGCAAGGCAAGGATCAGCCCTTCATAGCTCACTTGCGGAAAGCGTCTGCATTCCGCTCGTAGTTATGAAGGGTAATTTACTCTCAATTTTCCTCACCCAATCCAATCGTAGGTGGAGCAGTCTAACCAACTGCGTTATATCTAGAAAGATGTGGCCCAACCTACAATAAAGCCTGAACAACAGTACATGCACCGGGTACTGGCCAATAGGAGAGCATGCGGCGAAACATGGGTATTTCTTACAACACCCATTGTCGTAGCTGTGCGAACCAAAAGGAAAAGGAAACATTAGTTCACTTCCTTTGTAAATGCCCTGCCCTAGCCCGTTTTAGGATGCATTCACTTGGAAAGGCTTTCTTTGACGACCTTGACGAACTTTCCGAACTGAAGATCAAAGACTTGATCTCTTTCTTAAACGTTACGAAATGGCTCTGAGACGATATTCGGCTTTTTGCTGTCTAACTCGGGGCTTTAGATTGTTGTTTCACAAACCCATTCCTCAACCATAGGTTCAAACGATTTTTGGTATCAAAACGGCGCTTTTTGCGCTAATTTCGTCAGCGAGCTAGTCCGCTCGTTGGCAGCCATTCCTACCTACCTATGCAAGGGAGTCAATAAATTAAATGTCACAATACATAGCATCTCAAAACTTAACTACTATTAAACGCATATGTACAAGTACATACTCAAAGCCAGACGATAAAATCATTACAAAACCCTTGCAAGTACTTGAATGACAATTCAATACTCTTTTATAATAATATGCGTTTTGACAGTAACAGCGTAATTTTTACCAATCGGTTCCAATCAAGATAGTCCTCATATTTCAACCTCTTCTAAGATTTGCTTCCCATTAAACTGGATTTTTAACTTATTCAGGGTGTCCCGAAATCATCGCCACAGAAGAAAACCATGAGTTCCTGAGCTCATTTTAAGTCGAAAAACTTGTAACTTGTAATTTAAGAGGTAATTTTCTCGTTTTCGACTTATAACGGTTTCTATGATTTTTCCTTTAAATGGCTCTAACTTTGCCAAACTTTCAAGTTAAAATTATATCCACACAAAGAAATTATAGAGAGTTTTTGCCATTTTGCGAAAAAAAAAGTATTTTCGTAGCTGTAACGTACTTTAGTACACGCTTCGTCAATCTTCCCTCGTCTAAGGTTATGATTTTTTAAAATAAAGTTGAAGTGAAGTTTAAGTGCACCGATGAATAATGTTGAGGAATAAGTTTCAACCATAGCAGCATATTGTTTGGCATACTTTGTGGCAGCTTAAACACTCTTTTTTAAAAGAATCGCAAGAAGTTTTTCTCCCTCATCGTATTGTTTATAGCCCCAAACTTAAGCCCCACACAGCATGATCGACTTAGTAACTACCTCAAATATCTGATATTTTATTTTAATTTATATTTGCTTGGTTTCCAAACAGTATTTCCAAGCTGCACTTATGACCGATTTAGCTAAAATGTTGTTCCATACTCAAATTACTGAAAATATTGATTCGCAAATATACTTCTTCCACCTTTTCGAAATACCATTGACTCAGATTTTGATATTATATTGACATTTAGCCTCCACTCCTGGCAATATCTGCGCAATTGATTGATCATTCTTTGTAAATTCTGTGGCGAGTCTGCAATCAAGACCAAATCATCTACATGCAGTAAAACCTTAAAATATTCAGTTATGTCATCTATAAACATGATGAAAGCTTGAGGGCAAAAATTGCACCCCTTTTTAACACCCGTGAGTGTTTCAAAGAGATTTTAGGTAAGGGTTGAGATCAGCAGGAGGGGTATCATTCAAAGCGAAGGATTATTATTTTGGAAAAGAAATTGGAAATTGTTCAGTATCTCAACGAAAGTGACTATCCCTTGCGAGAACCCTTCGCAAGAACAATGCTGGAACGATTTCGGACAGCACTTAATACGCTTGAAAACATGTTATTCAGTGACCAAGGACATTTCCATACTGATGGATATGTTAAAAAACTAAATATCCCATACTCTTGTCCCAACAACCCTAGAGAACGCCATCAAAAACGTTTACATTGTTTAAAAACGACAATTTGGTGTGAAATTTCAGTGAGCGGGGTAATTGGCCCTTATTTTTTGAACCAAGGTGAGACAGTCACTGCTCCGGTGTATTGCCGTATGATTGATGAGTTTCTGTTACCGCAATTGCAGCTGTAATCAGGGTACAACAACCGAACACAATTTCAACAGGACGGTGGCACTCGGCACACAGCTAAGGAAAGTCTAAGCACAGTTTTTCCGAATAAGCTGATCAGCAAGTACGGCGCCTCGGTCGCTAGACCTCAAACCTTGCGATTTATTTTTATGGGGTTACCTCAAATTAAAGGTTTACAATAACAATCCCCGGACAATTCAGACCCTGAAGGAAAATATTCGCCATGAAATTCAAAGCATTACTCCAGCGCTTTGCCGTCGCGTAATCGCAAATGTAAGGATCCGACTGCAAGAGTGCATTGAAAAAAACGGCCACCTTTTGGATAATATCGTGAAATCAGCATTGTTGAAAAAAAAAAAAAACGACATCAGGGATTAGTGATGCCATTACCGAAATAAAATGGAGTTTCCATACAAACAAGAAATATGTAATTTACGCCAGTAACACAGTTTTTCTCCGTGCTTAAGTTAAGCCCGTGAATTCTCTGCGCTAAGCTAAGCCGGAAGGGGATTAGTTGTTGTTTGCTTTTAATATGTAAATTGCTTATTCCTTCCATAGTTTTTGTCAACCGATTTCTTCGGGGCTTACAAAAAAAACACGGCTTTTGATATTTTAAGTTTAGGATTCGAAAAACAATGACCGAAAATACTATATTTTGGTGGGGAGCTTAATTTGTATGTCTAAAATGCATTTCATAATAAAGGGTCCGCCATCTAACGTTTTTTTTGTCAATTAGTGATTATTTCGTGAATGGTAACACTTAGCTCATATCTGATTTGACAGATAATTAGTTTTAACCTTCCGCTGAACTAATATGGTTGTGTATACGCTTCGCTAAGTGGGCCTGCTATCGACTTACAGAAGATGCCGATTTTGCCAAAAAAAATCATCTTTTCAGATGAAGCTCATTTTGATCTTGGAGGGTAGTAAACAAGCAAAATTGTCACATTTGGGGCACAGAAAACCCGCACGCATACATTGAAAAGCCGATACACCCAAAACGAGTCACTGTTTTGTGCGGAATTTGGTCCAGAGGCATAATTGGGCCATTTTTTGAAAATGAGCAGGGAGTGGCCGTTACAGTCAATGGCGATCGTTATCGGGCCATGTCGAACGAATTTTTGTTCACAAAAATTGAAGAGGAGGATATTGGCAACATTTGGTTTCAACAGGACGGCCTGCGCTACGTGCCACACAGCCGAAGCTGCACTCGATGTTTTGCGCCATTTTCAAAAAAAAAAAAAGTTATTTGGCGGACCCTAGATACTCACTCTAAATTTTTACCAGAAATTGATTTTGAATGATATTTTGTGTCTTTTCGAAAATAACAAAACAACCTTATGTTGTTATTTTATAAATATAATTAGTTACATACATACCTACTCCTACATAATTATTCGATGAATTAAACCACTGAAAAAATCCGAAACAATTAGATTAGTATTTTTTTAATACTAAACACTAAATCCAATTGTTCCTTATTTTTGCAGCGCCAGCGGCGAACAAGATCTGCTTTCAATATTTTTATTGTGTTTTTCAAAATTATGTAATTTTTTTTAGTTTCATTCTGTTTTGTAGAATTAAGCTCTAGGATATTGCACTGCAAGAAATTAACCGATACTCTTGTTTTGGAAAACGAGGCTGACATTTTTAAAGAAATTCCGCAGTATGAAAAATAAAGTTCCACCGGAATATCACCTTAAAAAAGGGGCAGAAATTAAATGGAAACGAAGCCAGAATAAGGATTTCCTGATTGATTTCAAAGATTTTAAATGGAAACTAAACTGAAAAAAATGTCGCACAAAAATTAAATTTTAAGGACAAATTTTAGTGTTCAAATCAACGGAAAACTTCGATACTAAATTTTACAGCTTTTTTTGGAAAGAAAGTGAATCAAGACGTGCAAATTATAACAGTTTTGGTTTATAAAGGAACATACATACTCAAAATAGCTTTTAACGGCCTTTAGTCCATAAAAATTGGAGTTTCGTCCCGGCGATCTCACTAAGTCTTCTGGGCAAAATTTGAAGTTTTAAGCTAGGACCGCACTCGGCGGAACTGCACTTCAGCGGAACTGAACTTCACGACTTATTTGTGGGAAATTGTATGAGCTATTTCGCACTAAGCGACAACTGCACTTCACGACGCGACACTATGCGACAAAGTTGGTAATCTGACCAACTGTGTCGCGACGTGAAGTTTTGTTCAGTTTCGTGCGAAAGTGCGCACGGTGTCGCTGAAGTGTAGTTCGGTTCTACCTTAATGATTAAGAATTTTAATCTTGTTGGATATAGTTCAAATTGGATTTTTGTCAAAAAGTTCATGTAAGTTGAACTGAACTTAATAAAAATTGGGTATTGACAAGGCCCTCACTAGACAACTGATGAGTCCAAGTGAGATCGCCGGGATGAAACGCCAATTTTTATGGACTAAAGGCCGTTAAAAGCTATTTTGAACATACATACTGTTTATGCAGCCCAGCAGAGCCAAGGCCCTCCGCCTGTGGGCATACTGCGGACACCCAGAGTTAACGCACGCCCACTTTTAATAGCGATGAACTGTTATAACTGCTATAAATTGGCCTTTCTTTAGCCTCGTCCTTTTGAAAAAAAAAAAAAAAATACATAATTCAACTATGCACCTAAATTATATGCACATATTTCTAAATAATTTTGAATATTAAATAAATGTTGTTTAAAATTCATTCAATTTTTTACGTATAATTAACTCACCAATTTTTAAAATGAAAATATACTCACAGATCTCTTTAACCTACTTTTTTGATGTGGGTTATAATGACCACAGGATGTTTCTGTTTGTTTATGTTTATACAAATTTCAGAACTTTGTTTCCACAATTTTTCATTTCTATCACATACTCCGAAAAAAAAATAAATTTCATAATACAAAATTATTACATGGCGTTATCCGTATCGGAAAATCAAAATAAAGGTTAGTATTTTAAGTCCACTTCTTATATTAATTTTATTATTCACTTTAAATAAGAAAATCTGATTTCTTAATACTGCAATTCAATTTTCAATAATTATTTAAATAAGGTATAGGAATAAATTCAACCCTTCCGACGATGGCTCGATCACTGAATGATCATCAGATCATAAGTCTACACATAGCTATTGAAGAGATCGCCTTTACTGGACTCATAAAATTATTTCCCAGAAAATTTTAAGTAAACAAATTTTTAAGAATATTTTTTTTTTTTTGTGAAATATGATCAATCCACAAATAAAAAATAAAAAATAATAGCCGTAGTTTTTGTTTGGAGTATATTCTAGACATAAGTGGAATTTTCGAATGAATGTCTAGTTTTTATGGGAAAAAAGACTGATTTTGTTGGTGTCTTAAGTACGTTCAACCTGGAATTTGAAAATTGAACCGTGCGTCGGCGTCGTCATGGAGTTCAACGTATTTAAAAGGGATAATTTATATGGACTACATTTATGTACATACATGCAAATACAGGGTGATTCGCATAAGGTGTGACAAAAAGCTAGAGCGTGTAGGTTGGGTTGAGACAAAAAAAAAATCGTATGGGAGGGGTTGTCTATTCAACCCCGTTTAGGCAGGAGGGGCAATTTTCTAAAAAAAATTGACTTAACAACGGTTACACTTACAATGCCATGATACAGCGTTTTGTAAAGCCAGATATATCTTCCTGTATTGTGTTTTTAAATAAAGTTGTTTAAGAGAATGGTTTTTGAAAAATTAATTTTCAAACTAAAAATTTTTAAAAAAAAATTAAATAAATTATTTTTTAAAACTGATTTTATTCAAAATTGTACGTAATTAAATAGTATTTTTGTTTTTAATACTTATTATTAATTTTTGGTCAAACACCAAAAATCGCATGCTAAAATCTCTTCTAGTTCTTTAGAAAATTGAAAATAACAGAAATAAAATTCCCTTAATTTGACTCCAATCCGTTCCCTATGTTGCTCTTAAGAATTAAGATCCTATTTCTAAAGGGTGATTTTTTAGCTGGTTTGGTTTTGGCAACACTGGTTTTGACAGCTGACGTGTGTTTAGTACCTTGTGTCACTGTCAAACAGCTTCAGTTTGGTTTGCAATTTAACCATGGATCGTCTTACAAATGAACAACGCTTGCAAATTATTGAATTTTACTATCAAAATTCGTGCTCGGTTCGAAATGTTCATCGCGCGCTGCTTCCATTTTATGATCGGCATTCTCGACCTTCTGAGCAGTCTATTCGGAAGATTGTGACCAAATTTCGCACCAAATTTACTTTGTTGGACATTAAACCACCAACACGTTTACGTACTGTGCGTAGTGAAGAAAATATTGCGGCCGCATCAGCTAGTGTGACAGAAGACCGCGAAATGTCGATTCGGCGCCGTTCCCAGCAGTTAGGCCTTTGTTACAGCACTAGGTGGAAAATTTTGCGGAGGGATTTGGGCGTAAAGCCTTTTAAGATACAGCTGGTGGAAGAACTAAAGCTAGCCGACCTACCACAACGCCGAATTTTTGGGGAATGGGCTCTTGGAAAGCTGGCCGAGGATCCGCTTTTTTATCGAAAAATTGTGTTCAGCGATGAGGCTCATTTTTGGTTGAATGGGTACGTAAATAAGCAAAATTTCCGCATTTGGAGTGAAGATCAGCCAGAAGCATTGCAACAGCTACCAATGCATCCTGAAAAAGCCACTGTTTGGTGCGGTTTATGGGCCGGCGGCATTATTGGGCCATATTTCTTCAAAGATGATGCGAATCGCAGCGTTACTGTCAATGGTGAACGCTACCGAGCGATGATAACAAACTTTTTTTTGCCCGAAATGGAAGTTCTTGACTTGCATGATATGTGGTTTCAACAAGACGGTGCCACATGCCACACAGCACGCGAAACAATGGCGCAATTGCGAGGCGAGTTTGGTGAACAGTTAATTTCACGTTTCGGGCCAGTCAATTGGCCGCCTAGATCGTGCGATTTGACACCATTAGATTATTTTTTGTGGGGGTATGTCAAGGCTAATGTCTATAGGGACAAGCCCGCTTCGATTGACGCACTGGAAGCCAACATCCATGCATTCATTCGTGAGATACCGGCCGATATGTGTGAAAGAGTATGCCAAAATTGGACTCAGCGGATGGGCTACCTGAGACGCAGCCGCGGTCAACATTTGCATGAAATTATCTTTAAACATTAAATTGCAAGGTCCAAACTATCGATTCAAATAAATATTTCATTCATTTTTTCGAATTTTTTGTGTTTTTTTTTAAAAAAAAGTTCTAAACCTCTTAAAAAATCACCCATTATTTCCACTGTGTAGCTAGTAATGTAGATTTAGCTATTTTAAATTTTCTCAAAAAATAAATGACATTTAAGCATCCGGTTTTCTGTTTTTGACTAAAAACTAATAAGAGCATTGAATTTCGAAAATAAAATTAGTACCTACTTAAATACGTAAAATTTTGAAAAAAATTAGTTTGAATTTTTTTTTTTGGTTTTTTTTCTTTAAAAGTTTTGAAATTAATTTTTCAGAAACTATTCTTTAAAACAACTTTATTTAAAAACACAATACAAGAAGATATATCTGGCTTTACAAAAAGCTATATCATGTCATTGTAAGTATAACTGTGGTTTTTAATGAATTATTTTCTGTTTTAACTCATTTTTTTAGATAATTGCCCCTCTTGGCTAAACGGGGGGAATAGACCCCCTCTCACATAGGAATTTTTTATTGCCTCAAGCCAACCTACACTCTCTATCTTTTTTTTCACACCTTATGCGAATCACCCTGTATAATGATAACACATTTTCATCTTTAATGAAAATCAAGAGTGATAGTGGGAAGTTCTGGAAGTTTTTAGATTCTTAACGTAAAACTAAGGGTTTTCCGAGTTGTATTAGCCACTCAGGTACAACTACAAGCGATGTTTCAGAGATTTGTAATATTTTTTCTTAATATTTTGAATACTCATGATTTTCATTCTCAAAAACTTCGTAGAGTGTCTGAAAAATTTAATTTAGGTTGCCTTCGGATAAATACAATAGGTGGAAGAATAAGTTGCCTTGAAGCAAATTGATGCTTCAAAATCCACGGGACCGTATGGTTTTTCGCCATTATGTCTCAAAAATGCAGCTGAGTCACTAGTCAAACCGCTCATTATATTATTTAATCTTTCGCTAGAAAATGGTTATTTCTTACATATATAAGTGAAAGGAAAATTTCATTCGTAACCCCTATAAATATAAGGCCGGATCAATAAAAATTATATCAAATTATTGAAAATGCAAAATCTCGGCTATCCCGAATTTGAAAAAATATTTGTGAAAAATTTTCTTCTTGGTCTGGGAGCACATATCGATTTTTCAACATGGCCTTATAACTGGCAGACCTGGCTACCAATTTATCTATTTTTGATAGTTAAGTTATATCGAATTTGGAAAATAATCTTCAAACTGACATCAGTTTCATGCCAAAGCGTTTGATCCTACTCCATAAACGTGCTTGCCTAGGTTTTCATTCTAATTATACTCAAGTGCATTGAATTGACTGGCCGAGTACAGACTGTTAAAATTGATGTAATTTTTTCTGACCCTATTCATGTTCCATCTGGAGTTCCTTAGGGTAGCCATATTGGACCGTAGCTATTCCTTTTATTCGTTAATGAAATACAAGAGATTTCCATTCATTCGGAATACCTTCTTTATGCTGACAGTTTAAAGCTTTATAGAAAAATCGGTTCCACTCATGATTGCTTTCTTCTTCAGGATGATCTTGTAAGGCTCTCTCTCAATGGTGCGAATCAAATGCTTTCCATATAAATGAAGCTTAATATCATGTGCTGACATGTTCTAGAAAAAAAGGTTTTGATTAATTACAATTATAATTTGAAAGATGCTTTCTTATAAAGAGTTTCACAAATGAAAGACTTACGACATTATGCTTGATGAAAAATTATCGTTTAGCCCTCATATACACAGGTAGATCTAATTATAAGTATAAATTAAATTATATGTTAAACTTTATTAAAAGAAATGCTCGGCTGTTCTCTGATATTTGTACGCTTAAAACTCTCGTTAGTTCGGTCTGTTTTGTAGTAGTGCTAGGTAGACTGGAACCCATACTATACAACTGCATGTGAAAGAATTGTAAGAGTGCTTCGGCGATTTTCAAGGTATGCTATCTTAAAACTTAATTGGAGTTGTAAGATTCCCTGTTATAATTCTAGGTGCTTTGGGAGAAATTTCAAAATTATAAATTTGAAAATTAACTTTATTTAAAACACAATAAAATAAGAGATTTCTGGACTTACAAAAATATGTTTCATGGCATTTTTTTAGAAAATTGCCTGTCCTGGAAAAAACGGGGGAGAATAGACCTCCCCTCCCCCATACGATTTTTTTCTTTTCTTAACCCAATCTACACTCTTTAGCTTTTTGTTAAACCGTATGCGGATCACCCTGTATAATAGTGATTCGTGTCTATTTGACGTGTATTTTGTAAATATCTGTTTACTCCACATTCCGCCATTTTTTAAATTTTATTGCGGACAATTTTAAGAATGTTTTTAATAATTTTGTTATTAATTCTCAACATATGCCGGGTGGGCCAAATACAAGTTAATTTTTAAAATTGCAATAAAATGAGCAAAATTAATATTTTTCCTTGTATTATGGCTTTATTAGTAAGATCAAAAACATTCCAATTAATTATGCAACACAACGTCGTTTAAGTATAGCTGTCTCGACTGGCTTCGCAGTAGTGCATTCTCTGTCACTCCAATTTTCCTAGACCTTATGTTGATGGTTTCGGGCTGTAGCTCACAGATTGCTCGGATGATATTGGCCTTAAGTGCTTGAATAGTTTCCGAGTTGTTGGCATAAAATCGGTATTTCACGGTTCCCCACAAAAAAAAATCAAAAGGGTCAAATCGCAGCTCCGAGGCGGCCAATTTGTTAAAATACTATTTAACTTGCTTTAGTTTAATGTTAAAATACTATTTAATTTGCTTTAGTTTAACCGCAGGTCCAAAACAGAAAATAAATAAGCTTTAATAATCAAGATGTTTATTCTATGAAAAATAATTTAGGAATGAAAATATTAGAAAACAAAACTTAATATTTTTCGTAATACAAAGTTTGTTATTTATAATCATAGTGTTTTGTAAGTAATATATTGAACGTTTCTGATATTCTTCAACACTCCTCCTCGTCCAATTAATATTACATTTATTTCGTAAATAAATATGTTTTGATTCTGGTAACGGCTTAGTCAAAAGATCTGCGATCATCTCTTCAGTTGAACAGTACTCGCATTCAATGATTTCTTTCCTTACCAAATCTCGTATTGTTTTGTATTTAGTATCAATGTGTTTTGTTCGATAGGAAAATTTATGATCACGCACTAACTCAATACAACTTTGATTATCTTCATAGATAAGTGTTGGAGATTGAATTGGTTCATGCATTATTTCTAAAAGCTGGCGTATCCATTTTGCTTCTTTTGCTGCTTCCGATAGTGAAATGAATTCAGCTTCACACGATGAAGATGCAACTAAAGTTTGTTTGTTGCATGACCAACTTATTGTCCCCCCATTTAAGAAAACTATTCTTCCATTATTTGACTTCCGGTCATTTTTATCATCGGCCCAAGTTGCATCAGCATAACCATAAAATGATAGATTTTCTGATTCAATCTTGCTCAACATTAACTTCATAGTACTTGTCGCTTTTAAATATTTAACAACACGTTTGAGTTGATTCCAATCTTGAGTCGTTGGGCTTGAAACCTTTTGTGCCAAAATACAAATACTAGCTGAAATGTCTGGTCTGGTATTTATTGATAAGTATATTAATCGGCCAATCAAACGTCTATACTGTGAATTGTCTTCAAATCTGTCAAATGATTCAGTTTTGCTATAGTTTACATCCATTGGTTTCTTGGCTGGTTTTGCATCTTTTAATCCGAAGTCCGATGCTATTTTCATTATATATCCTGACTGGCAAAGTGAAAAGTTACCATTTTTGTCCTTTGTAACTTCCATTCCCAGATAGTGGTTTATTGGTCCCAAATTTTGTATTTTAAAATTCTTTTGTAAGATACCTTCAATTTGTCGCATTTGATCCATCGATGTACATGCCACAATTAAATCATCAACATAAACAATTAAATAACAAAACTGTCCATCGATTTTCTTTGAATACAGACATGGATCGTTATAACTTTGTTGAAACTTGCCATCTTCAAGTACCTTATGAAGTGTATTGTTCCAAGACCTAGCTGCTTGCCTTAAACCATAAATGCTTCTTTTTAGCAAACAAACTTTTGAACCGTCTTCATAGCCGGGAGGTGGTCTCATGTATATTGTTTCTATAAGCTTCCCATTAAGGAACGCAGTTTTAGCATCTAAGTGGTGAACATTCATTTTTCTTTTCGCTGCGACTGATAACAGGGTTCTAAATGTCGTGTGCATAACGACCGGTGCAAAAACCTCATCATAGTCTTCGCCGTACTTTTGTGAAAATCCCTGAGCAACATACCTTGCTTTATATCGCTGTATTTTACCGTCTACTCCAGTTTTAAGCTTGTAAATCCACTTTCCTCCAATCGCCTTTTTCCCGGGTGGCAAATCAACGAGGTCCCAAGTGCCATTTTCTTCATGCGACTCCAACTCTTCTTGCATTGCAGTAAGCCAATGTTCTCTTTCGTCACATTCGATTGCTTCAGTGTAGTTACTTGGTTCTTTTATTTCTTTTGTGGTATTAACTTCTTCAACAAGACGCTTCGGTGGAACTCCTTTGTTCGATCGGTTTGAAACACGTGTCTGAACATTATTTTTTTCAACAGTCGTTTCGTTTGTTCCGTTCATTTCAACATCTATCTCCTCCTGAAGAATATGTTCTTCCTCTTGATTTGTTGACTTTTCGTATGTAGAGATCTCTTTATTTGATTTTGATATTCCGACTAACACTTCATTGTTTTTGTTACAAAGTTTTGATGAACAAAATCGTACATCTCGACTTATTATAACTTTTCTTGCAGTCTTGTCATAGCATCTGTAAGCTTTTGCTTTGTCGTCATATCCCAAAAATATAGCCTCAATTCCTCTATCGTCTAACTTGCGTCGTTTTACATCTGGTACATGGACAAAACATTTCGAACCAAAAATTTTAAATTGTTCGATATTTGGTTTAGCACCGTTCCAAAGTTCAAATGGTGTTGTATTTGTTGTTTTCGTTATAACCCGATTTTGAACAAAATTTGCTGTTGATATTGCTTCTCCCCAAAAAATGTTCGGTAAGCCAGCATCTATAAACATACAACGTGCCATTTCCACTAATGTCCTATTCTTTCTTTCGGCTTTTCCATTTTGTTGAGGACTGTATGCCGCTGTCAACTGTTGCTGTATACCCTCTGACCTTAAGAATGTTGTGAGATTTGTTCCAGTGTATTCCCCACCACGATCAGATCTTATTACCTTCGGCTTTTGTGAAAAATTGGTTTTGCAAAATTCCACAAAATGCTTTATTATTTGTTCAAGTTCCCCTTTCTGTTTAAGCAAACAAACAACTGTAAAAGCCGAATAATCATCTATGAACGTGACAATATATCGCTTTCCAGCATGAGTGGCAGTTTGCATAAGACCGCATACATCTGTGTGTATTGCTTGGGAAACGGTAGCCTTGTCATCTTTCCTTTCATGCAATCGTCACAAATCTCTTTAATGCCACAGTCCACAATATTTAACCCATTTATAGATGCATTGATAAACATTTTTCGAATGGCGTCTGGATCTCTGTGTCCCATTCTCCGGTGTAATTGATGAATACAATTTTTATTGTGTTCAAGCGCAGCACAAACTTTATTTTGTTGTCGCAAAACATATAAAGAGCCAGTTGCATCCGCAACACCAATTTGCTTACCTTAATGCTTGATCTTACAAATTCTGTCATCAAATTCGACACGTAAACCATTTTTCGTCAATTGCTTGACAGACAGCATGTTTCCAGTTAGGTTAGGTGCATACAAAACTTCAGTAGCAGTCCCTTGATGTTTATTACCGCTTTCGTCCAAAAATGTCAACGATCCTGTGCCTATTCCTTGAACTTTTGTTGAATCACCATTCGCTAGTTCAACGGTGCTTTTGTAGGTCTTGTCAATATCCATGAAAAATGATTGATTATTCGTTACATGTCGAGTTGCTCCAGAGTCTATAATCCATCCTGATAGCTTTCCTTTGACAAAAGTGAAAAAATAATCTTCTGAATTTTCGCTTGACTTTGATTTGGTTTCGGATGATTCTTCAACTGTGTTAACTCTGTTAAAAAACTTTTGATCGTTCTTTCTCAAATTTTGTTTTGCTAGCCATTCCTTTTATTTATTACATGATTTCTTAAGATGGCCTTGTTTCCGGCAGAAATAGCAAACAATGACGTTACATGCAGTTTTCAAAACTGCATCTTTTGAATTTCTACTTGCAATAGAATGCCGTTCGTATTCTGCAATGACTCGCTCCTGTACTAGGGCGAATGTAATTTCTTCCTCTCTACGAGATTCAAGTGAAGTTATCAGAGCATCATAACTCTCTGGTAAGCTACTCAACAACATTGCAGCACTCCATTTGTCGGAAAGAGTCTCTTCACCAATATCACTCAATTTCGTGAAATAGTACTGCATTTTGTTTATGTGTGCTCTTGCATCATATCCTTCTTCCAATTTCAAACAACAAATCGATCTCATCAAAAATACTTTATTGGTGAGAGTATTTCGCTCATGGTAATTCTTCAAAGCATCCCATGTCGATTTTGCTGTAGTCTTCATACGAATATGAGCTAGTTGATCATCTTCAACACATAAACCAATCGTGCCTCTGGCTTCATCATCTAAGGTTTCCCAATCATCAATTTCCTTTTGATTCTTAATCAACCCCGCATTTATAATCGGTAATGGCTTTTCTCCCAAGATCGTTTTCTTCCATAAATTTGGCTTACGAAACAACAATTCCATTTTGAATTTCCAATTGGCGTAGTTGCTGTTATTTAGTTTAAGAATTTTTGATTTTATTCCGCCTGCCATTCTTGGATTCTTTAATTCCTTTCTTTAAATCTTAAATTTCTTTATTTATTTCTGTTTTACAATTAAGTCTCATAATCTGTTAAAATACTATTTAATTTGCTTTAGTTTAATGTTAAAATACTATTTAATTTGCTTTAGTTTAACCGCAGGTCCAAAACAGAAAATAAATAAGCTTTAATAATCAAGATGTTTATTCTATGAAAAATAATTTAGGAATGAAAATATTAGAAAACAAAACTTGATATTTTTCGTAATACAAAGTTTGTTATTTATAATCATAGTGTTTTGTAAGTAATATATTGAACGTTTCTGATATTCTTCAACACAATTGGCATCGCCAAGACGGCTGATAACACGAATTGAAATTTGGTGAGCTAAAGATCGATTGTGGCATGGGATGTGTGGCATGGGATATGTGGCATGGGATGTGTGGCATGGCATGGCACGCCATCCTGCATGAGCCAGAGGTCGTTCAATACCATGCCTTCAATTTCAGTAAAAAAGAAAGTCGGTTAACATGGCTCTGTAACGCCCACCGTTGACCGAAACATTGTCAACAGCCTCATTTTCGAAGAAAAATGGTCCAAAAATGCCACCACTCCATAATGCAAACTGTCACTCTCTGGATGCATTGGCTTCTCGAGAACAACGTGCGGATTTTCCAAGTCCCAGATGAGGCAATTTTGTTTGTTTACTTAGCCACCACCGCTCCGGCCGTGATGAAAATGAGCCTCGGCAGAAGAGATGATTTTTCGCCCAAAATCTGTTTGGGCTACACATACACAACGCTCACTTTGGAAATAAGTTTTCAATATTTCCCAACGTTGTTCAAGCGTAAAGCGACTCATTTCTTTCCGCGGTGGTGTCTGGTATGATACTGACTTTCTGTCAAGATTTCAATCGGAGAACAGCAGTCAGTGTCAAAATAACCTATGATTTAAAAAGAAACCACTAAATGGCCCACCCGTTACATTTCATGAAGCCATTTTTAACTTTTATCAAAATATGGGACAGTAAAATAATTATCCAACCGAAGAGACTACTGCATATACAAATATTTTGGCTTTAAAGCTCGGTGCGTCAGAATTAGTAGAAATTCTATTGAAGAAATGATTATTTCACAGAACTGAAAAATTTAATATTTTAACTATAGAACTTTAAATAACTTGTTTTTTTTTTTGAACGCCAGTATACTTACTAGAATAGGGTTAGCTGACTTTCAAAAGGATATATATGAACAATAAGCCTCAGCTTGAAGGTCGAAAGTATGCTGAATGCACAATGCATACTCTACTTACTCTATTGTAATGGGAAACCAACAGCTTGTTCATTGTTTAACCGACAATGAGGACGTTTCATGTGCTGCTGCTATCAAGACACAACACCGTGCGGAAATACAAAAGGAAATGTTTCGTATAAAATGAAAAGGATCTGACTCGCCACCACCGCCGCCGAGCCGCGTCGGTCGTGCCGGTGTGGGCGATGATGATAGCATCATGAGGATATAGCTTTCATTCTTTGACTAACAATGACAGTTACTTTCTTCTCAAGGACACCCGCTGTTCAAAGTAATAGAAACTTTGCCAACCACCACA
Source organism: Leucozona laternaria (assembly GCA_932273885.2). NCBI lineage: Eukaryota > Metazoa > Arthropoda > Insecta > Diptera > Syrphidae > Leucozona > Leucozona laternaria. The sequence goes on along the minus strand of OW026366.1, from coordinate 259,941,257 downwards.
ACTATCCACTAAAACTGTCATTTGGTCCAAATGAGTAGATAATTCTTCCGTTCAAGTAACTATATATAGAGAGAGAGAGAGAGTATAAGTCCAACGCAGTGGCCTGTGCAGTGCGTTGGGTGGTCGATTGCCTTAAGTCCTTAACAGCGTCCTCATCGTCGTCGTGGAAGCGAGTAGAAGCAGGATTATGATGATGATGGTCTGATGGTCTGATTGTTGGATAAAAAGAACACAGCGGGGACAAAATACTTGCGCTTTGTTATGGATTTATACTGCAGTCTCTTCTTTTTCGTTCCGGTTGTGTGTTGTCTTTTTATTGGCCTCAATTTTACTTTAACTATTTTATGCTCAGTTAAACCGGAAAATAAATACTTTTTTGTGTTATTTTTTTATTTGTTATATAATTTTTTTTGCGTGTTATTAATATTAAAAATGTATTTATCGGATTGAAGAGTTCAAGGATTTCGTTTAAAATTCAGTCGCACCGAAAATATTTAAAATTAAAGACTTGGTCGAAAAGATTGGTCTTTAAATTATGTTTTTTTGATGACACGCTAGACCACGGGCATCACGGGCACACGCTAGACCACTAGGTGTCTGAATTTAACCACATTCCCCTAGAAAAATATAATTTATACAATGCTGCTAAATGTATTGCTGTCGGTATATTATTCGTCTAAAATTTTAGGTCCGTCAAGCTGGGTCCACCACAATCGAAATTCAAAAATTTAACAATGCAGGAATTAGGGGCTAATTTGGGGCTAATTTAGTGCTCCAATCCCGAAGGAGCCCCAAATTTTTTTCACCCTAAAACCTGTGGTGGACTCAGCTTGACGTCAAGCTGGGTCCACCCAACCTCCCAATACACAAATTCAAAAATCTAATGATGCAAGAATTAGGGGCTAATTTGGGGCTAATTTAGTGCTCCAATCCCGAAGGAGCCCCAAATTCCCTTCACCCTCAAATTTGTGATTGACTCAAAATGACGTCATCGTACTGGATCCACTACAATGGAATTTCAAAAATCTAATGATGCAGAAAACTAGATCTATTTTGGGGCTAATTTAGTGCACTAATATTAAAATCAGTTATCCATTATTTGACCTTGAAATTTAGTTCTGAAAGTGTTAAAATGTGGAGACTTTCTTTATAAAGCACCTGAAAAAAAAAATTACGTTGCAACTATGAGCAACCCTACCCAATTTGAAAAAAAACACAAGTTTTGTTTTTCTACTCTCACAGGTGGGGGCTGTAGAGGGAAGAAACCGATTTGATGACGTCACAGCTGGATCCACCACAACCTCCCAATACAAAATTTCAAAATTCTAATGATGCAGGAATTAGGGGCTAATTTTGGGGCTCGTTTAGGGCACTAATCACATTTTCTATTTATGATATTAATAAATTAATTCATAATTCCTATTAAATTTTTACTTTCATTCAAAATCTCCATCTTCTCCACAACTGTTGGTTGGTCAATTAAAAATCAACCTCAGTATTGAAAATGAAGATGGAGCTGTGACAATCTTATTTTGTCTGCGTTCCATAAATAAATTAAACCTCTTTAACACCAGAAAACTTATGCTGGGCTTACACGAATGACAAATTTTCAGTATTTTTGTCATTTTATTGCCAAAATACTGCACACATTATTTCATTAATAACATGTGTTTAAACGGAATTTAAATAATGACTGGTTGATACTTTCACAGTATTTTTTTCCATTTTAATGACAAGGATGGAAACAAGTGCATTTACACGACTGCCAAATATTATTGTTTATTATTGTAATATTTTTCGGCCTTTGACAAATAAAAGAATTGTATAAATGTCATAAAACGCGGCAATGGAAACAAATTTACATACACCCCCATTGCGATTGTCAATCATCAATTGATAGTCGATAAATATTGAAAATCGATATTTAACAACGCAATTCATAAAAGTTTTGATCATTAAAAATGGTGTAGGCTGTTGTAAATTACAACAACAACAGAAACTACACAGTTCACAGTCCGATAAAATTTTTTTTTGTGCCAAAAATCACTCCCATAAGGATTTCATGTAGTTTTTTTTTCGTTGAAGAACTGTATACTTGCAAATTTGCACAAATTTCCACAAAATTACACAATTTGCTGACAAAACCAATAGAAAAAAATCAGTTTTGGGAAATTTTTGAAAAAAAAAGTTACCAAACAGGCATAACTGTCTCAGACTACCGAAAATGTTATCGAATCACAACAACCTAACAAGAAATCAACCTTACAAGAGGTTGTGACTTGTGAGGCCTCACAACGCCAGAATAGCCCTGTAAAAGTTCCTTAGGCACGCTTCGCGGAAACATTGCCCGAAAACCTAGGTAGAACCGCACTAGGCGGAACTGCACTTCAGCGACACCGTGCGCACTTTCGCACGAAACTGAACGAAACTTCACGTCGCGACACAGTTGGTCAGATTACCAACTTTGTCGCATAGTGTCACGTCGTGAAGTGCAGTTGTCGCTTAGTGCGATATAGCTCATACAATTTCCCACAAATAAGTCGTGAAGTTCAGTTCCGCTGAAGTGCAGTTCCGCCGAGTGTGGTCCTAGCTTTAAACTTGAATTGCAGCTAAACTAAACATTCTAGTGACTCAAAATGGAAACCAAACTGTTTAGTTGCATGTGCGCATCTGGCCATAAACTCAAGTTATTAAACAAATTACCAATTATTTCGTAGTTACCAATTTTTTTGTTGTCATTTACAACGGCCTACACCATTTTTAATGATCAAAACTTTTATGAATTGCGTTGTTAAATATCGATTTTCAATATTTATTGACTATCAATTGATGATTGACAATCGCAATGGGGGTGTATGTAAATTTGTTTCCATTGCCGCGTTTTATGACATTTATACAATTCTTTTATTTGTCAAAGGCCGAAAAATATTACAATAATAAACAATAATATTTGGCAGTCGTGTAAATGCACTTGTTTCCATCCTTGTCATTAAAATGGAAAAAAATACTGTGAAAGTATCAACCAGTCATTATTTAAATTCCGTTTAAACACATGTTATTAATGAAATAATGTGTGCAGTATTTTGGCAATAAAATGACAAAAATACTGAAAATTTGTCATTCGTGTAAGCCCAGCATAAGTTTTCTGGTGTTAAAGAGGTTTAATTTATTTATGGAACGCAGACAAAATAAGATTGTAACAGCTCCATCTTCATTTTCAATACTGAGGTTGATTTTTAATTGACCAACCAACAGTTGTGGAGAAGATGGAGATTTTGAATGAAAGTAAAAATTTAATAGGAATTATGAATTAATTTATTAATATCATAAATAGAAAATGTGATTAGTGCCCTAAACGAGCCCCAAAATTATCCCCTAATTCCTGCATCATTAGATTTTTGAAATTGTGTATTGGGAGGTTGGGTGGACCCAGCTTGACGTCAAGCTGAGTCCACCACAGGTTTTAGGGTGAAAAAAATTTGGGGCTCCTTCGGGATTGGAGCACTAAATTAGCCCCTAATTAGCCCCTAATTAGCCCCTAATTCCTGCATCATTAGAATTTTGAAATTTTGTATTGGGAGGTTGTGGTGGATCCAGCTGTGACGTCATCAAATCGGTTTCTTCCCTCTACAGCCCCCACCTGTGAGAGTAGAAAAACAAAACTTGTGTTTTTTTTCAAATTGGGTAGGGTTGCTCATAGTTGCAACGTAATTTTTTTTTTCAGGTGCTTTATAAAGAAAGTCTCCACATTTTAACACTTTCAGAACTAAATTTCAAGGTCAAATAATGGATAACTGATTTTAATATTAGTGCACTAAATTAGCCCCAAAATAGATCTAGTTTTCTGCATCATTAGATTTTTGAAATTCCATTGTAGTGGATCCAGTACGATGACGTCATTTTGAGTCAATCACAAATTTGAGGGTGAAGGGAATTTGGGGCTCCTTCGGGATTGGAGCACTAAATTAGCCCCAAATTAGCCCCTAATTCTTGCATCATTAGATTTTTGAATTTATGTATTGGGAGGTTGGGTGGACCCAGCTTGACGTCAAGCTGAGTCCACCACAGGTTTTAGGGTGAAAAAAAATTTGGGGCTCCTTCGGGATTGGAGCACTAAATTAGCCCCAAATTAGCCCCTAATTCCTGCATTGTTAAATTTTTGAATTTCGATTGTGGTGGACCCAGCTTTACGGACCTTAAAATTTTCCATCTTGAGGGGCACGGCAGCATCTAACTAATGAGCCCACTGTCGTCCCTTCCTGGGCGAAACGCATTTGGAATAATATAAAATCCGCAAAAAAAACTTTCAAATGAAGTAAGACAGAAGCCATTTTTGAAGTAGCGTAGTATCACTGATTTCGCTGGGTTTAGAATAGTTCTCTTATATATATAATTCTTCTGCCATACTTCACTCTGAACTTGCCTCTGTTAAAATTTATTTGGGGCCAAGCCATAAATTTACTGCTTACATGTTCCCAAGTTCCGAACGGTGAAGGCTCTCAGCTTGTGATACAGCACCTCTCCATCCTCCATGCGATCCCGAGCGAACTGCTTTCAGTTTAGCAGACCAAACGGTCTGGCCTTGTTTCTTAACCGGAAATTCGGTCTTCTTGGCCATTTGGGAGCTATAGAATTTGGAAACTCTGTTGGCTCGAAAATCATATTGTTTTTTGCTTGATGTTTTTGTACTACTTCCACATCTGAATGTAGACACATATGTAATCTAATCTGCACCTGTCATCTCTCACGGTAGATAGGTCGCTGACTGATTTATCAAATGCTGACAAGCTGGGTTATCAATTCAAAACTGGGCTATTTCAAAAACTGGGAACGCCTTATGATAGCGTCTTATAACCCTCCACTGGTATTTGGATGAACCTAAAAACGGACAGCTAAAGAGTGATTGCCTAAGCGGAAGATGTTTCCATAGCAGTATCTGGAAAGCATCCTAAAAGAACTTCTACCAAACGCTCTACATTAGCTTACGCGTTGGGCAGATCGGTGTGTGATCGGTGTAAGCCCCCACACATAGACCCCTTTATATTAAAGGTATTCCACTAACATTATTAGATGAATCAACATATTATCTGGGTCTTATTCTGGATAACAATTTAAGCTGGAAACCTAATATACAATCAATAGAAAAAAAAAATTCCACAGTAGCTCTTTTTCCTGTAAAAAATCCATTGGAAAAAATGGGGTGTTCAGCTCCATATTACTCACTGGCTTAACACTTCAGTAATTAAACCAATTCTAACTTATGGTGTAGCAGTATGGTTGACCGGTCTAGATATAGCGACAAATCGCGATAAAGTTAGTAAAGTGCAATGAACACGAACAGCATGTCTGTGCATTAGCGGAGCAGTTCGTTCTACCTCCTCTGCTGGCTGATGTATTGAACACCCTTTCCCATCTGATACCACTTGAAATATTTAGGAAGGCTGGATCAATAATGAAATAGGCCCCTCCGTAGTTCTCTATTCATTCAGATCATTTTCATGTAACAGTGACTACACTGCACCGCAATTACTTTTTAACAAAAAAATATCAAGTCCATCCCATCGAAATCTACTTGGGACCTTAGGAGGATAAGTCATTCTTGGTAAAGCCGAATCGGTTCATATTTATAATATCCAACTGATGCGATGACAGGGTTGGTCTCTCATTTCGTCTTCATAATCATTAAAGCATCTTCCAGGCGGAACTTTTAGCAATCAAAGAAGTCTTATCTTGGATTAAAGAAAACGTAATATAAATAACTGATATCCGTATCTTCGCAGACATACAAGCTGCTATTCAATCTGTCTACAAACTCTTAGACAGCCCTAAACTCTCGACCATGTCTTGTTGGGATGGCTTAGCACTTCAACATTCAACTTTTGCTGGTTGCTGGGCCATAGGGACATTACAGGAAACTGTAAAGCTAAACTATTTTAAAAGATTGGACAGATATTGGTGCATCCATCGCTACATGTAAACTTATTCTGAAACAAGATGCTTTAAAGAATACAAACTTTAGGTGAGACAACATCCCCTCTTTTGCTTGGTTTAGGCTACGCTAAACCTGAAGCACTCTATGTGTTTGATATTTTAAAGCAGATTGCAAATTACATTCCATAAAAGGTGTCATAAGTCATAGCTGGACACTGTCTAATAAGTAGACATGGCACGTGACTTTTAACGTCTACTCATACGATTTCTGCAGAAATTATATGAATGAAGAGTAGGAGGAAACAATTCCTTACCTCCTCTGTCCTGCCTAATATACCAAAGACGTAGACTGCATTTAGGTGACTTCGACTACAACGATCCTAGTTAACTGGCAAGGAGCTCAAAATTTTTTGACGAGTAGGGAAAAGTTTCTCTAGATCCATATGGTATAAATTCGGGTCATTATTTGGTCTAAGTGTGCCGATTCCCCGCCAACAACCATCTTCTACCTAACATAACTTGACCCAGGTGGTAGACAAATGGTTGTTTGCTGTTCCAGGATGAGGTTGAAGAATTCACATGATAACGCATCTTCTTGCCGAAAACATGTGCATGTTTGTAATAGTTTAGAAGGTATACGCACATGCACATATAGCACGCTGTATTTTTTAATGTTACAAGCCTTAACTGGATCCGTATTCTTTGGGATCTAAAGTTCCCAAGTTAGGCAAACGCCAATGGGGTATTTATAGCTTGACGATTAATGCTTTCATGTGCAGTTTTGAAGGCAATGAACAAAATGGTGGGTCGCAACTTGATAGGCTTTAGTGTGAATGTTTTTGGTCACATAATCAATCTGCTGGAGCGTAAGAAACACTAATTCTTGATAGGTAAGGTGCTGAATACCGGCTTAAGAAGCTCACACATTACGGTTGAATAGGATCTTATATGCGACTCTTACAGCAGCGATATATGCCTCTATAGTTCTGGCAAGACATATATGATCACCATTTTTGTAGATGGGGCATAGATATGATAGTCTAATCTTACATTCAAACTTGTTTGTTTTTTTGATTATTTGATGCATCCACGCTATCAACACATCAATTTCCTAATTGAAGAACTAAATTTTCCTGTTCTTTTACTCGATCTACATGATGTCCATGTCCATTTCGGAGCTACTGGAAATGATGCTTGAATGCATCTACTTTTCCTCGTGCTTCGGTGATTCGGTTACCTTGGCTGTTTGAAAGATCATTTTTCCCAGTCTTTAAATCAGCTTAGACAGTTTCTAAAACCTTCGGGTATCGTTTCCATCGTATGACTTTTCTATCTTATTCAGCTGGGAGGTTGCGTACGGTCTCTTCTTTCTACAAAGGAACTTTCCTAGTCCTGTGAAGTTAGCAAAAGAATTGTTTAAAATTTAATAAAAAATGAGAGTTCCCGGTAGCAAACAAAGAGTTCTAGAGTTCCTCATACTTTTTTTCAATAGTTCTGGAGAATTAAGTGTTAAAATTCGAAAAAAAAGTTTTTTTTGCTAACTTCACGCAGCAAGAACTTTTTTGAGAAAAAGAGTTCTGATCATGTTTTTCAACTTAAAATCAAGAGTTCTAGAGTTCCTGATGGTTTTGAGAAAGAGTTCTGCAAAATTGAAATAGTTAGGGCTATTTAAGGTGCCCATTGACTTCCCAAGTAACATCGTTAGAGCTATTTGAAGCAAAACTGTTTTTCAACAGCTCCAAGATAGTGAAATCGAAAGCTATAGCTCTGTAAGAGATTATTTCACAGCTCCCTACATTGAATTTGAAAATAATGCTCTATAATTGAAAATTTACAACACTTTCAGCTCTATTAAATTTACGACGCTTACTGATTTAAAAATATGCTCCTTAAGGCAGTTTATAAGATCTTGAAACGAGCAAACTCTCAATATCAGCATACTTAGGGACATTGTAGAGCTGCTTACAACACATGCGTAAAATACTAACGCATGTTCTTTCGAAATGTCAAAAATAGCATTAACAGAGCTACACTGAAAGCGGCTTTAGAGTGGAATTACTAATATTCTCACACAACTAATGTGGTGTCATCAACAGAGCTACAATAAAGCACATATAGAGCCGAATAAATACTAATCCTCTTTTAAAACGATTCTAGGTACCACTTATATTAAAGGGTGTTACAAACTAGAATACAAACAAAAATTATTTCAACTGGAAAACTTACAATAGTTGAAAATTAATTAATTCCCTTATCTTTGTTAACTTAAGATTCGAATAAGACATGGAATTCACAATTTTTTTTATTAAAATAAATTGACTATGCTGTTTCCTGAAAAAATTAAATCATAAATAAATAAATTAATTAAGGCGCTTACAAAACCATATACACTTAAATGGCAAGTACTCTTTGAACTAAAAGTTATTTCTATAATTTAGATTTTCTATAATTTAGATTTACATAACATTCTCTAACTTTCAATTCCCAAAACACCCTATTTTCTACAAAGCCCTGAACGAAAAATTGTTTCATTGCTGCAAATAGCTCTACAATAACAGAACAAAACACTGAAAGCGATATTGCAGCTCCATTGAAGAGAAATTCCGTCCATATTAAAAAACATGGCGACATAAATGAAAATTATTTGATTTATTTGTTTTCTTTCATTTTAATACATTTAAAATCTTCGCTTTCAATATAAAACACAATATCTGTTGCAATGTAAAAAAAATATTTTATTTCGTGCTTCGAAATATTTATTAAACAAATTTTTACATTTTTCAACTTATTTTTTTTCATATTTCACAGCGTAATATATAAAATTTGGAAGGCGCGTTATAATTTTGCGAAGTACCTCCAAAACATTTATGAAAAAACTAAGCGCGCACTTAAAATTCACTGGCATTAAACCGAAAAATATTAATTAGATACATTATTTTCCCAATAGAAATAAATATTAACTAGCTTGTTGACTTCACAATAAATGAAGTTTACGCTTCCTACCATTACAAACATATAACTATTATATTTATTTATCATTTGAATTTCACAAACTAATACAAACAAAAAGCTGTCAAAAGTGCTCCTTTTAGGATTTCATATCAACATACTTAAGAGCTTCAAAGCCACCATAGTCACTGATAACAAGCTGATTACGAGCTAAAATGTGCTCTCAAACTCAATGATTTAGCTGTGAGCAAGCCCTACAATTGCTCTAAGGGTGCATCTAGAGCTCTTTCTTAAATAAACGAGCTTTAAGATTAGCTCTGGAAGCGCTGTTAAAGCATTTAAACAGCTAAAATTGTTTCTTGGGTTAGAACCAAAAATTTTGAAAATCCAAAAAAATCAAAAAAAAGGAGTTCTGATTAGAGTTCCCGATAGCAAACAAAGAGTTCTGAACATTTTCCTAATAACTTTTCTTTCTAAAACTAATCGTTCAAAAGTTATTCGCAAATTCAGGTGCCCATTGAGTTAGAACCAAAAATTTTGAAAATCCAAAAAAATCAAAAAAAAAGGAGTTCTGATTAGAGTTCCCGATAGCAAACAAAGAGTTCTGAACATTTTCCTAATAACTTTTTTTTCGAATCTTAACACTTAATTCTCCAGAACTATTGAAAAAAAGTATGAGGAACTCTAGAACTCTTTGTTTGCTACCGGGAACTCTCATGTTTTATTAAATTTTAAACAATTCTTTTGCTAACTTCACAGGACTAACTTTCCTGTCGTGATACTCCTTCATATCTACTCTTGTGTTACGCTTCACCATTTTTTCTGTCACCTATTCCAGTGAAGACCCGTCATGGGTTCCTTCTCTGGGGTCGCTGGAAGCCTCACGGTGGTTGCAGCTAACTCTTTGCTGATAAAACTCAAGGTGTGCTTAGACGTCCAACGTTTAATTTTTTCTTTTGGGCGGTTCAAGGATTTTCGTTCTATATTTGAGCTCTCAGCCTCGCTGCACCAAGGAAATGGTTCGAAGATAAGAAGAAATTGACAAATATTGCCATAGAAATGTGCCTCTCACCTTAACCGTTCGGATGAGACACAGAAAATTGTAGATCCCTTCTAAAGGGTCCGCCATCTAACGTTTTTTTTTTCAACTAGTGCTTTTTTCGTGAATGGTAACACTTAGCTCATGGCTGATTTGACAGATAATTAGTTTTATCCTTCCGCTGAATGGGCCTGCGATCGACTTAGAGAAGATGCCGATTTTGCCAAAAAAATCATCTTTTCAGATGAAGCTCATTTCGATCTGGGCGGGTAGTAAACAATCAAAATTGTCACATTTGGGGCACAGAAAACCCGCACGCATACATTGAAAAGCCGATACACCCAAAACGAGTCACTGTTTGGTGCGGATTTTGGTCCAGAGGCATAATTGGGCCATTTTTCGAAAATGAGCAAGGAGTGGCCGTTACAGTCAATGGCGATCGTTATCGGGCCATGTTGAACGAATTTTTATTGAAGAGGAGGATAGTGGCAACATTTGGTTTCAACAGGACGGCGCTACGTGCCACACAGCCGAAGCTACACTCGATGTCTTGCGCCATTTTCAAAAAAAAAAGAAGTTATTTGGCGGACAGTTTATTTCTGCCAATGCCGATAACACACACACAGGAATGGTTGAGATTCGCAGAAAAGTCACTAGGCCTTGGTTCTGCACGAGCTCCACGCAGGATTTGAAGGGACCTACGATTTTCTGCCGGATACCAATGGCTTAGGTGAAAGGCACTTATTCATGACAAGAGATATACCCTTGGAGGATTTGTCACCTCCTCGCAAGAGGAAGTAGCCGTTTTGTTCGATTTATTTAAGTGGACGAGGCTGGGAATCGAACCCAGACCTCGAGCATGACCATCTTACGCACTATAACCAATAGTCCACTGTGCCGTGTCGCTGACCACCTTATGCACTATAACCAATAGTCCATTGTGCCGTGTCGGTGTCGCTACCGGCTACTACCCCCTCTCTTAATGTATTACGTTCGGATTAAGGGTATTTTTCAGAAAATCTCATTTCAAGTATTTGCTTGAAAAGTGTGCCTTCTATAATTATGTTTATAAACTGAGCATAAATCAAGTGACAGCTGTCAAAAAGACCAACTCCGAAAAAAGTATTGCCAGATTGAAAACCACACGTCTAAAAAAAAAACACCATTTATATATGGACTGTTGTGAGAAGCAATGTCTTAAAAATTTAGATTTCAAGAGTACATATAAATTTTGTCTATAGAATTAGTAATTAAGGCAGGACATCTACATTAACATAGCTCTATACCTATACATTAACAATTAATGGTTATTTTCATAAGCAATTCGATAGGCCATAGCCAACATTCCTTTCGAATCTCTCATCTTTGGTAATTTACAAGCGATTCCTCGAACCAATAATTATTATGAACATATTAAGTTTAATATAGTTCTGATGGGTTTGCCGGAAAGCCATTAAGAGAAACATAAACAATTAATTACTATAACTGCCTGAGAACATTTCTCGGAATCGAATACCTAATGAAACATAAGACTTGAGAAGTTGAGAAGTTGCTGACTTCAATAAAAAAAAAAAAACACTTAAATGTCACGAAATCGAACTGAGTGAGTGGTGCGGTATACGCGGTGCTTTGTTTTGTTTATATAGATTCTCAACATCCGTAACCGAAGTTAATAAGATTATTGTTTATGAAACGGAACCGTTTTATTTCAAAGGCTTTGCCTATATACAGCGCAGCGACATGCTGACGACATGTTCTTCCGACATTACGTCCTCCCCGTTTTTGTTGTCATTTCCGTTGGTTGGTTGGGAGCTAGAATCGGGTTTAACGATATAATTTCAAAAGGGAGCATGCTAAATCTTTATGGATGATGATGGTACTCGTATATATACATACGTACGGCAACGGCACACTTTTCGAACCCTTCACTCAGAATCAATTTCATGCTGAACTACCCCATCATTGGCACTTCAAAGGCTTACTTTTACTTTTACTTTTACTTTATCTTTCTTTTGGGAAAAAAAAAATAATAAAAATAATTTCACACCTCATTTTCCATTTGGGATCTATTCACTCACGTCATGTGTGTAAGTCGGTTTGATATGCGGTATCTTTTACTTTAGGTTTCCATTTGAGTATGATTGAGGTTTGCCACCAACTTTAAGCCCTTTGGGGGGCAATGATCCTTAAAATTTGTTCGTATTCAGCCAAGAGCGATTTTTTTTTTTTTTTTTTGAAATTTGAATTTTGAATGTGGGTGGAATAGTGTAAATATTTTTGTGTGTCCCATGAGATACGTTGGATTCAACTGATAAAGTTTCCAAAAATAGAATAAAATAGGAAGGATTTTATACATAAATTTTATTATAGGAAAAAAGATATTTGAATATAATATTTAATTTAAAAGAAATATGAATATTAGTTTTGTTATGTTGCCTTTGTTTGCTGCGCCATGACATCAGAGCATTATAGGTAATCGAAGCATTTTTCATTCAAGCGTTAATTTAGCATCGAAAAGGTATTCGTTTTGATGATACAGATGGTGAAGCACGACACGACTGACGAATTGTTATAAAATTGGAATGAAACTGGAACTGAATTGGAATCTGGGCGATTTCCAGCGTCTTAGGATGATTATTAAAAATAATGGATTTCATTAAGCCCCACAGGAAATCACAGTTGGAAACATCAAATCTCAAGTTGGAAACATCGTCCCCCATACATATCTCACTGTTTATTCGCCGCGTCGTTTTAAAGTGAAATAAAGTTTATTTGATTTAAAATGGAGTTGTTTCAGTACAATTAATGACAAGATTTGGATTTGGGCGTTTATTCCTAGCATTTGGGAGTTATTTCCTTTTTCTGGATTTTTTTTTTTTTTGGCGATATTTCCAATTTTTGGCGTTATTTCCCATTTAAATTTCTAAACTTTTATTTTGGGCGTTCTTTCCTTTAGAACAAAATTAAAAAATTGGAAATAACGCCCAAATCGAGAAAAAAAAAACTTTTGTTGTTCAGAATATTTGGGCGTTATTTCCTTGGGCGTTATTGCGTGTCAGTTTTGTTTTGATCTGCGATCATGAATTTGTTCAGTGGTGGTGGTGGGGTTCCTGATGCTTCTTAGAGTCTATATGGTTACTGACGTGCTTCCCTCTCGAACACTCCAAGCTTCTTCATGCTGGATTTGGATGAAGTTAACCAGGCAGGGAAGCAGAACGGGATGATGGGTTAAAGAAGTTGCCTGTAGAGAAGCATTGATTGAGTATGATGCTGTGGCAGCTTGTGGATGACTGTGTGATTCCCGCGGGTCTTCTGAATCAAGCCAACTCGGATTTGGCTGAGTTGACTTTGTTGCCCCATCTTTAGTAGAACTCTGGCAGACATTTCACGTGTTCTTCTAGTCTTTGGGTCCAAGCTACAATGACCATTGATATGGATTTGGAGTATCTATATGTTAGGGAGTCCTCCGCGAAAAAGCAAGTCCATATAGCATTGTTGGGTTGAAGTTGGTCCGACGCAAAGATGTTGTAGAGAAGATATGGTCCTGGCTTTGATTCTTGGGTAACTCCTGCTTTGATGCTTTTGGCTGTTTTCAATCTCGACGGCGAAGAATGAGCTGGAATTGAGAAAGAAGACAATTGTTTTGATAAGTGTATACTTGCAAAGTTAAAAATGGTTAACCGTGGGTACCCAGATGTTTTCAAGTACTTTCTCTATATCCAGGAATCATGCAACATCAACATGACAACCGTTATTGAAGTTGCTAGCCGGAATGATGATATCAGTGGTGCAAAACGCTTTTCTTCAGCCTCCGAAGAATATATCCTTCGAGAATTAAGCAGGAGGTGCTCAGAAGAGAGATCGGTCGATATCCAGAAACTTCTATCCCCTTTCTTTGGTAAAGGTACAATTTTTGCAGCATTCCATCTTTAAGGGAAATGGCAATTGTTGAAGCAATGTTTTTGAACAAAATCGTGACATATAGACTATGACTTGGGGAAACTTTCTTATGATGTTATTGGAAATCATTAGCTCAGGTACTTCTTTGGGGATTGTGAAACTTCCAGTCAGCTTCGGATCAGTGGAACGATTAACATCATGGAAGATGGGAGTTTCAGTTTTCGTCTGTTGCAGCTGCTGAATAATGACTTTGTGATTTCTTCCAAGAATTCGGGATAGCTGAGTGTGTTTGATACGAAATGTCGCTCGACATGTGTGGCAAATGCTTCCGCTTTATCTTGTGACTTCTCTTTGTAAAGTGCTAATTTTTTCCGGAAATTTTTTGTCTTCTGCCGATAATCTTGTTGATTTCCTTGAATATCTATGTACATCGGTTCCAGGTTTTATGGTTTGCAGTCTCTTTTGGAAATGGTTGTTATTCAGTTCCTTAACGTGATTTGAGCAGGTAAATTGGTAGTTACTGTTAGTCGTGTTCTAATCCCCCTGATAGATTTGTATTCTCTCACGCAATCTCTGTCGATGATCATATAGGCTCCAAGTTTTCATCCAACCAGTTCACCAGATAGCTTCCAGCATCGGATTGAAGTTGTGTGTCGTACGCTCATACCATCGTGGGTGTCAGGCATTGTAATCGCCTCCAATCAGTCCGTAGGTATGCTGGGCAATTAAGTTGCTGAAAATAAAAAGATCGTGATTAATATTGACTTGTCATCCGCACTGTATTTATAGTATATGGTGAAAATAATTGCTCTTACTATCGTAGATAAATTTTCTTGTCTCCTTTAATACAATTACCATCGATTTTGATTAGGAGGTCGAACGCGACAACGAATTTAAATGCGTTTTTGGAAGGAATGATGTGAAGTGAAGATGTGAAGAAACCAAATGTCGCAAAGTGGTTTTCGACTCAAAAAGCATCTGGTGTAAACACGAAGTCCTACCAATATTTCTAAGGAGCAGTTCTTCTATACTGTATAAACCATTATGAAAACTTTAACATCACAGTTGGTCTAATGGTCTCTCTATCTAAACAAGAATATTCTATCAAATTTTTCTCTTTCAATCAATTGCATTTAAGAACCTTCCTCCCAAGAGCATGAACACGATATAATATTTATCCAGTCCCCTTAAGAAATATAAGGGAAGAATCACCAAAGTTGAGTCAAAAAGACGAGTTAAAAAGCTATAATGGAAATTGTCGATAAAAACACTGAAGATGACTTGGACAATTGTGTCTAATGCATAAAATATTAGGTCTAGTTCAACCCAGGAATATAAAGGCTTTATTTGTCACACTACAAAACTACCACTTCCCCGCACTCCCCTTTTTACAAAATCTTTCTACCTTCATCGAAGCCTTCAGTGAAATACTTACTTGCTTTATTTAAGATGGCGTTAACAAAACATTACGAACAACAAGCACTTCTCGACATCAAAGTTTTCGAAGGTGTTCAGGCTGACTTTGACGCAGCATCGACTTTTCTATTATAGCCATTCTCCAAAAGTTGACGAGTTTGGCAGGTATGCTGAGGTTTGATATTTGGCACTGTATATATGTAATTCGTCCCTATATTCGCGCCAACATATTCGAATTTGAAATCGATAAAGAGGTAGTGTGTATCGATCTGAATTTTCTGTTTTTTTTTCCCCAAAATCAATGGGGGTGTGAAAATTTGATCGACAGTTAATTTGCCTACCTGACAGATCTTATTCCTCTTTTGTTTGCAGAGTTCGAAGAATATCCTTTTTTTCAGATGGGACACCGTATACGGTGGTTTCATTCACCAAATTTTGGAGATATATTGGCGTATGATCCGCACTACGTCACCTTGATGGATGGAAATATTGATCATACTCGTCCAAGTTGAATGGAGTGTGTTTGGTGTTATAGCGGTTTTAATTTTGTGAAGTCAAATCTAATGACAGCATTCACTTGGGGTTTGTGCGTCGTGGATATCCGTGTACGTACTTAAGCTGCTATACCAAAGAGTGGTACGAGTCTATGTTTTTCTATGTCTATATTGAGGAGTTGGAGTTGAAGTCAAGTCTATCAGCCTGCGCCTGTTGCCGAAAGTGAGGTCGTGCTGGTTGAGTCCTCGAACTATAGAACCAAAGATGGCCTATTCTCGGATGTTAACTTTGAACTTTGAAGTCGATTGAGTCGTCTTTTTCTTCAGTGGGGGTGTGGGCACAGATTTTAAATTTCACTTTGATGCAGATTGTTACCCAGTTCTACGCTTACATTCCGAAATCCCAAAACTTATTTCCTATGTATTCAGCACTATTATCAATTCCATTGTAATCGAAAACGTGTTACTAATCCCGAAAAAAGTATCACAGCATCCATCGTATCGGAAAATTCCATACAAATTGCCATTGTGATAGCTTATTTTCGGGATTCGGAAGATTCCGATTACGATGGAATTCGTGATATAGGGCTGATTATAATTATCATAACATCTAAACAAGGGGTGGCTGAATCCATCCAGCCATCGGCCTTCTTTGATGGCTGTAACGTCGACCTTTTAACTGTTTAGGTTCTCATATTTATAATTTTTTGCCGCGCGTAGTCTGTTTAAGGTACGGATATACCACGCGGTTATACGAAATTCAGTTTCCTTTTTTCATCTGATGGGGTTATCATCATTTTAATAATCCGTATCCGAGGTATATTGACGTTTCGGAACCAAATATATTTTTCATGGCGGACAAGTTATCTCGAGGCCCAACCCAAGTGTAACTCCAAGGATGGGAAGATGGATAATCCGCTCGTTATCGGAGCCTTAACTCCGGATATGATTTAAAGCGCGCAGCTCATCCCAACTAACAATTTAGCTTGCATAAGGTCTATTTTTTTTCGAATTTGCAAGTATTGCACCCCTATTGCGATTGTTAGTTGATAAATATTGATATTTTGGGTTTTCAAACTCAATTTACTGAAAATGTGATAAACTATTCATTGATATTCATTCACAACGGTCTGCATTATTTCCAATGACCAAAACTTTTTACGGTCAGTTGGTTTAATATTGAATTTCAATATTTATCAACTATCAATCAACAATCGCAATAGGGGTGATAGCTTGTATAGAGCTTGCTATAAGGCCTTTAAAAGTGAGTTTGACAAGTTCTAAACAAGGCTTGTAGATAAAGGTTGAAAATTGCCAGTATAAGGCCTTCCGAAGTTGTTTATTGAAAATTAAAGAAATGATAGCTGCTATAAGGCTCTTCACAACAAGTTAATGCACACAACTTGTGTAAGGCTTGCCAATAAAGGCCTTATGCAAACTAAGTTAATATGCTGTAGTTCCCATTTGATGAAATTTTTCTCAACAACGAAGTGGCACAGTGGTAGAGCTCTGGTGTGGTCCGTGGAAGGACTCGAGTTCAAACACAGGTAAATAAAAAATTTAAAAATTAAAATATAACATAATGCAATACAAATAAAAATAATGCAATACAAATACAATACTATTATAGATACAAAATTACATAATATAATTTTTATTAATTTCTAAATCTGCGGGAATTTTTCAAATTTAAATTGCGATTATCGAAATACTATCGGGTTTAGGTAAGCAGGAGGGATATATCATTCAAAGCGCAGGATTTGCGAAATTGTTAGCCAACATGAGTCACTGGTCGGGAGTGCACCGCGCGTTTGCGGTGGAGCAATATTTGAATTGCCAATTACCCCGCTCGCTGACCAAACTGTCGTTTTTAGACAATGTAATCGTTTTTGATGGCGTTCTCTAGGGTTGTTGGGGCACCAATATTGCAAATTTTGTTTGTTAACATATCCATCGAAATGGAAATGTGCTACGTCACTAAATAAAATGTTTCCTGCGCTTTGAATGATACCACTCCTGCTTACCTCAATCCGCAAGTATTTCGATAATTGCTATTTAAAGTTGAAAAATTCCCGCTGAACACCCTATATAAACATTTACGGCAAGCTATTACCAAATAGCTGTCATTAAAAGGCTTGGGAAAGGCCTTTTTATAACTTCTAAAGCAAATCTGTCATCAAATGGCTTTTTTAATATTAGCTAATGCCATTAGCTGTCATAAAATATCCGGCTGAGTTAAGCAAATTTCATTTAATGAATAGCTAAATATTTGCTGTTATAACACCTATCAACAAAAGTCTTATAGCAGTTAAATAGCATGCGTAATTTACGCCAAAGTTACTTACATAAGGCTTTTTACTATTTCAATAGCAGTCTGAAAATAGCTTGTTCAGAACCTTAAACAAGTTAAATTGTAAGTTGCGATATAAGGTTTTCTCCAAGTAGTTCGATCTTAATGAAGCAGGTAACGTCCGTCCCACCGTCGATTATATCAAGAGCTAAAGTGGTGAGCTTAGAGCAACAAACTACTATTTTCTATGGGTTTCAACTCGGTTGAGGTCGGCCATTTGAGCCCCTCGTGTATGACAAGCCTAAGGTTTATCTAAATCTAATCAACATAAAGTTTTTCCTTATTATTGTTTGATGCTGATGCGTCTTTTTTGCTCAAGGGTTATTTACGAATTCCTCTTTCTTCTCAAATCATAATCTTAACTTTGAACTTAAGTCTTTGGATTTACCTTAATTTTTTTTTTAAATTCTAAAATTCTGTAATTTATTTTTCTAAGCCCCTATTATTTTCGTATGCCTATAAGACCCAGAATAATGTTTGCCTTTAATTTTTGTGTTCTCTTTCATGATTTTTAATGTTGTTAGTAATAATTTATCCGCTCAGAAAAACTCCAGAAGTTACCAGGCGTTACCATGAGATGTGATGAGAAATTACTGCATGTTACAATCCTTGACGCGTTGGAGGGTATACAGTAAGATAATAAATATTTTTACTGGGCATAAAGAAAAAAAAAAAGCTACCTGTACCTTCATAAACTTTTTTTTTGTTTCTTATGCGAAAGTTTCACTGAAACTGTTGTGCTATAGTTGTGGTAGGTATAAAGGTATACTTCGAGCTAGGAAGACAAAATTTATGGCCTGAGGCGAATGATGAAGATATATAATAATTGCTTACAACTAGTTTACTATTTCGTTTTTATGACTAACAAGAGAGTAAAAGTAGAAATTCAAGTGTTAAGGAACAAAAGCACTCTTGTGGGGGTCTTGTCACTTTTATGATAAGTGGCGCCCAACAGAGATGAACACAAAGAAAAGTATTAATTAGACTTACTCTGATGATTTACTTCTTAATCACAAAAAAAAAATTTAGAAAAAAAAAATAAATAAAAAAAAGTATGCTAAAGACGAAAATTCATCAGAGAAAGTGCGTAAAATAATTTAGAAAAATTATTTTACCTTTATTTAATAACTTTAAGAGAATAACTTTAAGAGATAAAGAAATTGGTTGAAGAAGGAAACATAAAATATTTGATATTTCTTCGAGGATGTAAAAAAAAAAATAAATATAGAATACATCGTATGGCAAAATTGAAATTATACCACTAATTTACGACCAATAAACGGCACCTAACCACTTTTCAATCGGCGAATGTTGCTTCGCTCATTGAAATTTCATAAAAAAATATATTTGTACTTTGTTCACAAATTCCTTGAAAAAAAAACAGTCTTTCTGTCATGAAAATATGTGAAAACTTTTCATTTAACAAACGATTTAGGGGATAAGGGGGTAAGTTAAGCCGAAGGAAAGAATTACTTTTGTACAATCTGTAATCATATGACACATGATTTCATGGTATATTTACTAAAGAAAATGCTAATTTATAACCATTATTTGTTTATTTTTGTAGCCTATTTATGCAGCCCCGGCTGCGCAGGGCCCTCCATACATTTACTTCGGGCACCCACAGTCTTTTTCAAGTTACAGGATTGAAATTTGTCTAGCAGGTTTTTTTCTTCAAATCTATTCTTATGAAAAATAATGTTGAAATGTATGAGATACAATTTTTGTCTTGGCATTTTATCCAAGAAACTGATAGTAATCGAGCAAATCACACTTCACTATACTTTTTTTCCAAAAAAAAAAAAACAAATTTAAACAATTTTTGTCGCAGAAACAAAAGATTTGTAGAAAAACAGTATCAGTTTAATAGTAATATCTTCTTCTATTCACCATTTTTTACTTTCTCTTCCTATAGAGCAAGTCCAAGTATTGGTTTCGTGTAGGAAAAACATTCGAGGTTGTAATCGAAACTAACACTACGATAATCGAGAAGTCCGAAAAACTGGGTTATGTCATGCCGTCCGTCGGTCTGTGCGTCTTTGCGTCATGCCGTCCGTCGGTCTGTGCGTCTTTGCGTCGCGCAGGTGCATCCACTGTAATTTGAGCTAGAGCCTAAACGGGTGGACCAATTTGAATGAAATTTATTACAGAGCATTTTTATGTGATTCCCTAGAGGCGAAATTCCAATTTTTGTTTTAGCTCATATCTATAGAAAAAGTATCTGTCATACAAATATTTTGGTTTCTTCAAATTTTCTCGAAAACGGCTAAAACGATTTTGATTAAACTTAGTACCTGCAATAATCAGGTCAATTTTCAGAAAACTGCGTTTCAGGTTTTTCTTCAAAAAAATTCACTAAACGGAATTAGGTATTCCACGTTTTTTGAGAAAATGGTCTTATTTTTGGGTTATTCACATATATCTTTTTGATGGTTTCGCCGATTTTGTTATTATTTTTCAATCTGGTGCTTATTAATAGTATTAACAATATTGCATTTGAAAGTTTTGAAAAACATTGTTTTATAACTAAAAAAAAATCAAACAAAAAATAATTTTTTAGTTTTTTGACACTTTTAATAATTTCTCGTTACATAAAGTGCCCGCCAAATAACTTTTTTTTTTGAAAATGGAGCAAAACATCGAGTGTAGCTTCGGCTGTGTGGAACGTAGCGCCGTCCTGTTGAAACCAAATGTTGCGCATATCCTCCTCTTCAATTTTTGTGAACAAAAATTCGTTCAACATGGCCCGATAACGATCGTCGTTGACTGTAACGGCCACTCCTTGCTCATTTTCACTTAGCGAAGCGTATACACAACCATATTTGTTCAGCGGAAGGATAAACTAATTATGTGTCAAATCAGACATGAGCTAAGTGTTAGCATTCACGAAATAAGCACTAGTTGAAAGAAAAAACGTTAGATGGCGGACGCTTTATATACATCATGCATCTTCAATTTGTAATTACACATAGTTTTTGTTCACAAGAGCAAGTTCGTGCGATCAAGTCGTGCATATTTTTTTTTTCAACCCACAGAATATAGACTATACTACACGATTTTGAGTTTTCGACACTAAAGGACCATGGGCAAAATTGTTTAGACTGCGTGTGTCCGTGTCCCTTTTCAATATTGCTCAACAGTGGTGAAACTTATGTTATATGGAAGCTTATGGAGAGTATCTACTTTATTTCATTATTTTGACAGCTTAAATTAAAATCAAGCGCGAAAATGGTTTTTTGGCGCATTTTATAAAAAAAAAATTTAAAATGGAAAAAAAAAATTATTTAAGAAAATGGCAACACCTGCTTAAAAGGGTTTTAACATTTTGAAAGTCAGAAGTATATACTTTTATATTTAATTTTTAAATCACCTTATTTCTATTACTAGATTTCGAAAAAAATATTTTCAAATTCAAAAATGGTGAAAAGCAAAAAAAATGAATACTAATTTCTTCACTCACAATCACAATGTTAAATCCGAAACGTCGACAACAACAACAAGATTCTGCTAGTAAAATGTAAACGGAGCAAATTATGCCGTACAGTAAAGCACCGTTTTCATATGCAGTTTTTCGTACTTCTTCATAAGGTTTCAATTTACACGTGCTGTGAAATATTTTGCTCATGACCTTATATTTATAAAAATCAGCAAAATTAAAACCGATTTCAATTAAATTAATACAATTTTTAAAACTATAAATTTAGTTTGAATTAAAAAGAAACCAAAAGAAAACTTTTTTTTTTAAATATCGATGTTGAAAAAACCAATTTCAAAACTAACATATTTGGTGAAAAAAAAATGAAAAGAAAAATATTTTCAAAAACATCGATGTTTGGAAAATATCGATTTTGAAAAACATCGATATTTAAATTTTTTTAAACGATAATGATGAATTTGCTTTTTGAAAAGTTGAACTTAAAAATTATGTATGTTATGAACTGGCTATTATTTTGATGTCAGAAATATGTCAAAGACCAACATAAAACTATGATTAATTTGAAAGTTATGGACAAACGAATATTGATAAGAAAAATACTTTAAAAAAATATCGACGTTAAAAAACATCGATTTTCGTCTTTCGATAATAATTGGCATCTATGTCGGCCCAACATTGTTGGGTCTGATGATAACATCGATGTATTTTCGTATTTATCACTCACTCACTCACTCACTCACTCACTCACTCACTCACTCACTCACTCACTCACTCACTCACTCACTCACTCACTCACTCACTCACTCACTCACTCACTCACTCACTCACTCACTCACTCACTCACTCACTCACTCACTCACTCACTCACTCACTCACTCACTCACTCACTCACTCACTCACTCACTCACTCACTCACTCACTCACTCACTCACTCACTCACTCACTCACTCACTCACTCACTCACTCACTCACTCACTCACTCACTCACTCACTCACTCACTCACTCACTCACTCACTCACTCACTCACTCACTCACTCACTCACTCACTCACTCACTCACTCACTCACTCACTCACTCACTCACTCACTCACTCACTCACTCACTCACTCACTCACTCACTCACTCACTCACTCACTCACTCACTCACTCACTCACTCACTCACTCACTCACTCACTCACTCACTCACTCACTCACTCACTCACTCACTCACTCACTCACTCACTCACTCACTCACTCACTCACTCACTAGCGGTATTCTTTTTTTTAGTTACTCTAAATTGGTAGA
Organism: Leucozona laternaria; assembly: GCA_932273885.2. NCBI lineage: Eukaryota > Metazoa > Arthropoda > Insecta > Diptera > Syrphidae > Leucozona > Leucozona laternaria. Next base: position 259,918,455 of record OW026366.1, on the reverse strand, counting down.
AATCAACAGATAAAGGCAGAAGACGAATTTTTAATGAAATTCCACCTCTCTAGTAACTGTGAGCTGAGAGGACGGAAAAGAAATAGAAAACGTCAAAAACGACACGTATTATACATTTATACCTTAAATGGGCAGAGCGGAGAGGTAACTAAATCGACCCAGGGTTCGGCACGACTCACTGTCGGTGCAGTAAGCGAGTTCGGTGATACGGTTTGGTAGATAAAAATAATCATTCAGTGGTTCGCTAATATGGTTCGTAGGGCTGTGTCAATCAGGAATGATTCGATTTTTTTGATCCAATCATCGAAAAGTATTGATGATTGAAATCACAAATTTCGATTATTGATTATCGATTTTCTATTCGAATCTCAATCATTTCGATTTTCCATCCCAATCACAATCATTTCAATGAATCTTGATTTTCGATATCAATCTCTATTGAATTATTAATATATTTTATCGGAGAAAAGAAATATGGGTCAGATTGGATTCGATCAAAATCGGTACAGTACTCCTTAAATTCGGAGATTAAATTTCATCGAAACCGAAATAAAAAAATTGTCGGAGTGGCGGGTCTCTTGGTTAATTGTAAACATCAACATTTGTGTTTACGTACTGTCACGGCCAGCCCTCTAGCTCCAGTGGAAACCCGAAAATTTGCACTATTCAGAATTCTAGTACGGCCGGCGGATCGAAAAACGGAGTACGCCAATCGATTAAGGACATGGAAATTACCTATTGTCACGCACAGCTCTCTAGGTCCATTACATCATCATCATCGTCAGCTCGACAACCGGGGTCCGGTCCTGGCCTCCTTCAACAAGTCTCTCCACCCATCCCGGTCTCGAGCCGCCGCCATCCAGTGGCGCACCCCAAGGCTCCGGGCGTCCTGGTCTACGCCATCTCTCCAGCGCAAGCATGGTCTACCACGCTGTCGTCTACCATAGAATGTACCACAAAGAACTTTCCGAGCAGGTTCCTCTTCGCTCATGCGAGCTAGGTGCCCTGCCCACCGGAGTCTACCGAGCTTAATTTTTGTCACGATATATGCTTCAAGGTAGATTGCGTACAATTCATGATTGTACCGTCTCCGGAATCGTCATTCCTCACATATGGGGCCAACAATTCTCCTTAAGACTTTTCTCTCGAACGCGGCTAAAAGGTCGGAGTGCCTTTTGCTAAGCACCCAAGTCTCGGATCCATATGTGAGTACTGGCAGGACCTGGTCCTGTACAGCAGCAGTTTTGAAGTTATGGTGAGATTTCTGGCTTTGAAGAGCTTTGACAGACTATAGTAGGCTCTGTTGGATTTGAGAAGCCGCCCGCGTATTTCTTCTTCTATATTGTTATCGGCTGCTACTATTGACCCAAGGTATTTAAAGGATTGCACCACTTCAAATTCGTGCTCCGCTACCTTGATTGTTTGACCAACTGTTCCTCTCGCCATTACAACATTTTTAATTTGACAGGTGTCAAAATGTCAAATCTTTTCCGAGAATACGCGCTAAGTAACGTTTTTAAAAATTATTTCGGGCAAGTGGCCGTCGCGTCTGGCTCGAATAAATTCCAGCCGAGAGGCCCATTTTTCGACCACTTTTTGCAACAACTGGGTCCGTATGTCAGCAATAACGCGCCGAATATTCTCTTCCAAGACGTCAATCGAGTTCATGCGATTCAATCGAGTGTTTTATTTTTCTTTAAATTGTAAACAACCGCATCAAAATTCGTTTTGTAAATATCAGAAAAAAGTTGGTATTATTACGAGCATTATGCATTTTTCTTTCGGATCAGTCTTTAATCTTTAAATATGAAATGGACTTAAAACCGAAGCTAAAAATGACTTCAAAATAAAAACCATTTCTATAATTATTATCGTTCTCTATCCCGTTTCAAAAAAATAAAAAAAAAACTCGGAATCGAAAAATAAAAGAAAAGCTTTGCACTCTTTTCGGATGTGCGTTTTATGTACATCGAAAAAAAGTCATAGCTCTGCTATCATATAAAACCAAATACTTATAGGACCGCAAAGCCAAAAGGATGAGTACATAGTTCAAAACACACCATCGTTAGAAATGAAATCTAATATTAATCCACACTAATGAAAAATCTTTGTTAATTTGTTTCCATCAAGGCGTGTAGACTCTGACTCTGTATATCCTCAACTCATCGCTTGGCTATCTAGGATTCAGATAGATAGATATTATATAAAAAGGGTATGAAGGAACTCTCTCTTTGTGTGATTATCACCCGGGCTGCACAATTTTTAACTCATCAACCATTATGAATTTGTAGAGATACTTTTTTTTTTAATTTTTTGGGACAAAGATTTTGGCAACGATGGAAAAAAAAAATCTACTTTTCATTAGCGAGAGCCAAACTTAAACCATTAAAAGTTGAATTTATATTTTGTGGGTTTTCACTTCAAATAGGAGAGATCATGGAGAATTTATGTAGATAGTCAGAAAGGGACATTGACGCTATAATAGTTTGGCAGGAAAGTGTTGATAATTTCGATTTTAAACTGATTGTTTTCATTGTCCGTGTAGTACTTTCATTTTTCGTATTAAAAAATCAAGTGCTAACAACTCCGCGGACGTTAGATAAATGTGGATATTTTAGGTTTTAAGATTTTGAAAATTCTATTACTAAGAGTATAATAATGTTCTGACGTCCCTTATTTTGGTTGAATCAACATATAAGCGCATTTAAATAGGTAAAATTTTGGGGGTTGGGTACGAAATCCCGAAAGCCAAAATCTTGAATACCAATGCCAGACATCCCGAATAGCTTATTACTTTTTTGGTATTAAAAATCACGCGTGGTATATGTACTTTACCAACTCGTACCTTTTAGCCAGGGGCTAGAGTTAAACCGTGATTTTCTGCCACTTCGGTACCTAGTTCCTGTAGTAATGTCAGATAATGGGTTTGCCATTTTTTCCAAAAGTCCTGGATCATGCTCTTGTTAGAGTATCAATACGGGTGGGTTAAGGAACAGCTCTGATTGGCTGACCAATTTTAGAACTATTTGAACTTTTTTGACCAATTACTGACCTTTTAGATAGAAAACTTTATCTCGAATATCCCACAAATCAGGTGCTAAACTGCTAACCCATCATCGTCCAAAAGATTTGATTTAGCAAGTAGCTGGTTTTTGATTCGGAAATGGAGGATGTCCTCTTCGTAGAATATTAGTTCTACGAGCTATAAGATGGCGATCTTTTTTAAACCAGCACAGTTCTAGCCTGTAGGATTGGTTTTTGGTTGAAAATTGGGAAAAAAATATCTAAAGATGTGTGCAGATAAACGTTGCAGTCGATTCCAATACGAAATCTTTCCTATCAGATTGTGAACATTTCGCCAAGAATATCTGGGTAAAGCTTCTAGGATAAGAGCGATTCTATTGGCGACCAAGGTTGTCCAGCGACGTGGGGGCGATCAAACCCAATGCAAAACGATTTCAGGATCGCACCACACATTGAATGATGATTTCACAAATTTTATCAACCTTGAAAGCAATACCGCACCACAGAGTTCAAGGCGATGTATAGAGACCGGTTTTAATGGGGCTACTTCCGTTTTGGAAGTGAACGATTACAAAGTGAAGCATAAACTATCGCAGCATAGGCTAGCGATGAAGCATCTTAAACCTGTACAGCTCTATAGTTTCTTCAGAGGAAAAAATATGAGGTAGTGCGGAATACAAATCTTTTCAAAACATGCCAACTCTTATTTAAACCATTTTTCCGCGAAATCAGAAGGAGATTAAGATTGGAAGACCAGAGATTCATACAAAGCAATTTAGAAAGGACCGATGGAGGGGCTGAAAGTCCTGAAAGGCCAAAAATTCTGGCTATACCAAAGTTGGCAAAGAAGGCTTGGAAATTATTAAGAGATAAGAGGACACGAACGAATGCAACTCTACTTCCCTGACTATTTCGATGCAAACCGCTTCGCTTAGTATGCATTTATTAAGTGAATTTGTGATCTATCTTTCTTTCCTTTTCTTTTTCATACTTTTAATAATGCCATAAATATATTTTGCAAACTTATTATTATTCCAGCGATAGACAAAGCAAATTGGATGATGAAATAGCTCAGAATGACTTTTTATCCGTACCTACCTACATAGTAGGTATATATATGTACATTGAACAGTGGATTTGGACAAATTAAAAAGAGTCCTTTGTTTTTGACTTAAAGTTAATTGGTTATGCCGCTAATTGGAATGATGTGAGCAGTAAGTAGTACCTATACCTATTTAAATGTCCATTGAAACAAATTTCCAAAATAATTCAATTTACTGTGGGCTTATCAGTTGAGGTCTTTTTAACCTGCATATTATATTCGCTCTATACCTTCACGGTGTAATGCTTTTTCTTCGAGGCTTAGGGAGAAGCAACTAAACTTGGGCTTGGAGGGTCTAACGCCGGAATAACAAATTCCTTATTTATCTCTAATTTTGGTTACAATGTTTTACAAAGTTCATTCACTTAAAATAACTAACAAGGTTTTTCATATACCTACTTTTCAAACATTAAATTCTTTTAATAAATAACAGGTTACTATGTGTACTTTGTCCCCAGTACGCAATTTGAGGAAAGTTCAGGTCGGACTTGGAACTAGTAAAAATATTTTCATTAAACATTTCTGTGAACACATCCATTTGAAGTTCAAAATCCTTTCAAAGCTGAACGCATCCACTCAATGAACTAGAGTAAGGTCGGGTAATGTGGATGTGGAGTAGGCGGTTAATGTGGACCCCTGCATTTCTCTTTTTCCTGGAAGAGTGAGAGATCTGTTTTATTTTCTGCTATACAATAGTTCTCTTATGGGGCCCATCCACACAACACGGTGTCATGACACATCCCCATACATATCACACCAATGGAGACAACGACACCAAAAAATCAAAAATGTTTGATTTTTAATGTCGGTGTCTCGATTGGTGTACACACAAGTGTTGTGTGTTAGGGCTGCTTTAAGCAGAGAGGCAAATCTTTCATTGCCACGTGTTCACGAGCTGTAGATTTTGCGCAGTTCGATGATTCTTCCCAAGTAACATCGTTGGAGCTATTTGAAGCAAAACTGTTTTTGTACAAATCGAAAGGCTATAGCTCTGTAAGAGATTATTTTACAACTCCCTACATTGAATTTATGAAATAATGTTCTATAATTGAAGTTTTAGAACACTTTCAGCTCCATTAACTTTACGACGATTACAGATTTAAAAATGTGCTCCCTAAGTCTGTTTATACGATCTTGAAACGACATTGTAGAGCTGCTAACAACACATGCGCAAAATTCTAACGCATGTTCTTTCGAAACGTCAAAAATAGCATTTACAGAGCTACACTGAAAGCGGCTATAGAGTTGAATTACTAATATTCTTACACAACTAATGTGGTGTCAAAAAATGCATCAACAGAGCTACAATAAAGCACATATAGAGCCGAATAAATACTAATCCTCGTTTAAAATAATTCTACCACTTATATTAAAGGGTGTTACAAACTAGAATACAGACAAAAATTATTTCAACTGGAAAACTTGAAAATTAATTAATTCCTTTATCTTTGTTAACTTAAGATTCGAATAAGACATTGAATTCACAATTTTTTTATAAATTAGTTAAAGCGAGAATAAAACTTTATACACTTCAATGGCAAGTACTCTTTGAATTAAAAGTTATTTCTATAATTTAGATTTATGTATTAACTTAACATTCCCTAACTTTAAATTTCCAAAACACCCTATTTTCTACAAAGCCCTAAACGAAAAACTGTCTCATTGCTGCAAATAGCTCTAAAATAACAGAACAAAACTCTCAAAGCGATATTGCAGCTCCATTGAAGAGAAATTCCGTCAATTTAAACAAAAAAAATTGGGGACATAAATGAAAATTATTTTATTTATTTGTTTTCATTCATTTTAATACATTTAAAATCTTCGCTTTCAGTATAAAACACAATGTCTGTTGCAATGTAAAAAAAATATTTTATTTCGTGGTTCGATATATTTATTAAACAAATTTTTACATTTTTCAACTTATTTTTTTTCATATTTCACAGTGTAATATATACAATTTGGAAGGCGCGTTATAATTTTGCGAAGTACCTCCAAAACATTTATGAAAAAACTAAGCGCGCACTTAAAATTCACTTGCATTAAACCCAAAAATATTAATTAGATACATTGGCGCAAAATTTTAAACATTTAAAACCTACTCTAAACCATTTTTAAATTCGACGCCGACTCTAAAAATGAGTTTTAGAATGAGAGTCGACGCTTTGTTAATTTTAAACAATATAAAGTATACTTTAACGCTAAAGCACTCGTCTAACTTTAAAAGCAGCAAAATGCTTCTCTATATTTTTTAAAGTATACTTTATCCATTCAACGTTTGTAATTTCATAACAAAAATTTAAAGGAAAATGTTTGATGGAGATTTTGAGCTTTTAAATCAACAATCACGAAAACTGTCTTAGCTTTAATTTGTGGTGCATGCACCCAGTAACAATTACCACGGCAAAACAACACCATCTCCACCCCCCGATTCAATAGACTATACTACACCAAACAATAAACAATACAAACTTGTATTCGGTCGACCGCCCCAACAAAAACAAAAAAAAATGTGGTACATAGTGTTGGACTACCATATCGCGGCAAATCATTTTCTGCTCACAAAATCGCCCGTCATCTTAGCAGGAAAGGTGAAATAGCTATTGGGACTCGGCAACACGACGCCTAAAGGATTTCTCGCGTACTTTATAGAGGCGGTAAAAATAGTTTTGATTTGACAGCCCCATAAGATTAACATTGAAAAGAGAACAAAAATGTTTTTTTTTAAAGTAATTTTTATTCGATATTTCAATAAGAAACCGGTATTAAATAATAATTGAAATCACTTCTATAAACATTAAATTATGTAAAACAAGTAAAAAGTGCTTCAATATGTGAAAATATAATTTTAAAAATTGCAATCAAAAGTTGTAAACAAATAGCCTTTGCAGTATTTTGTGAGGTTATGTATCCCACGATTGTAAACAAACCTCTTTGCAACTAGATTTATTTTCTTACGCGCGCTTTTAAAAGAGAACAATAAATTTGTTAAATTTCGTGTTATTATTAAGTTAAATAGTGTAAAATCAGTGGACTTCAATAAATTAATAATCAATAAACTGAAAAGTGAGTTATACGTTTAATTATTCATGAAATCTAAAAATTTATCGTGTCGCGAAACTCCGAGAGTGCTCGTGGAATTTCATATCAAAATAAAATTTCTTAAAAATTACGCAAAGTTGTTTTTAGTTTAGAAAAGTGATATATAAATATAGTACAGATTCCTTTTATCCATAATGTGCGGTTTTATAAGAATCTGTTGTGTATTTTTTGAGAAAATCGTGAAAAAAATAGTTTCCAATGAAAATGCCGCCACCGCCGGTCATTGAAATTGAAAAATTATTGTAAATTCAGAAATTTTTGTTGCGTACTAAAATAAATAGAACTTAAATGAACTGCGGAGGCATTTGCTTCATTGTGTTTAGTTTTATAAAAATCCCTGTACTATTTTCCGCGAAAATCGCTGAGCGGTAGTTCACGTTCAAAAATTGCTAAAATTTTGCAAATTCGTGTTTTATTATACAAAAAATGATACAGTCTTATACAACAGATGCTTCTTATTCAAAATGCCAAGTTTTATAAAAATCCGTTCGGTATTTCTCAAAAAAGTCGTGTCAGAGTTTTTAAAAATTTATTGACCTTAGTTCTTATATAATTTATATAATTTTCTCAAAGCAATTTATATCTTTCGTTTCTTAGGTATCATCAAAAACAGGCGCACCACTGTGGTGTACAACAATGTAATACGCTAAAAATTTCGGGAATATCTTTGCATAAAATTCCAAAACGAGTTGCTTGTGATCGTAAGGAACTATTGAAGTGGAAAGTTGAGTTGAAGATGGGAAAGCCAATACAAAAAAAATTTTAAAGTATGCAGTAAACATTTCAAAATAAGACAAATTATATATGCCATTGCAACAGGCCAACAAGTGCAAGGAAGACTTGTGGATTCAGCATTTCCTCCACTTTTCCTACCAAAATCATGTGTAGCTGCTAAAAAACAAGCCATAGAGAAGATAAAGGCCAGATACATAAGATTGAAGAGGAGAAATTTAGTTAATACCAGGTAATTAACGTTTTACATTTGTATATTATGTTTGTTAGTTATTCATTATATTTTTTAGATTTGGTTTGAACACATCTGAAATTGAACTAGACATCGGAAGAATAAGAGACGAGAACACTGAAAACTCTTATTTAACTCGGCAAAGTCAGTTTATTTCCGTTGGCAGCCAGAGCTCGGTAATGCTCTTAGACAAAGGAATTCAAGTGGACGAAAAAAACGATCTACATTTTAACAGAATTCCATTTAAAGTAGACACAGACGATAAATTGAATACCTTGACTGGAATCCCAAGTGTACAAATTTTGGAAAAAATTATCGATTGCTATTTGATAGTCCGTCCGTCCGAATCCTGCAAAGGAAAGGGTATGTCCTTAAAGTATAAGATAATTTTGACGATGTATCGGGTAAAAAACAACGTTTCTAATGCTCACACTGCAATTCTCTTCGACTTATCGGAAAAAAAACATCGAAAACGTATTTTACAGACTGCATACAAATGCTTTCAAAAGCTTTAAATTGCTTGATTTATTGGCCAACTAAAGAAGAAAATGAATGAAGTTTGCCAACATGTTTTGAAAAATTTTCAAATGTTGTTACTGTTCTTGATTGTACAGAAGTCAAAACAGTACAATTTAAATGTGTGACATGTAGAAGCTGTACATATTCCCACTACAAGGGCACTGTAAAGTTTTAAGTTAGTATTTCCCCTTCTTGGCTCATTAATTTTATAAGTCCTTCAGTTGCAGGACGAAGTTCTGATAAATCCATTTTTAATCTGGCATTTTTAATCATCCAGGTGATGCTGTAATGGTCGATAAAGGTTTTATGATAGCAAATGAATTGCTTGAAGCTGACATAGAAACGGTCCGTCCGCAATTTATGAATCCTGGCAAGGAAAAACATGATGTAGAAAACGATCGTTTAATTGCATCAGCACGAGTACATATAGAAAGACGCATATCAAGAATAAAAGTTTTTAAAATGCTGTCAGAGAAAATCACACTTTCGATTCTTCCATATATTGATGATGTACTTATCGTTGTATCAGCTATATGCAATATGAGCTTACCATTTACCAATTCTAAGTGACGATAAATTCAAAAAATAATATTTTTGCATTTCGTACTTGATACATTGAACTATCAAGTGTCTTTCAAGATTTTCACCTTAAAAAAAAACTATTTTCACATTTCGCATTTTTAAGTCTTTAATTCAGTGATGTAAAATAAATTGTAATAATAAAATAAAAATAAATAAATAAAATTTTATTTATAATATTGGTATAACAAAAAATAAAATTTTATAAACTTAAACAAAAAATGTTATTACAGTCAAGTTTAAAAATAATAAAATAAATAATGACTAAAACAAAAATTTTATTATAGCTAAGTTTAATACGATATATGTATATTTTAAGTCTTTAATCAGTCTTTAGAATTACATGTTTTTCAATTTTAAAATAAAAAAAAAATTAAAAAAAAAGTAAAACATAAGTAAATGCTTTATTTTATAAGGAATTTTTTAGGTAAAACTGGACTGACGGTAATTTGAATATTTTATTTTAAAAATTCTTGCATCATTAAATTTGGAAAAATATGATTAAAATAAACTTCTGTTAAAGCAGGTATGTAAATTTCGACAAATTCTTAATCGATAGGAACATTTATTATTTCAATTGAGTCGGTAAAGGAACTATAAATAACTAAATCACAATTTTGGAGACTACAAATAAACAAACTTAGCTGAATCTGTCCGAAATACTTGTGTTTTTTTTTTCAGCTGGTATTTGATGCCATCATCAGACCTTAATCTCTCCAAATATGGAAGTTCAACTAAGAGATCGTCTGCACGTTTAAATGTACCATTAACAGGGCTTTTAATTTCCACTAGCTTCCACTCATCATCGTTGTATGAAAAGCCATCTGGGCTACAAGCAAGGTAAGATAATGCTGGAGAAATATAAATTCCACTGTCAAAAAGTGAGTACAGTCCACCATAAGCTAATTTTGCTTTCTTTTCGGAGAGCTGGCCATACCTGATGATGTATAATATTTTTTTAACAGATACAAGAACAGGGTATATTTTTAAGTGACTAACCTCGTTGCTTGGTTTCCTTTAAAGCTGTTGGAATACGTGTCAGCAATTTTTTTTTTCCAATTCATTGCCTTATTCTTTGCATAGGTAAAAAGTGCGTAGGATATGCTTCCAGTTATCCTAAGCTTCCTTTCATGCATCCATTGAGAGCTAAATGCTTGGGACGCTGTGCTCATGCAAATTGATATAGCTTCATCTTTGGATTCACGTATTTTCTTGTCATACATTTCTTTTTCCTTGGATCCGTTTTTTAAGAAGGCATTAAGTCCTTCAACAAAACTGATGACATAACTCCCTTCGGTAAATGCAAGTTCGTAGAATTCGTCCAAAGGGTGGCTTGATTCTTCCGAGGTAGGATTAGGCTTGGGAGGTAAGGACCTGTAGCACTTCTTCACGCAAGCTAGTTCAGAGGTCAGAGCAGCTGAGAAAAATTAAGGTAAGTAAGTTTCTAATTAAATGTTAAGTTTTTATATTTACCTTTTAGCGTCAATTCAAATATTTTTTTTTTCATGTCTTCAGTGACCTCTTCCTCATGTTTGTTGGCTTTTTCAAGAACATGACTCATATTTTGAATTCTTACGCCACTGTAAGAAGAAGTTAATTCCTTTCCATTTTTCCAATCGTTCCCCATTTCTGCTTTAGGTCAGTGCAACTCAAAGGGTAATATGGGTTCCTAAAAAGTATAAAAACAATTATTAATATATTTTATTGCTTAAGAAAAAAATACCTTTGGATAGAAATCAAACATGCCGCAATATGTTTGCATTTTTCGCCAATACCAGCCTTACAAGAGCAAAAACATTTCCAATCAGCAGTTTTCGAAGAAAGATCAGAAAGTTTAACTTCATGTGGTCGTTCATTCATTCTTGATGTTTGATAGACAAAGCCAGTAACTTTATCCAGATCGGAGTCAGTCGTGCCAATAGAATGAACCCATCCGGCACCAAAAAGATTTTCACCTTCCTTACTGTACCATAAAAGTACTCAGCTAATTGGTCCAGGCATACTTTAATTAGCTTTCCACCATCCGGGTTTGGCCCATTGTTGTTGTTTGAATCATTTCTTCTGAAACAATAATAAAAAATAATATTTTCGTTCAATTGTTCGGACACCAAAAAAATATTTACTATTTTATACACTTACGCATTTAACGAAGCCATCGCGCCAGTATTTTGAAGAGATTTAAATGTCTGTTTTTGATGATACCTAAGAAACGAAAGATATAAATTGCTTTGAGAAAATTATATAAATTATATAAGAACTAAGGTCAATGACCTGCATTTAATATGAAAAATAAATTTTTAAAAACACTGACACGACTTTTTTGAGAAATACCGAACGGATTTTTATAAAACTTGGCATTTTGAATGAGAAGCATCTGTTGTATAAGACTGTATCATTTTTTTTATAATAAAACACGAATTTGCAAAATTTTAGCAATTTTTGAACGTGAACTACCGATCACTTAAGATGGAAATATTTTTTTTGCAATTTTTGCAACACTTAAACGCGATTTTTGCGGAAAATAGTACAGGGATTTTTATAAAACTTAACACAATGAAGCAAATGCCTCCGCAGTTCATTTAAGTTCTATTTATTTTAGTACGCAACAAAAATTTCTGAATTTACAATAATTTTTCAATTTCAATGACCGGCGGTGGCGGCATTTTCATTGGAAACTATTTTTTTCACGATTTTCTCAAAAAATACACAACAGATTCTTATAAAACCGCACATTATGGATAAAAAGAATCTGTACTATATTTATATATCACTTTTCTAAACTAAAAACAACTTTGCGTAATTTTTAAGAAATTTTATTTTGATATGAAATTCCACGAGCACTCTCGGAGTTTCGCGACACGATAAATTTTTAGATTTCATGAATAATTAAACGTATAACTCACTTTTCAGTTTATTGATTATTAATTTATTGAAGTCCACTGATTTTACACTATTTAACTTAATAATAACACGAAATTTAACAAATTTATTGTTCTCTTTTAAAAGCGCGCGTAAGAAAATAAATCTAGTTGCAAAGAGGTTTGTTTACAATCGTGGGATACATAACCTCACAAAATACTGCAAAGGCTATTTGTTTACAACTTTTGATTGCAATTTTTAAAATTATATTTTCACATATTGAAGCACTTTTTACTTGTTTTACATAATTTAATGTTTATAGAAGTGATTTCAATTATTATTTAATACCGGTTTTTTATTGAAATATCGAATAAAAATTACTTAAAAAAAAAACATTTTTGTTCTCTTTTCAATGTTAATCTTATGGGGCTGTCAAAACAAAATATTTTCTACCGCCTCTATCAAGTACGGAAAAAACCCTTCAGAGGGCGCAAAAACTCATTTACCGAGTCCCAATAGGGCAGTAAAAAAAGAAAAAAAAATTACAAACAAATTTAATTTTCAAAGGGGACACCCGGATTTGAACCGGAGACCTATCGAACTCCAGTCGAATGCTCTACCACAAATCATAACAAAAGCTTACAAATGCGCTGAAAACCCTACAAATGCGCTAAAACCACTTCATTAGTTAGAAGAGTTGTTTAAAGTGTTTAAAATTAAGAAAAGGTTAGACAAGGGCTCGCAATTAAACGACTGCGTTAACTAGAGTTGGTTTCATTCCTTAAACGAGGACTGCTTAAAAATTTGCGCCATTATTTTCTCAATAGGAATAAATATTAACTAGCTTGTTGACTTCACAATAAATGAAGTTTACGCTTCCTACCATTACAAACATTCAACTATTATATTTATTTAGCATTTGATTTTCACAAACTAATACAAGCAAAAAGCTGTCAAAAGTGCTCCTTTTAGGATTTCATATATGAATATACTAAAGAGCTTCAAAGCCACCATAGGCACTGATAACAAGCTGATTACGAGCCAAAATGTGCTCTCAAACTCAATGATTTAGCTGTGAGCAAGCCCTATAATTGCTACAAGGGTGCATCTAGAGCTCTTTCTTAAATAGACGAGCATTCAGATTTGCTTTGGAAGCGCTGTTAAAGCATTTAAACAGTTAAAATTGTTTCTTGGGGTGCTTTGATGTGTGGTCGATATAATTTTTTGCTCCGCGTTAAATGTTTATAAATCAAAAAAATAAATGCTCAATTTTAATAAGTGTTTCTTATAAGCGGCAATTTGATATTTTTTTATATATACATAAGGTAAGTTTAACTGTTTTTCTTTAATATTATTATTTATTTTACTATTCATACTCAGGGCCGGCCCCAGCCAAACTTGCTCCCTATGCAAGATTTGTAGAAAGCGCCCCTTTTTATATTTGCATTCATACATACATTTACTGATACATATGCATAAAACTTTTCAACATTACCCATGAGGTAGACTTTCAATGCGTTGTTCTAGTGTGATCTTTAATTTTACGATACTTTGAGCTAAATTCTCTTAGAGTGCAACAATGAAAGTGATGTTAGTAAGTGTGCAAGAAATAACTTAGCACAGTAATTATTTGAACAAGTTTTGTGGTTAAAATGCGAATGGTAGTACATATTTGTTTGCGCAAGATGAGATTACATTTTCTTGCTCCTAGTAATGGGCCCCCAGAATTTCGCTCCCTGTGCATTTGAACATCTTGCACATATGGTTGGTCCGGCCCTGTTCGTACTAGAATGTCAATTTATTAGACTTCACCATTCCCATTCTTTATTCCGTCAATTTCATTGAATTTTTGAACAACAACTTAAATTTGATTTTTTAAAAATAAATTGGAATTGTTCACTATATAATTACATATGTGTGTACCTACCTGTCGGCTAATGTGGAGTACGCACAGATGGGTAAAGTGGAGTAGTGCTCCACATTAGCCACCAGTTTTTGTAGAGGTTTAATCTTATGCATACGTTTATAGATTTATCTGAAAATGCCGAAAAAGGGAATAAAAGAGAGAAAGTGGGACCCTGCTGACATGGAAAAGGCACTTTCTGCCATAAAAAATAACGAAATGGGTGTGAAGCGCTCTTCCGAAAATTATAACGTTCCGGTAAGCCTATTAGTGATATTTTGTCCACTCCCTTGGGTCGAAACCCAATTTTAAGTAATGAAATGGAAAAAGAGCTCGTAAAATATTTGCATGAAATGGAAAACTATTTCTGGGGTTTAACAAGAAGCGTTATTCGAATTCGAAGTCTGGCTTTTCAAATGGCTCAAAAAAATAACATCCCGAACAAATTTTCCATATTGCAAAAAACTGCAGGAAAAGCTTGGCTGCATAGCTTTTTGTAAAAAACGATACAAGCTTTCGGCTACCAACAGGCACTTATATCGATAGAGCTAAGGGTTTCAATCGAGAAAGCGTAAACAATTTTTTCGATATTTTGGAAGGGGTGTATGAAAAATATATCCTTTCCCTATTTCTAGATGTATTCAGCTGCCCACTTTTGCAAAGTGGTTCCGGCATTTCCTGGAGTTTTCTAAGCCTACAGAAGAGCAGCAAATCCTTCAATATTAACATTTTTTCGGAGGCTGATTTTATAGCGTGCGAGCCTGAGCCACTACCACAAGTTGAAATTGAAAATCGAAACCTGAATCAGAATTTGATGCCACCCCCAAGCTTGGAAATACAATTCGAAAATTAATCAAATGTTAGTGAAATGCGGAACATTGTGGCAGAAGTAAATAGTCAAAGCACATCCACTCCAATTTTCAGCCAAACTGAAACCCATTTTACTTCTTGTAATTTTAACTGTTTCGCCATATAAGGATAAGTTACAAGAGAGTCTTAATAAACTTCGAAAGCCTGCTAAAATGAAAACTTGTAAGAACCCAACTAAAGGGTCCGCCAAATAATTTCTTTTTTTTTGAAAATGGCGCAAAACATCGAGTGTAGCTTCGGCTGTGTAGCACATAGCGCCGTCCTGTTGAAACCAAATGTTGCCAATATCCTCCTCTTCAATTTTTGTGAACAAAAATTCTTTCAACATGGCCCGATAACGATCGCCATTGACTGTAACGGCCACTCCTTGCTCATTTTCGAAAAATGGCCCAATTATGCCTCTGAACCAAAATCCGCACCAAACAGTGACTCGTTTTGGGTGTATCAGCTTTTCAATGTATGTGTGCGGGTTTTCTGTGCCCCAAGCGCGACAATTTTGCTTGTTTACTACCCTCCAAGATCAAAATGAGCTTCATCTGAAAAGATGATTTTTTTTTGGCAAAATCGGCATCTTCTATAAGTCGATCGCAGGCCCACTTAGCGAAGCATATACACAACCATATTCGTTCAGCGGAAGGATAAAACTAATCATCTGTCAAATCAGACATGAGCTAAGTGTTACCATTCACGAAATAAGCACTAGTTGACAAAAAAAACGTTAGATGGCGGACCCTTTAGAATTAAAGAGCCAGCAAAAAATGAAAAACCACTAAAGATTAAAGAGAAAAGTCATCTTTAACTAAGACCCAGCTAAATAAACTATCTACATCGAGACACCGCCGTCAGTCTTCATCATCAGATGATAGCCTTGCTCCTTATAAAATATTATTTGCTGATTCTGAAGATGATATTGGTGATATTCCCCATTCAACAGTTATTAAATGTAACTTCTGCGATTTGTCTTGGGGTGATGATTTGACTGGGGACAAATGGGTCCAGGCTAATGCAAAATGCTTCCCAAAAAGGAGTGCTATTTTTATTTGCTGTTCATGTGACAAAGACTTTGCATAAATTTAAAAAAAAAAAACTGTATTTTATTTTAAAAGACTGTATTATCTACATTTATTTATTTTTTGATTTAAAGTGAATTTAAAGTTTGTTTTAATTAAATATTAATTAACATTAGTAATGTTAAAAAAGACCGTATTGTTTTACGTAAACTGAAGTTCCTAAAGCGTTAAACGTTTACTTATTAAAATAAATGTGATTTTTATTTATTTTTTTTTTGAATAAAACTGACATATCTACATAATTATAAAAGATTCATTTATTGAATTTTATTTTTGTATTTATTTAAATAGGTATGTAAATTTTGAAATAAACATAAAAGGTGAGCATTGAAATTGAATTTTTGTATATGTTATTTTAAATAATAATGTAATTCATTCATAAAATGGGACAAATCTTAATCTACCAATGGGGCACACATTACCCCTTCACTTTTGGAAAACGTCAGTTTTGCACTGTTGTCAAACTTTTGCAAATATTTAATTCATTTGAGAAAAATTAAGCCCAAGGGTAAGTAAATACTGTTGCCAATGTTTATAAAAGTTTTTTTACTCTGGTGTTGTATTTTTCAAAAACATGTTTTGTCCCCCTTCTTGATCAATTGCCCCCCCCTAGAAAACTCGTGATGTCACCCTTTTCGTTATTTTCAATCTGGTAATCCTACTCGAAAACACAGATTAGCCATATGAAGATGAGAATGTTTCGTACGTTTCAACCTCCAAAAGCCATTTGTTTACATTGTTGTATTTGTAATTTTTTCCCGCGTCGATGAATAGATGTGAATTGCAACAACAATTTAACCAGGTGTGTGAAGATCCCTACTGTCTATGTGTGAGATTTTTATACACATGTATAAAAATGCTTGTAGGCAAATTAAAATGGCTGCCGGGGATTCTCATCTTCATGTGGCTAATCTGTCCTCGGAAGAACCCTCTTGGGGAACCTTTTCCAAAGCAACCTTGAAGAGGCAAACTAAGGAATTTCCGGTCGCAATCCTCGTAGGAAATTCCTTGTCCAAACGAATGTTTGAGAGGCAGCCTAAGGAAAGAACTGTTAGCCTGTCTAAATAACCTAACGGCCCTGCTAAAAATATTTACAAAAAAGCTTAGAATGGCTTCTAAGGTAGTGTATTAACACCACAATTGCGTGCCTCTGTTTCGGTCATCACGCCTGTTATGGGCCTGCGTCAACCAGATCTTCTAATGTCTATACTCTAGATTGGGTACCCTACCCACCACTTAGACGAGATTTAAGCTAGGAGCAGACGGCATATAAAAGTCGCAAACGTTTGCGACTCTGACGTCATTTTTACGTCATCATTTGCGACTTTGAGAGTATATCGTCTGAACACCCTTTTGGGACAGTCCGCATATGCTCGCAAACCATTTGCGGATTATGTGCGACACCCAAATTGCATATAAGTTTGCGACTTTCTTGCATATCGTGTGAACACCCTCGCATATAATTTGTGACAGTTTGCGAGCATGTGCGGCCATATGCGACCATCCCAAGCATTTGCGATGACACGAAAACCGAACATTGCACATCTCCACATATGCAGCATATCAGCTGCTGTGATTCTTCATTTTACTAGTAGAGTTGTTGTTGTTGTGTCAAATTCTTGCATGTACATAGCTATAGCCTATAGGATTTACATTTAAACGAAATAAAATGGTAAATTTAAAATTAAGCGTGGGTAGTTCTGGGGGTGATATTATAATGTAAAGCAGCAACAGGGTTTTAAAAATTTCAATAAAATTGTTTGCTTTTATAATATGAAGTACATTATTTTTTTTTCTATTTTTGTTAAATCTTTTTATTGACAAAATACAGCAAAACTATGTAAAGTTCAAAGAAAAAATTATTCCACAATTTTCCGATTCTCGATTCTGGCTGCTTTTAATATTTTCCCCACAACAGTTCATTCGTTATGAATTTTCAGATGAGAATTTTTCAGTTCCAAAAAAATATGAAATGTTCGCAAACCTGCATATGATTGGAATTAAGTGATATGCGGACTTTATAGCACATCGTCTGAACACTTCGCATATCCATCACAACATTTGCGACCACATTTGCGGACACATGATGTGCGAGTGCCTTGGTCGCAAATGCATTTGCGACTTTTGGGACAGTTTTTGCATATCGTGTGAACACCCCCACATGCAAGTTTGCGAGCAATGATGTAGGTATAGAATTTGCAACACATTTGCGACTATTTACGTGACGTCAGAGTCGCAAACGTTTGCGACTTTTCATATGCCGTCTGCTCCTAGCTTTAAAGACTTTCGGTGATTTCTTTACTTCCTCCCCTTATACATATATTTGGTCACACGTGAATGTGAACTGAAATTTGAGGAAGTTAAAATTAGTATGAAAATTAAGATTTCATTCAAATTACACTTAAAATCAAAACGTGAGTGCTTCGGGTATAAGTTGTAACGCTTCGTTACAAGGGAGAAGGTAATTCGTTATTATTTTCATTCATCTTCATAGAAAAACTTACATCGATGCTACCTCCCTAATCTCTCTTTTGGATGTCAGGCCCCTTGAATATAAAATTTAAAATTTGGAATTTTTCAATGCACCATACAGCCCTAACGCTGGCAAAATTTCATCATTCAACTTCAAAGTATCTTCTGGATATAATTGAAAATAATTCTTAGAAAATATGGGTGAATACCACGCCCTCTTAATAGAAAACCTAAACATTTTGGATTTTTTCCTTTATTTGCAGAACTAGACCTACCGTTATGCGAAATAAAAAGATTCTACAGTGCACGGAAGTGCTGCATAATTTGTATGATATTTAAGTCAGTGAGCTAGTGGTCAGTGAGTCTGTCGCTGTGCTTGGCTAGTTTAGCATATATTGTGAATTTGAAGTTTCTGAATTTATTAGTACTGAAGTAATAGGGTTTGTTCTTACAAAAGGTTCCTATAAAATTTAAGTAAACTTAAAAAAATATTAAAAATAAAGTTGCATATTCATAAAGTCAATTTTAAACTCCAGTTTATCTAAGACTGGGGCTTATTCAATTTTATTTAGATAAGATAAACCCAGGTCTAAGATAAACTGAAGTTTAAAAGTGACAATGAATATTCCCAAAGTATTTAAAAAATTCATAAAATCAAAATCCGAAACTGACAGGAACCTTTTCTGCCAGTTTTGCAATTTGTATTAAACATTCAAACCCGCATTTCTTGACAAGAACTTTTTGGACTTTTTTTTTAATAGCAAAAACCGATATCTGTTTTCAGGAAAATATGGAGTTCAATAACCAAACATCAAATGATTTACATAGTTTTTTTTAACTTTTTTCAAAATTCTTCAAATCTGTCTATGTTGACCATTCCGTATTAAATAATTATCAAACGGAAAGCTGTTCCAATAGCAATGTTAATATTTCAACGCTCAATCTTTTCGATACCGATATCTTAAATGGTGTCTCAAAATTAAAATTTAGCTTGAATCCTGGTCCTGATGGAATTCCATCTTTTGTTCTGAAGCAATGTCAGTTCTCACTATCAATCCCACTTCTGAATATTTTTAATAAATCACTTTTTACTGTAATCTTTCTGAATCATATGCATGTATGTCCGATTTACAAAGCAGGCTCAAAAAATTTGTTTGTACACTATCGTGCGTTTTGTAGTAAGATCTCTGCAATCTTTAAATTATTTGAACTTATAATTATTAGTTAAACACCATCTTTTTACTTTCGAATATAGGTACTATATGGCCAGTTTTGTATTCGTACAAAAAATCAAACTCGAGATTTTGATCAAACTTGACATTACGATGATAGCGAAGAAGAAAAAAGTGGGTCTCGCAAAAACGACTGTATGTCCGTCTGTCTGTCTATCTGTCTGTCTATCTGTCTATCTGTCTATCTGTCTATCTGTCTGTCTGTCTGTCTGTCTGTCTGTCTGTCTGTCTGTCGGTTCGACTACAGCCTACACGGATGAGTCGATTTTCTTTAAACTTGGTACCTAGCGTTTTTTGGACATTCCCCCACCCGTTTTTTTTCTCTTTTTTTTTAGGACCAAAACTAACAGTAGCTGTCATCCAAAATTTCTTGGCCAAAATGGAAAAACTGATTTTTCTCAAATCCAGCGCTACCGAATATGTGTTTAAGAACTAAATAAATTTAAATAGTTATAAGTTGCTGTTTAATAAAAAAAATAGTTCCGAAAAATGGTTATTAATAGTTCCTCCCAAAGAACCATTTTTTTGATTTTCGCTCTTCTAGAAAACGGTTAAACTGATTATGATCAATTTTTTTATGAAGAATTATTGACACATTCTAAATAATATTGTATACCAAAATTTCCAAAAAAATATTTTTTAGATTTTTAAAAAAAGATTGAAATTTTTTTTTTTTAAACTCAATATTTCAAAAATGACTTCGTCGATTTTTATTAAACTTGGTAAATAGCAGTTTTTAACTTTATATAGAATATTACAAATGTTTAAAATCCGTTAAGAAAAATATTTTTTTCTCAAAAACAACTCCTACGATTTTTATAAAAGTTTTTTTTGTGTGTTAAAATTAGTAAGATCTACCATTTAAAATTTTTAAATTTTATATTTTACGTTTATTAACAGTACATCTCATAGAACGGTTTCATTGATTTTCGACTATCTCAATATCTGATCAACCGAATAAAATTAGATTTTTTAGCAAAATAGCGTAGTAAAATTTTCTAAAAAATAATTTTTGGAGTTTTTTTTAATTTTAAAAATTATTTTTTTGAAAATTCGATATTTCGAAAACGGGTAGCAGATTTTTTTGTAAAGTTTAATTTTTAACTCAAAATTAACAAATACTTAAAATTGGCGTACCAATTTTTTTTTCACAAAAATGTTAACGAAATTTTATATATAAAAAAATTGATTATTTTTAAAACCGCTCCTACAATTTTCAAAATTTTTTTCTTATAAATTAAGATTTATATAAGAAATCAAATGGTGTACATCGCGCTGGGTTAAAACAGATTTCAAGTATTTTAATCAATTTCTTTCTAATTTTGTTGATTTAAAATAATTTACCAGTTAAAATAATATAATTTCCTTTTATGCATATTGCATATGTGCAACACTAGGCTATATTGTTAATTTTTGTATACTCACTTTATGCCACCTGCAACTAAACTAGGTTTTGACAAATGGATAAAATATAGACTCCCATAGATAAAAATTTATTTCAGACTATAGAACGGCAATGTGATCGCATATAAGAGCAAGTTCGTGCGACCCAGTCGTGCAAATTTTTTTTAATATAGAATAACATATTTGTTTTGAGCAGCATGGATTTCTGTCATTTAAATATACCTCAACAAATCTCACGCTTTATTGCAAATATGTCACCGATTCATTTGATTCTGGCTACCAGGGCCCTATTTCATAAAAATTGTTAGGTGGCAATTCTACAAATTTGTCACACTTGTCTGACAAATTTGTACTTCATAAAATATTGACAAATTTTTCAGAAAAATACAATGACAAAATTTGTCATTACAATTTTGTCATTGTCATATACTGACACATTTGTCGTGACAATTTTCTCATCGTTTCTCGACCGATTTTCTCGATGTTAGAAGTAACAGAACACAGGCACTCTTTCAAATTTAAAATGTCACAGTTGTCGAAGTTGTGTTTTATTATTAAAAAGTTAAGTGTATAAAATAGCCATGTTTAAAATGTCGAGGGCGTCGGCGTATAACACGGAGTTCCAGCAGAGAATCGTCAAAACTTTCACTTGAAAAAATATTATTTAGCATTTTACCAGAACTTCTGTCTTTTCATTGTCAACTCTTGGCCGTAACTGAGATTCCTGTCGCAATTGTCAACTAAATACTGACAAATATGTAAATTGTAATTTTTTTTCATTTCATAAAAGAATTGTCAGCACAAATTTGTCAGAAAATCCCTGACTGTTGTAGAAAAATACTTGACAATTCATTGTCATGACAATTATTTTAGGAACCGAAAAGTTGACAATTGTCGGGTATTTTCCGACAATTCTATAAAATTGTCAAATTGTTTATGGAACAGATCTTGACAATTGTCGAGTTGTAAATTAACAAATTGTCACCTGTCGCAATTGTCAATTTTTATGGAATAGGGCCCAGGTTGTTGCTATATGTACCTACACTCAGAGAAAAATACCATAAAAACAATGGTATTTACGATTGAATCAATAGTATTTTACCATTGATTTTAGTCAATGGGATGGGTCCCATTGAAACAATAGTATGCAAACTATTAATCCAATGGTACGTCGGTACTATTAAATCAATGGTGTGGGACTATTGTTTCAATAGTTTGTCCTATTATTGTATCAATAGTTTGTACCATTGATGTTAAAATAATACCATTGTTTCGTGTTCAGCATAAAATTTAAAAAACCATTGTTTCAATGGGACTACTATTGAATCAATGGGATGGGTCCTATTGAAATTAATGGTATACACTATTGAATCAATGGTATCGTACTATTATTTTATTAACATTTCAATGGGACTACTATTGAATCAATGGGACAGGTCCTATTGAAATTAATGGTATACACTATTGAAGCAATGGTATCGTACTATTGTTTCAATAGTACCTATACCATTGTTTCAATGGGACTACTATTGAATCAATGGGACAGGTCCTATTGAAATTAATGGTATACACTATTGAAACGATGGTATCGTACTATTGTTTCAATAGTACCTATACCATTGTTTCAATGGGACTACTATTGAATCAATGGAACAGGTCCTATTGAAATTAATGGTATACACTATTGAAACAATGGTATCGTACTATTGTTTCAATAGTACCTATACCATTGTTTCAATGGGACTACTATTGAATCAATGGGACAGGTCCTATTGAAATTAATGGTATACACTATTGAAACAATGGTATCGTACTATTGTTTCAATAGTACCTATACCATTGTTTCAATGGGACTACTATTGAATCAATGGGACAGGTCCTATTGAAATTAATGGTATACACTATTGAAACGATGGTATCGTACTATTGTTTCAATAGTACCTATACCATTGTTTCAATGGGACTACTATTGAATCAATGGGACAGGTCCTATTGAAATTAATGGTATACACTATTGAAACAATGGTATCGTACTATTGTTTCAATAGTACCTATACCATTGTTTCAATGGGACAGGTCCTATTGAAATTAATGGTATACACTATTGAAACAATGGTATCGTACTATTGTTTCAATAGTACGTATACCATTGTTTCAATGGGACTACTATTGAATCAATGGGACGGGTCCTATTGAAATCAATGGTATACCGTATTGAAACAATCGTATCGTACTATTGTTTCAATAGTACCTATACCATTGTTTCAATGGGACAATACTATTGGAACAATTTTACGGGTCCCATTGAAATTAATGGTATACACTATTGAAACAATGGTATTGTTTCAATAGTATCTATACCATTGTTTAAATGGGACTCAATAATCTATAAAAGTACCAAATTTTAATAACTGTTCTATTAAATATATTAGATAATTTCAAATAAAAATTGCATATTTAGTTGAAAATGTATACAAACTTTTATATTATACAAATAAGGACTTGAATTTTGTTAAAATTTCGTGTTCCAGATGAATTTGGTATTTTTTTTTAAAAACGGGAATTAGCGATTCAGAACAAATATGCAATATACATATACCTTTCTATACACGAATCCAGTGTGTAAAAATACCTGAAATCCATAAAACATCAATCAACGTTTTCCATTGCAGTTCAAATTATGACAATCCATCAAAATAAAAAGAACAACAAATTTTGAATATTTAATACAAAAATCAATTTTTATTCAAATATTTTTTTATCTTTATAAAAACAACAATTTCTTAAAACTTATTTTCAATTTTGAAAATTATCTTAAAAACTAGAAAAACTTACATGCAAATTAAAAAATTGGGTACCTAATATTCTGTGTATCTCTCAGATTGCATTCCGATTATACTAAACAAATTGTAATTATTTTATACAATATCAATTTTTATTCCAATATATGTCTCTTATTTAAAAGTAACAAACTTTTAAATTTTATTTTTAAAATTATCTTATTAACTAGAAAAAAAATAGTTGCAAATTAAAAAAATATTAGAAAATAAAGTTTTTTTTTAAAGAAAACTCAAATTTTTTTTAATCGAACAGCTTTTTTTCCATCATTCAAAATGTGAATGTGAATAGGAGGGCTATCGAACTCACTAACTGAGTGCAAAGAAAATGAATTTTTGTAGTTGCCTACGACTAAAGCTTGTAAATGTTCACTAAAATATTTTATATTCCACTCTGTGCAAAGGAAATAAAGCTCTGTTTCCATTAAAAAACACTGTTTGATTTCGAAAAGTAAAACCGACTCATTACTTTTTGTCAAAAAAAAATGGGGTTTATATAATTTTCCTTTAAATGTTACATTTTTCACACAATTTACTTCAGATAGATTAATTTTTATATTATTGGGAATTATTTCATTGTAAAGCTCATTAAAATTGCATTTAAACATAGATTTATCATCGAAAATTAAATCTTTTTCGAAAAAACTCTGAGTTATGAGTGCATGGGAAAACTTAAGTCCAGCTTTAACACTAAGGGTATATGAAATATTAATCCTTGAATTCGTTACTTTTGCTGCATGCTTGTTTTGTTTGTGTAAAGCCTCAAAACGCATGCACCACAAGTACCTCAGTGGTCCACACTTTCGAATTGCAGACGGATAATGAACCAAAAAGTGAAACTTTGGTTTCAGTGGTTCATTGAATAGCTTTATAAATAATGAATTATGTTTTGCTACTAAGGCCCATTTGCTGATACGAAACTTAAGTGTTTATGTTCAACATAAACGCTTAAGTGACACATATTGCTTTGCACCAAACTCAAACCGAAACATAAAAGTCGTTAAGTCGAACATAATTTATGAGTAGGAAGAACTGGCACATAAAACATTTAAGTAACACATGAGTGATTTATAATAATTTTCGAGTATTAATTATTGTGCAAGTTATTTCAACAAAATCAATATAAAAACCGAATAAAAATGGATTTTGAAATTCTGGATGTCTTTGATGATGACGTTGAAATCCTTGAAATCGCAGAACTTGGAGTTCCTCGTCAAATATACGAGAGAAATGAGTATTTTTCGTCATTTGATGAGGTCTCTTTTTACAAAAGATTTCGGTTAACAAGAGAAGTAACAATTGTTGTTTTAGAACAAATAGAAAGCTTATTGGAATGCCCTTTAAACAAGTACAGTACCTGATTCTAATTTTTATATTATAGTATACTTACCATAGAAATTAAATTCTATTTGCGTTCTCAGAAACAACTCCATTGCTCCTATTAACCAACTTTTGGTCGCATTGCGGTTTTTTGCAACTGGAAACCATCTTTTAAGCATAGCTGATTTTGGCGGGATGCATGTCTCGACAGTTTCAAGGATAGTTCTTAAAGTTTCCAAAGCAATAGCTAGACTTGGGAATGACTATATCAAATTCCCTGAAGTCGCAGATGATATTTTAAAAACTAAAAGGGATTTTTTTGAAATAGCATCGTTCCCAAATGTAATTGGCGCTATTGACGGCACTCATGTAAAAATTCAGTCTCCTGGTAAATTATTTTTGCTTTTTGTTTTATTTATAAATTAATTTCGGATATACATTTATGTATGCTAAGGTGGGCTTGATGGAGAAGTTTTTCGGAACAGAAAAAGTTATTTTTCTATAAACGTGCAGGCAATTTGCAATGCTAAGATGATATTCACCAATGTGGTGGCAAGGTGGCCTGGATCTACTCATGATGCAACGATTTTCAATAGTTGCAGGATAAGAAATGTATTGGAAAGGCAATCTAACTCATACGCAGATTGTTTCATTTTGGGTAGGTTCTATAAAATTTTCCATATGTGTAGGAATGTTATTTTTGTTAAATATTAGGCGATTCAGCTTATCCTCAAAAATCTTATTTGATGACGCCACTTCTCAATCCACATGGCACAGCAGAGCAGTTGTATAACGAGTCTCAAATTCGATCCAGAGGTGTAATCGAAAAAGCTTTTGGTATCTTAAAACGAAGATTTCCCGTTTTGGCCTACGGTGTCCGTTTAAAGTTAAATACTGTGTTAACCATTATTGTTGCAACCTGTGTTTTGCACAACATATTAAGGCATAATAATATAATCGATGATCCGCCCGAAAGCTTAGACTTCAGTATTGAAGACCTAGAACGTCTTATCAGCGCTGGACAGATGGATATTGAAAATTCTTCCCAACCAAACAGTTCAAGAACAAATTCCTCAAATTTAAATATGCAAAAACGTATGAATTTGATTAATAATTATTTTGCACGCTTGTAACCATTTTCTTATATTCATGATTGGTAAATAAAACCCATTATTTTGAAAAATAGATTGTTTTTAATTCATTTTGAAAAAAAGATTGTTTTTAATTCATTTTTTAAAAACGATAACAATAAAACTAAAAAATAACGATAAAAACATAACAACTGCAAAATTCATATAGTTAGATATGCACATATATTAAAAATATGTATGGAGGTACGTATGTAGATTCGAAGCACATTTAAAATAATTATTGTCGGTTCATCTCATCAAAAAAAACTTCAATGTCATTTAAAACATTTTGAGCCTCTTTGGCAGTTAAGTTTTCCTTTTTGATTTTTTTCAAAACTTCAGTTTTAATTTGAATATCGAGTTCCATGGACTTCCTCTTTAACTCATGCTCGATATTCCTTTGATACTTTTTCTCAATTGCTTCTTCTTTCAGAGTATCATACTGCAATTTCGCAAGTTCTATTTTAATTTTTGAAAGTTCCGAATACTGTTCAGTTATTTTGCTGCTTGGTAGACTTGAGGCAACGGGTCTTCTTCTAGAAATCCATGGTGTACTAACCTCTGGCTCAGTACTTTCAAATTGTTTTTTGAAACCTTTTGACAAAACAACTTTTGGTGGTTTTTCTTTTTCGATCCCAGGTGAGATACTTTCTTTATTAACATCACGTAAGTAAGGGTCACTGATTGAATGTACCGGGGTTTTCAATTTGGGATGAACACCTTTCTTAAGCATAGAGGGTTTGTAGCTGCTCCAATCGTCGTTTGTCGTTCTCGAGTTTTCTTCAATCTAAAAAAAAATTGTTAGATAGTTTTTGAACAAGCAGTCGAGTTAAGTCTTAAGGTAGGTATAAGTTACATTTTCGACTTGTTGTTCTTCAACTTGATTGTCCCCGTCAAATTCGTTTTCCAAGCCATGGATAGTTTTTGGGTTCATAATAGAGATAGCCAGTTCAAAATTTGGATCTGTTGATTTGAACGGCTTCCCACCACCAGTTTGCACACTAGAAAATTTTTCTTGAGCAGCGTCCTTCCGTGTTTCCGCTTTGTAGTTTCCATACAGTCTTTTAAGAGAATCGCTATTCCTATAACATGAAGCTCCGGATTGGCTATTAAAATTTAACTCGACACGGCGCCAAGCACTTTCCTTGTCCTTCCATGTGGCAGCATCGGTTTTTTTATTTTCTATTACACCTCTTTCATCATAAACGCATTGGAGAAGCAATGATTTTTCGTTTATTGAAAAGTTTGGACTTCTTTTCTTATTTTTCTCCGCCATTTTATTCAGTCAAACAAAAACACGCATTTTAATAACAAAATAACACAATTAAGAAGCCGCCAATAACAAAACACCACCGTTTCAATTTTAAATTTTCACCAGGAATTTTAAATTTTGACATTTCGCTCATATCGAAGTGAACTTGGATGTATTTCAAAACTTCTCCTTTGCTGAGTTCAACATAAATTTGTATGTGCAACATAAATAAATTAATGTATCACTTAAACGCTATGTGAAACTTAGCTATTAACAAGATTTATGTTTCGAATCAGCAAACGGGCCTAAGTGCTCTAATGAATTGAGGTGAAACTCCTTAATTTTGGGTAAGAGAACTATATCAATGATTTTAACCAATGTTATGAGAAGTTCCCACACTTTATTATTTTCTGGTATGAGGTCTCCTATCATTAACGGCAAATGATGTATTAAAGTCATGGTTTCACGGGCAGTCATTTTCAAATTATTTACCTTTAACATTGATAATACAAACGGTGGAGAAATATTACCAATTTCAGATTCTCCGTAGCTGAACATCTGCTTACGGTTGTTAAGAACCTCAATCGAAAAGAACTTGGAATCTTCCATGAAGTGTAGTAAAATTTTTGATATATCATACCTGCAAACACCTTCAAAGATATCATGCATTATGTCAAAATAGAAATTATTGGTTACGTGAAAAGATTTTATATTATTGAAAACACAGTTCTCTTTAATACCAGTTAGTTTTTCATTGTTAGCTTCAAGATCGGTTTGATAGTTTTCCATATTACGCAAAAAACTGACATGTTCAGTGACATCAGATTGCATTTCACTTTTACTTCTTTTGCAAACCCTACAGTAAAAGTTTGAATTAAAACTGCTAGAAAACCCCATATAAGTGTTGAGACCTAAATTGTCACCAACAACGAATGCTAAGATAAAATTTACGTGATACATTTTGTTATCGACCTCTATTTGCAGTCCACTGTTTTCTAAGTCTTGTATCCTATCAACAAAAGGTTTAATTGAAAAGATATTACCAAATGAAGATCTATCTTTTGTTTTAAAGAAACCGGCAGCAAATATGTTACGTAATTTCGATAAATGTTGCGCAGGAATAGTCGGAAAAGTATAATATACACCGCAAATCGATTGTTCTTTTGCATGAGAACCCAAAGGGTTGTCTATGCAAAAGTCATCGAAAAATAAAATAAAGGGTATTGTTACTGTGTTTTCAAAGTTTTGAGTCTTTTCTTTCCAAACACTTGCATTTATTAGGCTTTTGTAGTTACCTGGAGAACAATCATTTAATATTCTGGTATTCTCTAATGTTTCATACAAAACATTTTTGGATTGGAAGAATTGCTGTATTTGAAATTCAATAGGCATTATTACTCCAGTAATTTTATTGGAATCTAACGTGGGAATGTTGTTAATAATAACTTCACAAACTTCTTCATTAATAGTGTAATATAAAGGTTTCCTAAACAATCTTTTAGTTTCTAGTTCTTGAAAAAATTTGTATTCTGTGCCGATTGACTTGAATGGAAGCAACATTTGATTAAGGAAATGAGTAGCAGCAGTTTTATTTGTGTCACTTTCAATTAGAGTTATAACGTTATTTATAACAGCGTTATAGAGTGGAGCAATGACATCCGTTTGAACTTGCTGAATTATATTAGTAACGTTTTTCCTATTAAAATTATCATTTTGATGGAGAGATAACGCGAAAGTAATTGCATTCATATTACTAACATGATCATTGGATTTTGATGATAACTGTAAGTCATTTGGAATTAAACTTTTATGTGCAGGGTCTTTATAAGGAGACACATTGGTTAGGTTAAGGTTAATTGGCTTGTGCATTAAAATGTTCTGATTTTTAATCTCGCTGGAATTCTGATTTTTCATAATTTTATTTTCATGAACTCTTTCGATATGCCTTTTAAATGTGTAAATATTTTGGAATTTTTGAAAACAACCGTCCTCGAAACATAAAAAAAAACTTAATTTGTTGAGATTATGGGCTGATTTTAAATGAATAACTAAAGTCTTAGATGAAGAATATGATTTTGATTTGATACCACATAAAAAACACTTCATTTTTATGGACAAAAATAGTATATCATTGAACAGTTGGTCAAAAAAGAGTTAATTACAAAGCTCAAAAAACGTTGCTTCTGTATAAGTCTTTACACCATTTCAAACAAAAAGGACATTGAAGTTGCCATGTGATAGGAATAGGAACAAATTCTAGTTTCTTAAAGTTAAAAGGTTAAATGATGTGAAAAAAAGGAAGGCACTACCAATTACTAACTCATCCTTGGTTTGTTTCTTTCACCATCCGTTTTCTTTATATCAAAAATGGTTTGTCGTTGATTTCTATACATTTGCATACGTCTTAAGGGATAAATATTAAATGAACGTTATCTTTTTTAGTCATAATTCAATTTTTACTGATTTAAATAGCTTATTAGACTTGTTATATTTGCGTTTTCTCCTTGGCGAAAATTGTAAAAATAATTTTCTATAAACAAATAAAAATTTCTACCTTCATAAGGATAATTAAAGTTCATAACGTGAAATAATTTAAATGTTACGTCAAAACATTTAATAAATGTCGAAAATTTATACAAAATTCCATCATAAAATGTAAAAAATTCTTCCAACTTATTAATTTCTGGTCCTATTACAATAATAACTGGCTGAAGAGTAAGCCCTTTAGTAATATATTTTGTCCTTAATTGATCTACCTTTTCGGCATACTGGGCTGTAGTTGAACAATAAATAAAGCAGGAGTCCTGGGCGTCTTTGATACTGGGTTTCCACTTTTCTTTTTTCGCACTCTTTTTTCCGACGGATACTATAGGCGGCTTCAATAAAGCGTGAACCAAATTTAATATGATGAAGTCTTGGGAGTCTAAAAAAAAAATAAAAAAGTTATTAGTAACTTAATGGTGGTAGTTGTGGTATTTATAATAATTTTAGAAGGAAAAACTTAAGATATTCTTTTATAAAAAATGTATCTTACTTGTATCGATGTCTTTTTCCAGTTGTTTGAGAAAGCTTAAGGAAGCTTTATCCCGTATTTTCCTCTTGAAGTACGGGATAATTTTTTCAACGAAAGACGGCCAGAACTCAAAAATTCTAGATTTATTGAATGGCTTTATGCTATCGTAGTCAATTTCAATCTGGAATGTTACAAACAAACGAAAAGTATTTCATTAGGTATGTAAATATCCGTGTTTTAGTTAAAAGTATAACAGGGAGATGGCATAGAAGGTCAGCTCTTACCGGTATAGAGCCACTGCGTTATAAAATATAGCATAAGAAAAAAACACTAAACTTATTTTTCTCTTTTTCTTTTTCTACTACTAATTGTTCGAACTTATACAGTAACTTCCTATCTGTACCTTAACTAACTATTTAAGTTTTAGATTTTTTTGATTCGAAAAACATTTGAATGCAATTTTTGGACTCACAAGTTTTTACGTAAAGCCGACGATAATTGAAAAATGTTTGTTCAAATCTCAAGAAAAACATTTTTCAAAGGCTTGACTATATATGTTGTCTGCTTGCAATTGATTTTCTAGTTATAAAAAATGACTGAAAGTTCATTACATGATTGATTTTATGTTATTTACCGTCCGTATTTTGATTGCAAAAATGTATTAAATTATAATTTTTTAAAAAGAGGACCAGGAGATAAAATTTTTTAAATCTCCTCAGCTCCTCTCTTGCCTCTTGAATATTAGGTTTCCTGAGCTAAGAGTATGCAAAATGAATGTACATTTTTAAAAAATTTATATTTCCAGTAGTCAGCCACCCGTTTACAAAATTAAAAAGGTGTGTGCTGTCTAAAGGAGACCCATACATAGGAAGAGTGCATCCCATACTCTAGTTACCTTCCATTCGTTTTTCTTTTTACTATAACCAAAATTAAGATTTAAAAATTAAGGCTGATTACACACTTGCATCTCAATTATTGTTGTAAATAATTGTTGGAAGATGAAATGAATATGCCTAGAATTTATAACCAGTTTCCATTCATTCAAATGAGGTAATCGAAGAAAATACAAGTAAAAGGCCCGAGTAAGTGGCTGCTGCGTTCCATTGAGGTTTTTGAAGTATTCTTTTTGCACTTTCCAGTATTTGCTGAATGAAACGCTTTCATTTCACCTGACTTGACATTAATACAAATGTTGTTTCTCTGCGTCGGAGAAACGTCAAGACAAACAACAAAAATTGTGGGTACAATTCGTTACTACCTTAATGAACTCTATAGTACATACTAGTACTACATATCAAAAGATAATTTTGAAATTATATTTAAATTCAAAAAAGGATAAACTTACCAATGTATGTCCAAGAGCATGCTTAAACAGAGGCCATTTCGTAAGTATATTTGCTTGTCCGATTTTAATGTCTTTTTGCCTTTGCGTTAGGACTTTGCTCCATTTCTCTTGAACTTCAGCCCATGGCTCATTATTATGCATCAGCCATATGATTGTCTGCTCAACATCTGAATCGAACGGTTCTTGGGATTCGGGACTTTTCGCAATAACTTTAGGTATAGGACTTTCTACTAACATATTACGAAAATTAACTAAAAATTGCAAGCAAAAAACAAAACCTTTCTTACCTTGCTCTACCAATTCTTCATTTTGTTTTCTTTTCAAATTTCTAAGCTTTATCCGTGCGTTGACTGCCTTATCATGAAGTTTACCAGTTGGGTTCAGGCCGTGTCGTCTTTTGTGCAAATAATATTGCTAAAAAAAAACATAAAAGCCATGAAAGCTGTTTTATATTTAGTAAAAAAATATGTTTAATGTAATTCAATTTTGTTACTATATTAACGTTCAAGGACCTAAAGTTGTGAACTTAGTTTTTTGTAAACTAAATTGGCTTTATCTCCAGTTCTTCTACAAGCATAATGCATTTGAATTGGATATTTCAAGAAGGGATTCATTATAAGTTTAGCCATATTTTTGAACTGTTGACATTTAAAAATCATTGCCTTGACTTTGAATTAGTAAAAACTAAGAGGTCATTAATTATGTATTTTGCTGAAAGGCATTCGAAGGAATTTATTCATTAATCTGAAGTACATACTAAGTGTAAGTTTTTATAGTTTTCCAAGCTCGTTAGTAGTTTTAAGGTATTAGAATAAAATTTAATTGCAAATGCAAACCATTGCAGCTCACCATTTTTGCTTAATTTAAGTGTTCTGCTTACTAAAATGGATATATTAAACTCACGAAAAACTAAATTTTGTTTTATATTTTTTTATGTGCTGATATAATAAAAAAAAACAGGATCACAAACTCATTTATAATAACTAGGACCAGGATTTTCATGCACTTGAAAACGGAAAAAATGCTCTTAAAATATGCTCCTAAAATTTGAAAATAGGCGCTTCAAATCCGCATTTAAGACTTTATAATTTACCCGATTAAAAAATATGGACATCTTTTTGTAGAAAATTAAATCCCCTACAATTTAGGTTAAGCGATACTTTTTCCATGAAATTGAAAATAAAACAGTTATAATAAAATCGTTCAATAATCTTCAATGATATTTGTTCTTGAAAATGCCCGCGCTCATTTTCAATTATAACTCTTAACCAAAACTGTAGAGAAGTCAATTCTCTCTACGAAAAATATGTGTTTTGTGAGACCTATGATGCTTGATATGTGGCGAAAATAGTTTTTTAAAAATATATGCATTTGCATGAAAATCTTAGCCCTGATCACCAATCACTGAAAATCTTACTTTGTCTTCAGTAGGGAAAATGCTTTGAATTGCACTTGTTGCAGATTCAATCTCCTTCATTGTCATCTCTTTAAAGTTTGCTGAATAGCTTTCAACTATTAATGAAATTAGCATTGTCTTATTGTTTTCATCCAATAATTGTTCTTTTTTATAGAACTCCAATATGCCAAGACCCTTCTCAGTTTTATTTAATAATTCTTGAAGTGAATAAATGTTTAAATGGTTTCCTTCATCTCCAAAGCTTTTTTGGGATGATGAAGGTGACATTGTATAACTCTTAGTCGCAGTAGAAACTTGGTTTTCAGTAAGAGAAAGGGATTGAATCCACTCTCTACAGTTGCTTGAAACTTGACTTGAGGCCTTAGTTAAATTGAAAAAGAATATTTAATTGAAATAAACAACAAGTCAAAATTAAAATAACCTACGTTTTTTCTCCATCCGTTCAGTTGAAATTTAAATTTAGCTCTAGTTCCCAAAAGCGGAGCAGGAAACAAATCGTTAATTTCTGCATCCGTCGCAAGAAGAAGGCTTTCAATGTCAAAACCATTTTCTATTGTATGTAATTGTTAAAAATAAAAAAGATATAATATATTTAGGGGATGCAAACTTTCTTACCAATTACTCGTTTATAAACTAATTCAT
This sequence comes from Leucozona laternaria, assembly GCA_932273885.2. NCBI lineage: Eukaryota > Metazoa > Arthropoda > Insecta > Diptera > Syrphidae > Leucozona > Leucozona laternaria. The sequence continues at coordinate 259,884,402 of OW026366.1, read as the reverse complement.
CGAACCCGAATCGGTTGCAAATAAGATCTTTTATGTCAATATTAGTATCAGTATTTTCAATCATGAAAGTCATTGTTCCATCGACATCTTCTGCCAGAATAATACTTCCATCTATATTATCGCCGCTTTCCGGAAATTGTATAATTTGACCAACTTGACTATCCATCTATTATTAGTAAGAATTTTGCAATTGTCAATACCGATAGAACAAAATAAAACAAAATACTAATTAATTTTAGAAAAAGTGAATAGCCAGCTCACGAAATTTTTACACGCAAGCATAACAAAAAAATATGCACGACTGGGTCGCACGAACTTGCTCTTATGCGCGATCACATTGTGGTTCTATAGTCTGAAATAAATTAGCTATGGGAGTCTATATTTTATCCATTTGCCATATATATGCTGTTGAATGCACGAAAAATCTGAATTTTCAGTTGAAAGTTGTTGTGTCTAATGCTAGCGTTTACCTTAAGGATTTACATTAGAACGAAATAAAATAAAACTTTAATTACTATATTTCTTAAATTAAAAATTAAGCGTCAGTAGTTCTGGTGCTGATTTATTTAACTAAATCAGCAAGAAATTTCAGAAATACTATGTGAAGTTTAATGAAAAAATAATTCCACAATATTGCGATGTAGAATTCTGTTAACATTTTTCTAAGAATAGTAAATCTTTTGATTTAGCAACTCACTTATCAATAAACAATAAATTCTTTTATGCAAAAAAAGTTAAAATTTGTTCGTGAAGAAAATTAATCATGACAAATCAACCACTAACCAAAGCGAAAATTATAAAGTTCAACTTCCCCGTATTGTACTTTAACATTTCCCCCACCACTATAACTTTATTCTGAATTTTCAGATTAGCATTTTTGGCTGAAAATTTAGATGAAACGTAAGCAAACGTAACTAAAAGTCACTAAAAGATTGGCAGCTGGCCAATCAGAAGCTCCAAAAATTCAGAAATCTGAAAATTAAGATGTAAAACGTAATGCGTTGAACGCGCCGATTAACAATTTAGCCTAGTGTTGCAAATACGCAATATGCATAAAAGGAAATTATATTATTTAAACTGGTAAATTGTTTTAAATCAACAAAATTAGAAAGAAATTGATTAAAATACTTTAAATCTGTTTTAAACCAGCGCGATGTATACCATTTGATTTCTTATATTATTACTGATATTACTGATGTACATGCATATTACATGCATATTACTGATGTACATTAATGGTACATAGTATTGAAACAATAGGACCCCTATTAAATGAAATGCATTTCAATGGTTCATACTATTAAATATCAAAGAAATTGGACTGGATTAATAGGATATGTACTATTGAAGTTAAATTTTACCGTTAAACCGAAATTTGGAAATTATTTTTATAAATGAAATTTTATTTGTAATTGGAAAACTAATAATTGTTTCTTGATAACGTACCTCTTTTGCTATGTATGCTGAATATATATTCACTTTTATTTACTTTGCAATAACTGTTTTTAATGGCGTCTTCTGACTATGTATTTACGAGCTCACTGACTACCCACCACTTTCGATCACGACACAGAAACTAATGACAAAATTCTGAAGCTAGAGCATATTACTGATGTACATTAATGGTACATACTATTAAAACAATAGGACCCCTATTAAATGAAATGCATTTCAATGGTACATACTATTAAATATCAAAGAACTTGGACTGGATTAATAGGATATGTACTATTGAAGTTAAATTTTACCGTTAAACCGAAATTTGGAAATTATTTTTATAAATGAAATTTTATTTGTAATTGGAAAACTAATAATTGTTTCTTGATAACGTACCTCTTTTGCTATGTATGCTGAATATATATTCACTTTTATTTACTTTGCAATAACTGTTTTTAATGGCGTCTTCTGACTATGTATGTACGAGCTCACTGACTACCCACCACTTTCGATCACGACACAGAAACTAATGACAAAATTCTGAAGCTAGAGCATATTACTGATGTACATTAATGGTACATACTATTAAAACAATAGGACCCCTATTAAATGAAATGCATTTCAATGGTACATACTATTAAATATCAAAGAAATTGGACTGGACTAATAGGATATGTACTATTGAAGTTAAATTTTACCGTTAAACCAAAATTTGGAAAAAAAATTTTATAAATGAAATTTTATTTGTACTTTTAAAACTTATAATTGTTTCTTGATAACGTACCTTTTTTTACTATTTATGCTGAATATTTATTTACCTTTATTTACTTTGCAATAACTGCTTCTAATTGCTTCACTGGCTTTGGCTTCAGATTCAATCCAACCACGACACTGAAATAAAATTTATAGTGAGATATTAGGAAACTGTACCACTAAACCATTAGTTAATTCTTGATAACGTACCTCATTTGCTGTTTATGTTGAAAATATTTTGTTATTTGTTTTTTTACGTTAAATCTTTTTTACAATTTGTTGTAGATATAATTTTTTTCCGCCTAGACACTACCACGATACCGAAACTTCTGACGACGACGAGATTCTATATATATAATAACAACAGTCTGTCAATCAATCCATTAAGGGTGGACAACACTTGATCAAAGGTTAGGGCCCGAACCTACTAAACATTAACCAAAACCAAAAATGGAAAATGATAAAATAAGAATGGAATCGATTAATCGAATGAAATATATACAAATTGAAGTAAGACACAAATATTTACTGTCGTTCTTATCTGACTGATTATAAGCGTAGTTTTTTACAAGTCCGGAGGAGATTAGCAATTTACTTTTTAAATGCTAAAGGGCTAAACAAATATGTGTTACCAGTGTGAATTTCATATTTGTTATTGATAGGTTGAATAAAAACTCCATTTTATATTTTAATGCCGTCGCTAATCCCGCAGTCGTTTTTTTCAACCAATCAGCCTATAAACTAATGGGTGATTTTTTAAGAGGTTTAGAACTTTAAAAAAAAAAAAACACAAAAAATTGGAAAAAATGAATGAAATATTTATTTGAATCGATAGTTTGAACCTTGCAATTTAATGTTTAAAGATAATTTCATGCAAATGTTGACCGCGGCTGCGTCTCAGGTAGCCCATCCGCTGAGTCCAATTTTGGCATACTCTTTCACACATATCGGCCGGTATCTCACGAATGAATGCATGGATGTTGGCTTCCAGTGCGTCAATCGAAGCGGGCTTGTCCCTATAGACATTAGCCTTGACATACCCCCACAAAAAATAATCTAATGGTGTCAAATCGCACGATCTAGGCGGCCAATTGACCGGCCCGAAACGTGAAATGAACTGTTCACCAAACTCGCCTCGCAATTGCGCCATTGTTTCGCGTGCTGTGTGGCATGTGGCACCGTCTTGTTGAAACCACATATCATGCAAGTCAAGAACTTCCATTTCGGGCAAAAAAAAGTTTGTTATCATCGCTCGGTAGCGTTCACCATTGACAGTAACGCTGCGATTCGCATCATCTTTGAAGAAATAGGCCCAATAATGCCGCCGGCCCATAAACCGCACCAAACAGTGGCTTTTTCGGGATGCATTGGTAGCTGTTGCAATGCTTCTGGCTGATCTTCACTCCAAATGCGGCAATTTTGCTTATTTACGTACCCATTCAACCAAAAATGAGCCTCATCGCTGAACACAAGCAGCGCGCGATGAACATTTCGAACCGAGCACGAATTTTGATAGTAAAATTCAATAATTTGCAATTGTTGTTCATTTGTAAGACGATCCATGGTTAAATTGCAAACCAAACTGAAGCTGTTTGACAGTGACACAAGGTACTAAACACACGTCAACTGTCAAAACCAGTGTTGCCAAAACCAAACCAGCTAAAAAATCACCCTTTATTTCTTTCAATGAATTTGTTCGATGTTCACATGTCTAACATATTCTTACATCGATGTTAAAGGGCTAAAATTATCAAATTGGAGTTTTGGTTTTCAATAATGCTCTGTTTACACGTGCATTTTTGTGCTTATTACTTCTTTTTATTATATTTTCGCAATATTTATGCTCCGTAAAGCACAAAATTCACTTGGGACATGACATCGATTGATCATGACCATGTTTTTTTATAAAAAATTAAAACTTGGTGTAATCAGACTATAAACTATTTCTTTCATTGAATTTGTTCGATTTTCAAATGTCTAACATATTCTTACATCGATTTTGAAGGGCTAAAATTATCAAATTGGAGTTTTGGTTTTCAATAATGCTCTGTTTACACGTGCATTTTTGTGCTTATTACTTCTTTTTATTATATTTTCGCAATATTTATGCTCCGTAAAGCACAAAATTCACTTGGGACATGACATCGATTGATCATGACCATGTTTTTTTATAAAAAATTAAAACTTGGTGTAATCAGACTATAACCTATTTCTTTCATTGAATTTGTTTGATTTTCAAATGTCTAACATATTCTTACATCGATTTTGAAGGGCTAAAATTATCAAATTGGAGTTTTGGTTTTCAATAATGCTCTGTTTACACGTACATTTTTGTGCTTATTACTTCTTTTTATTATATTTTCGCAATATTTATGCTCCGTACAGCACAAAATTCACTTGGGACATGACATCGATTGATCATGACCATGTTTTTTTATAAAAAATTAAAACTTGGTGTAATCAGACTATAAACTATTTCTTTCATTGAATTTGTTCGATTTTCAAATGTCTAACATATTCTTACATCGATTTTGAAGGGCTAAAATTATCAAATTGGAGTTTTGGGTTTCAATAATGCTCTGTTTACACGTGCATTTTTGTGCTTATTACTTCTTTTTATTATATTTTCGCAATATTTATGCTCCGTAAAGCACAAAATTCACTTGGGACATGACATCGATTGATCATGACCATGTTTTTTTATAAAAAATTAAAACTTGGTGTAATCAGACTATAAACTATTTCTTTCATTGAATTTGTTCGATTTTCAAATGTCTAACATATTCTTACATCGATTTTGAAGGGCTAAAATTATCAAATTGGAGTTTTGGTTTTCAATAATGCTCTGTTTACACGTACATTTTTGTGCTTATTACTTCTTTTTATTATATTTTCGCAATATTTATGCTCCGTACAGCACAAAATTCACTTGGGACATGACATCGATTGATCATGACCATGTTTTTTTATAAAAAATTAAAACTTGGTGTAATCAGACTATAAACTATTTCTTTCATTGAATTTGTTCGATTTTCAAATGTCTAACATATTCTTACATCGATTTTGAAGGGCTAAAATTATCAAATTGGAGTTTTGGGTTTCAATAATGCTCTGTTTACACGTGCATTTTTGTGCTTATTACTTCTTTTTATTATATTTTCGCAATATTTATGCTCCGTAAAGCACAAAATTCACTTGGGACATGACATCGATTGATCATGACCATGTTTTTTTATAAAAAATTAAAACTTGGTGTAATCAGACTATAAACTATTTCTTTCATTGAATTTGTTCGATTTTCAAATGTCTAACATATTCTTACATCGATTTTGAAGGGCTTAAATTATCAAATTGGAGTTTTGGTTTTCAATAATGCTCTGTTTACACGTGCATTTTTGTGCTTATTACTTCTTTTTATTATATTTTCGCAATATTTATGCTCCGTAAAGCACAAAATTCACTTGGGACATGACATCGATTGATCATGACCATGTTTTTTTTATAAAAAATTAAAACTTGGTGTAATCAGACTATAAACTATTTCTTTCATTGAATTTGTTCGATTTTCAAATGTCTAACATATTCTTACATCGATTTTGAAGGGCTTAAATTATCAAATTGGAGTTTTGGTTTTCAATAATGCTCTGTTTACACGTGCATTTTTGTGCTTATTACTTCTTTTTATTATATTTTCGCAATATTTATGCTCCGTAAAGCACAAAATTTACTTGGGACATGACATCGATTGATCATGACCATGTTTTTTTTATAAAAAATTAAAACTTGGTGTAATCAGACTATAACCTATTTCTTTCATTGAATTTGTTTGATTTTCAAATGTCTAACATATTCTTACATCGATTTTGAAGGGCTAAAATTATCAAATTGGAGTTTTGGTTTTCAATAATGCTCTGTTTACACGTACATTTTTGTGCTTATTACTTCTTTTTATTATATTTTCGCAATATTTATGCTCCGTACAGCACAAAATTCACTTGGGACATGACATCGATTGATCATGACCATGTTTTTTTATAAAAAATTAAAACTTGGTGTAATCAGACTATAAACTATTTCTTTCATTGAATTTGTTCGATTTTCAAATGTCTAACATATTCTTACATCGATTTTGAAGGGCTAAAATTATCAAATTGGAGTTTTGGGTTTCAATAATGCTCTGTTTACACGTGCATTTTTGTGCTTATTACTTCTTTTTATTATATTTTCGCAATATTTATGCTCCGTAAAGCACAAAATTCACTTGGGACATGACATCGATTGATCATGACCATGTTTTTTTATAAAAAATTAAAACTTGGTGTAATCAGACTATAAACTATTTCTTTCATTGAATTTGTTCGATTTTCAAATGTCTAACATATTCTTACATCGATTTTGAAGGGCTTAAATTATCAAATTGGAGTTTTGGTTTTCAATAATGCTCTGTTTACACGTGCATTTTTATGCTTATTACTTCTTTTAATTATATTTTCGCAATATTTATGCTCCGTAAAGCACACAATTCACTTGCAACATGACATCAATTGCTCATGACCATGTTTTTTATAAAAAATTAAAAACAAATGAAGCATCTAAATTTGAGAATTAGTATCAAAATTATAAAATTAATAATTAAAATTGTTCAACAAATGGTACGCCCCATTGAACTAATGGGATACACTAGTAAACAATTGTAGCATGTTTTTAATACTGAACGATGAAAAATGTTTTTGAATTAATAGTACCTAGTACCTATATCTTATTGAATTAATGGTGTGTGTACTATTATTGACAATAGTACTGCATTCAATTCTCTGATAGTATTATCACATGCAATTAATAGGATTCCCTATTAATTTAATATTTTTTTTTTCGTGTTATAAGATGAAACCATTGAATTAATGGGTTGTACTATTAAAAATATGATTTTGAATTAAAAGTGTATCTTATGAATGGTACGCCCCATTGAATTAATGAGACACACCATTAATACGATATTTTTTTAATGGTATCAGTACTATTAATACATTAATAGTATTTATTAATGGGACAATGGTATTTGTTAAAAAATATTAATGGTGCAACATCATTAAAACAATGGTATTTCCTATTGAAACAATAGTATTTACCCCATTATTAATAATAGTTTCGATACTATTGTTTCAATGGGACGCGACACACCGATTTTCTTCAAAAACTATTGTTTCAATAGTAAAATCCCATTGAAACACGTCCTATAAAAACAATGGTCGTACCATTGACAATTTAATGGGACGTTTTTTTCTGAGTGTACCTATGTACAGAGTTTGTCTAAACATTCGATAAAATTTGTCAAAAAATTCTTTTAACAAAGCTTCAAATTTTTGGTATATATATGGATTTGTTCTGAAATGGATATCCATTTACCTTATAATAACAGAATGCAATGTGTGAAACTAGGGATTTTAATCTCCTTGGACCACTTCTTTCCAAAATTTTTGTAAATGATATTCCATTTCTACTTTAGTATGCCTGTTGTTTGATGTAAGCTGTGAGCTGTGTGAAAAAAATTTTAACACACATTTAATATCATTTATGTACAAAAGGAAAAGTAACACACCTAATACTGATCCCTGAGGATCAGTATTAGCTCCACGTCCATCGCATTAGATGTAGTATTGCCAACCTTTGTTCTTTGGGTCCTACCTGTAAGGTATGATTTGAACCAGTTCAATTCATTGCCCCTTATTCCATACATTTCCAACTTTCGCACTAATATATTTCTTTCAATTGTTTTAAACGCACGCTTAAAATCCAAAAACACTGCTATTACTGAATTATTACAGTCAATTTCTTTTTTCACAGCATTACTGCTGTAAATTGTAGCTCTGAATGCCGCTATTTTTTTCTGTTTCATTCGCCATAGATTACTGTTATACCACTGACAATCCACATCCACTCGAACAATTTTCTCAACAGTCATAGCGTCACAGCATATTCGAATATGCTCACTAAATCTCATCGTCAGATCATTAAAGTCCTGCTCATAAAACAATTCAGAAAAGCCATTACTGTTCAAAAGATTATCAAATTTAAAGTTGGAATATTTAAGAATCCTCTTCCTTTGTAAATCATTTTTATAATTATCACACTTTATTTCTATTCTAATTGTTTCATGATCAGACACCTTAAAGTTTTTATCCACACACACATTATCTTCATCTTCCGTATCTATGTTAACACACACATAATCAATCAATGTTCGAGAATTTTCTGTAATTCTTGTAGCCTCCTTTATAAGTTGAATATCACTTTGATCAGTAATTAAATCTAACATTCTCAGTTTGTTAATATCATCTGTTAGCAAGTCAATATTAAAATCTCCCATCACTACTACATTACTTTCATTTTCCAAATGCTCTGCATACCAATAAATTTTCATAAAAATATAAGAAATCATTTACCGATGAGCTCGGTGATCTGTATACACCAACAAACACCCTTTTTTACTTTCAAACCATACATACAATTTTAAAATCCATACAGTATTATTAAACTGTGTAACATTGACCACCTCAAACCGTAATCCTTTTCTTATGTAAGCCATTACACCTCCTGTATGCCTTGAATGCGCAAAACAGACAATGTGTGAATAGTTACTTATTTTATATTCACATTCTTCTACATATATGTATTGTTACTCGGGATTCCGAAAGCAACAATACATCAGGCTTACAATCATCTAACAATAATTCTAAATGGCTTTTGTTGTGAAGAAGACTTTGTGCATTTAGATAATACGAAATAGCCTTCCTCTTACTTGCTATAAGTGTCTTTTCCTTTCTATTTTAAGTTTGCGAAGATAAACCTCACAACAATTGTCTAATGCATTATGATTCACGTCTAAATTTAGTTGTAATTCTTCATTCATTTTTGTACAATTCACACAAGACAAAAATGTCGCAGTACATTCAGAACTAGTATGTTGTCCCCCGCATTTAAAACAAATCATTTTTTTACTCACACAATCCTTACTAAAATGTCCAAAACCCAAACATTTGTAGCATCTTTTTACATAAATAGCTTCACTCACTTCACATTTGTCCCATCCAACACTAATCTTACCAACTTTCATGATTTCATTGTAACTTTTCACATCCATTTCTATTACTGCAGTATAGTAGACTGACCTATTACCTTTTCGCTTCCACATAGCTTTGAATTCTATCTCTAAATCATTTTGCCTACGAATGCACGATATAAATTCATTTTCTTCAAAATGGTCCGAGATGTGAGATATTTTAACCCTCGGATTCTTATTTATAACATTTACACTATAATTATTTCCAAGTTTATCTTTAATATCACTGGATAATTTTTAAATAGAATTTTCATTATCACACGACACAATTATTGCTCCACTGTTCAGCTTTTGAACTCCTAATACCTGAATACCGTTAGTAGATGGATTCACTTTTGATTTCACTTCAGACTTTGTCTTTTCCGCACTTTGATTTAAATCCTTTGGTGTAACTTTAATTTGGGAATTTTTCTTTAATTCACCTGCGTATGATTTCTTTTCAACCATACTGTCAGCACTGTTGCTTTTCTTTTTAATTTCTGCAGCAAGCTTATTTACCGATTTGGTTATATCTTTCACACTTTCCTTCAATTGAATATCTCTTTCACTCGCGTTATTGACCACTTGAATTTTACTTGCGATATAGGTACTATATGGGAAGTTATGGATTCGTACAAAAAATCGAACTCGAGATTTTAATCAAACTTTACATTACGATGATAGAGAAGTCAAAAGAAGTGGGTCTCGCAAAAACGTCCGTCTGTCTGTCTGTCTGTCTGTCGGTTCGACTACAGCCTAAACGGTTGGGTCGATTTTCTTTAAACTTGGTACCTAGCGTTTTTTGGACATTCCCCCCACCCGTTTTTTTCTCTTTTTTTTTAGGACCAAAATTAACAGTAGCAGTCATACAAAATTTCTTGGCCAAAAAGGAAAAACTTATTTTTCTCAAATCCAGCGCTACCGAATTTGTTTTTAAGCACTGAATAAATTTAAATAGTTATAAGTTGCCGTTTAATAAAAAAAATGGTTCCGAAAAATGGTTATTAATGGTACCTCCCAAAGAACCATTTTTTTGATTTTCGCTTTTCTCGAAAACGGTTAAACTGATTCTGATCAATTTTTTTATGAAGAAGTATTGACACATTCTTAATAATATTGTGTACCGAAATTTTCAAAAAAAATATTTTTTAGATTTTTAAAAAAAGTTTTATTATTTTTTTTTGAAAACTCAATATTTCAAAAACGACTTGGTCGATTTTTATTAAACTTGGTAAATAGCAGTTCTTTAACTTTATCTAAAAGACTTTTGACAAAAATTATTGTAATACCCAAAAATAACGGTGCCTCCCATACAAATGTTAAAAAACCGTTAAGAAAAATATTTTGTTTCTCACAAACGACTCCTACGATTTTCATAAAAGTTTTTTTGTGTGTTAAAATTAGAACGATCCACCATTTAAAATTTTTAAAGTTTATATTTTACCTTTATTAACAGTACCTCTCATAGAACGGTTTCTTTGATTTTCGACTATCTCAACATTTGATCAACCGAATAAAATTAGATTTTTAATACAGAAGCTTGTAACAAATATAAATAAAAGTGCGTATCAAAATTTTCTAAAAAATTATTTTTGGATTTTTTAAAAAAAAATCAAAATTATTTTTTGAAAATTCGATATTTCGAAAACTGGTAGGAGATTTTTTTGTGAAGTTCAATTTTTAACGCAACATTAATAAATGCTTTAAATTGGCGTACCAATTATTTTTCTCAAAAATGTTAACGAAATTTTATATATAAAAAATTAATTGTTTTTAAAACCGCTCCTACGATTTTCAAATTTTTTTTCTCATAAATAAAGATTTATATAAGAAATCAGATGGTGTACATCGCGTTGGGTTAAAACGTATTCAAAGTATTTTAATCAATTTCTTTCTAATTTTGTTGATTTAAAACAATTTACCAGTTTAAATAGTATAATTTCCTTTTATGCATATTGCATATGTGCAACACTAGTCTATATTGTTAATTTTTGTATACTCACATAATACCACCTGAAACTAAACTAAGATTTGGCAAATGGATAAAATATATACTCCTATAGCTAATTTATTTCAGACTATAGAACCACAATGTGATCGCGCATAAGAGCAAGTTCGTGCGACCAAGTCGTGCATATTTTTTTTATCCGTTATCGAATCTGTTGCATTTATTATCTTAGTAACACCATCACATATTTGACTACTTTGATCTTTTAAAGTTAAATTAAAATCACTATTTTTCTTTATTTCATTAATACTGTTTTCTATCGATTTATACGTATTATTAAACGAATTTAATTTTTCACTGTGTCTCTTTTCCATTGTTTCTAAAACCTCTCTAATTTCGTATCTGTTTTGTTTTAAAGATGCCGTGAACTCTTCTTTATGCTGTTTCAACCCGTTGTTGTTCTCGTCTATCACTTTTTTAATATCATTAATTACACTGTCAACATTATGAATTTGATTTAAACAATCATCACAAATAAACTTAATTATTTTCACTGTTTGTATAATACTACTGCTGTAGCTGTCCAGCCCACAACACTTTGGCAACAGATGCCATACTTTTTTGCACATACCATCGCATTTAATTGAAGACTTTCCCACTATAGCAGTATTGCATTTTTGCCATTCCATCCTTAAAAGATTTCCGCCAAAAATAGTTAATACCGCCCAAATTTTAAATAAATAACACTTGAAAGCGTATATCAAATATAATTAACTGAATTAAATACGATTATCAGAGCGAATAAAAAAGCACGTCCGCTCTCGACAGCTGTTAATATAAGTTTCCTAGTCCCTATACTTAGTCACCGTACTGTTATATAGTCCTTATGATCCACAACTACCAAATTTTCAAACAGATTCTTGATCGCAAATTTTATATTCGTGATCTTGGAGTCATTTTTGATCCCAAGTTATCATTTTTGTTGCATGTAGACTATACACTGCCGATTAATAGAATGGGTTCACCCTGTAAACGTCAACGAATAGCCTTTTCCTCCTAAAAAATGATGGACCAAACCAAAAGCCTTTTGTGGGTGCACTTTCAAAGAGTAACCTTTTCCCGACCTATAAATAAGAAAAAAGCAAAAATAAAACAACCGTACCGTTAAATTTCAATAGGTTTGTGCAATGCTCCTCAAAAAAGGCCTTTTTCGAAGGGTCAATATAATAGGTTCTTCTGTTTTATCAGTGGAAATCAGTGGTAATCAGGGGGAAAAAAAAAGTAAAGTAAAACACATTCGTTCTATAGTTTGATTTTTCTTTTAATGAATTAATAATGCGAGTAGAAACCTCCTTTATTTGTGATATCCTCAAAAACTCTATTAGGCATTAAGTCGTATAATTTTTTTAAGCAATTTAAGTTTATTTTTGTCCAGGCTTCTTTTATTGCTGTTTTCAGTGATTCTTTGTTTTCAAACTGTTGCCCTGACCTATAGACTTCACGAAAAAGCCATCCCCCCACATTCTCAATAATTTTTAGGTATGGATAATAGGGAGGCCATTGCAACGATGCCACGTTTTGTTCATTTATCCAAGCTGAAACTGCTCTAGCGGTGTGAATTGGTGCGTTATCCTGCTGGAAATCCACTTGAAAGGACCGAATATTTCACTGAAGTTTGGAAAAGCCTTTTCGAGAATACTCTTATAAGAATTAGCTGTCATTCGTGATGGTGGAAACTCGAGGTCAATCGTTCCATATAATATAAGAAATAGCACCCCCAACCATAACTCCGCCTTCACGACTGTGATGGCGCTGCAAAAACAGTTCATACTTTCGTTGATCATGATAATAATAATTAAATCCGTCTAGACCTTCGAGGTTAAATTTTTTTTTTCGTCCGAGAAAACAACAAGCTGTCAATCTTTTTTCCACGTCATGTGGCACCTACAAAAATCCAGTCACTTTTCTTTTCTTTGAGGGTTCAACAAAACTCAACAAAACGGTTCAACGGCGCTTTCTTTTGGAGTTTCTTGCGTTGCAGATTTGGGGCTTTTAAAATTACTCGCCTAACAGTTGAAAGGCTTTCATAATTTCCAGCTGATGTTTTTATTTTTAGTGCTGTGAGGCAAGAATTGGACCCCAACCGAGCGATAAGTCTCCTCTCTGCAGGTGTTGTGGATTTTTTCAGTCGTTTTATGTTTTTACCATAGTTTGCCTTGTTTCTTAAGAAATTTCTCACTATACGTTCTGGGTTCTTCCGATTTTGTTTCGATATTGCTCGAGCACTTGAATTTAGTTCTGTGTACAACTCGATTTTTAATTTTTCCTCCAAACTAAGGCACTTAGAACGACCGATTTTGTCTAAGAAGTGTTTTGATAAATTGAACTTTATCTGAAATAAAAAAACGAAACTGCTCTGAGTTCTCAAACTCTTATGCTTTAAAATTGGTGTACATGTCTTTAGTTCGTCCAATTTTTGAACTCGTATTGAAAGAGTTCAGTAGATGAATAAATAAATACAAGGGGGTTGTGCCGAGAACTTGGCTAGTCACTACCCTATACCCTTTTATTGTTTGGTTTCGTAATTAATTTTTGTATTAAAATATGTGTTTTTTTTTTTCATTAATTAATGTTATTAGGTAACTGCTTTAATTTATACACTGCCATATGTATCCGAAATAAATGCTTCCATATTGACCAGTACTCTTCCAATTTCATCTCTCTATCACACCCTCGTCATTCGAATTCACAAGGCCTGGATACATTGGATATCCAAAGTTGGGTACCTACTGCTACTAGCTTCTATACTTCACCAACATCGAGGTGAAAGTAGAAATTATGGATCTTCTGCTTCTGCTTGTTTCTGCGTTTACCGTAATTTAATTATACCCTTTGGACGTATTTTGTTATTGGTTTTCTGAAATTTTGGTATGTCGTTGAATTAATGACTGACATAAGCATTTTTAGCATCTAACCCCATATTAAAAATAAGGACAATTTATTATCGCAAGAAAAAACATCCCGAAGACAACCGACAAACTCCCACTAAATACATAATACCTATATACAACAATACAAATCTCAACTACAAAACTGCTGACCGCATAATCGATAGCATTTCAAAAATTAAGTAAACCGCACTTTCACCAAAAACAAGGGTCCATTTTTGTTCTCTCTTCAGATTCGAATGGTTTTATCCTTTTTTTACACTTAATAAATTTTATTGTTTCCGACCAATTTGATAGTGGAGTAAATTGAATTGAGTCACATAAAGGACGAAGTGCAGACGAACAAGCAAAAAAAAGAAATAATAATAATAACAAGAAAAACCCGATGAGAACTACAAGAGTTGGTACTTAACTCAGACAGCTCGGTGCACACGAAGAAGGAAACAATCATCGGGTAAAATTGGCCGTTTGATGAAGAAAGTGAAGAAAGTGTATCTCTGTTAAGTTAATAACTACCCACTGGAACCGACAGTTTTTGTGTTTTTTTTTGTTGTTGTTTTTTTTTTAGGGAGGGAATCGTGACACACTTGAGGATGCGATTGAGCGTATCATGGGGATATTCTGGGTACGTTCGGAATGAGATGCGTGACTTGAAAGATAATGATATTTTTCCTGCAAGAACGAAATGAAAAACCAATAGTCAACATACGAAAGTAGGCTTACGATATTGTCTTTTTTACTAGGAGGGATGAGATTTTTTTCTTATTAGAGAAGTGTTGTGATGCACAACACAAAATTAAAGACCAAAGATTTTCCTGGGAAGGACTAAATCCCCAACAGCTTGATATTTTTTTATTCCTAAAAATCAGACTCAAGAATCCAGACGTTGATCGTGAAGTAAAAACAATTTCTGTCTTGAAAAAAATTTTAATAAGTTCTTAAAATGGAAGAGTTTGTAAACAATGTTAAATCTTTCGTATAATGCCCACTCGAACCTGGAATGTTTTCCGAACCAGGCAAAAATACTTATTTTCCCGCCTCAAAAAAAGAAGACAACTACAGGAATATAAGATTTACATAGGGTTTTATTTAACAATCAAAGGCTTTAGTCAAAGAACATGTTTACAAAATTTTGAAACTAAAGGGTGATTTTTTAGCTGGTTTGGTTTTAGCAACACTGGTTTTGACAGCTGACGTGTGTTTAGTACACAAGGTACTGTCAAACAGCTTCAGTTTGGTTTGCAATTTAACCATGGATCGTCTTACAAATGAACAACGCTTGCAAATTATTGAATTTTACTATCAAAATTCGTGCTCGGTTCTAAATGTTCATCGCGCGCTGCTTGTGTTCAGCGATGAGGCTCATTTTTGGTTGAATGGGTACGTAAATAAGCAAAATTGCCGCATTTGGAGTGAAGATCAGCCAGAAGCATTGCAACAGCTACCAATGCATCCCGAAAAAGCCACTGTTCGGTGCGGTTTATGGGCCGGCGGCATTATTGGGCCATATTTCTTCAAAGATGATGCGAATCGCAGCGTTACTGTCAATGGTGAACGCTACCGAGCGATGATAACAAACTTTTTTTTGCCCGAAATGGAAGTTCTTGACTTGCATGATATGTGGTTTCAACAAGACGGTGCCACATGCCACACAGCACGCGAAACAATGGCGCAATTGCGAGGCGAGTTTGGTGAACAGTTAATTTCACGTTTCGGGCCGGTCAATTGGCCGCCTAGATCGTGCGATTTGACACCATTAGATTATTTTTTGTGGGGGTATGTCAAGGCTAATGTCTATAGGGACAAGCCCGCTTCGATTGACGCACTGGAAGCCAACATCCATGCATTCATTCGTGAGATACCGGCCGATATGTGTGAAAGAGTATGCCAAAATTGGACTCAGCGGATGGGCTACCTGAGACGCAGCCGCGGTCAACATTTGCATGAAATTATCTTTAAACATTAAATTGCAGGGTTAAAACTATCGATTCAATTAAATATTTCATTCATTTTTTCGAATTTTTTGTGTTTTTTTTTTTAAAAAAGTTCTAAACCTCTTAAAAAATCACCCATTATTTCAAATTTCATCGTTCGAAATTAAAAAAAAAATCAAGTTACCCTAGCTTTTTCTGTTTGAACACAATTTTGTTTGTTTGGTTGTGTAATTGAAAGCAAAACTGTGTATGTATGTTCACGTGCGTAAGCACTTAAAATGTCACTTTGCTTGGTTAAATGAGTGAATGTACTAAAAATATAGTTTACACCTGGATTTAACTACTTTAACAGCTCCCTGAGGGGCAGTTAATATTGAATCGGATTAAATGCGACAAGGCTTAATAAATAGGTTTTATTAACGGGTTTATCGAGTGAATATTATACGCTTGCGTTGAACTTTGGAGACTTAACTCACCTTTAACCAAGGTATTAATTTAAAACCGGATTAATTGAGTGAATAATATGGTTGTTAATGTGCGAATTTAAATGAAAAGGGGAAATGGTAACCCGCAGCATTAAGAATTTCATCCAAAAAAATTTCGCATACAATTTCTCTGCCAACTGCTCAATATAATTTATTTTCACAAGAATGTCTGTGTGTTTGCAAGCAAGGACAATTATTGGTTTATTTGTATAATGCTATATACACAAAATAAAACCACTCAATAAATTAACCAGGTCATGAGTTTCAGAGTTAAACTACATACATGCAAGAAGATATGTATATATTTTATTATAGGAACCAATTAAATGTTCATCATTGTCGCATAAAATCGGATTTTTGTGCAGCAATCTGGTATCTGGGAATCCGCTGATTAATTAAAACAAATTACAGGGAAAATTAAAATAACGTATATTCTGCTTAAAGTAGGTATAGCTATGTATGTACCAACCTATTTAATAATCACTATACGGATTGTGTGAATTGAATCGAATTGGTTAGTGAAGACGAAGGTGCAAAAATTTATTTTTATTTTTATAAAATGAAAATCAGAAAAAAAGTACCTAATGGTAGATCGATGTCTTTATAATTTAACTAAACAGTAATTACGTAGTAGCCGGTGGTTTTATATGGTTAGTGATGCGTGGGACTGTTATGCCGGAGGGGTGGGTTTGATTCCCGCCCTACTGGGCTCTTGCGAGGAAGTGACGAATCCTCTTAGAGTATCATTTGTCATGAATAAGTGCCTCTCAACTTAGACGTTTAGATTCGGCAGAAAATTGTAGGTCCCTTCCATTCGCCTGCAAGCAAACAAAACACACACAGGAATGATTGAGAGTTCTAAGCAGTGTTGCCCAAATTTAATTAGCGTGTCGCATTTGTTAAAAAATTGTGTGAGTGCCGGGACTAACGGTTAATATGTGTAAACATCAACGTGCGCGGATCCAAAACGGACTTGTTTTTGCTTGAAGGGGATCTTAAGATTTTTTTCACTGAACGCACCAATCCTAGTATGCAGATCGTAACGTTGCACACCGTAACGTTGCACGACGTAACGTTGCACGAAGTAACGTTGCACACGAACGTTCACGTTTTTTTTTCACTCTACCGCCAGCATAGATGTTTACACATCAAAAACCGCGCCATTTCAAGTTTTTAAATTTTTTTTCAAAAATAAAATATAATTTAATATTATTTGGTTGTGTAACTGTAACACAACAAAAAGCTATTTTATTAAACTTCCTTAAATTATACTTTTAGTTTACAGTTACTTAATTTTTACTAGAAAACTGAATGTGACGGGTGGGCCATCTAATGGCTTCTTTTTAAATCATAGGTTATTTTGACAGTGACAGCTATTTCCCGCTCGAAATATTGATAGAAAGTCAGTACCTCGAAAAAACATCTTTTCTGACGAGGCTCATTTTCATCTCGGGGGCTACGTTAACAAACAAAATGGCCACATCTGGGGCTCGCAAAATCCGCACGTTATTGTCGAGAAGCCAATGCATCCACAGAAAGTGACAGTTTGGTGCGGATTACGGAGTGGTGGCATTATTGGACCATTTTCTTCGAAAATGAGGCTGGGAACAACGTTTCGGTCAACGGTGGGCGTGTAAGTCAACGGTGAGCCATGTTAACCGACTTTTTTTTACTAAAATTGAAGACATGGATTTGGACGACATCTGGTTCATGCAGGATGGCACGCCATGCCACAGCCCATGCCACAATCAATCTTTTGCGTACGAAATTTCCAAATCTTGTTATCAGCCGTCTTGGCAATGTCAATTGGCAGCCTCGGAGCTGCGATAGGTCTACTTTGGACTTTTTTTTTGTGGGGAACCGTGAAGGACCGATATTATGCCAACAATCCGGAAACGATTCAAGCACTTCAGGCCAATATTATCCAAGCAATCTGTGAGCTACAGCCCGAAACCATCACTAAGGTCTTGAAAAATTGGAGTTACAGAATGCGCTCCTGCGAAGCCAGCGGAGGCAGACACTTGAACGACGTTGTGTTCCATAATTAATGGGAATAATTGCTTTTACTAATAAAGCCATAATACATGGACAAAATTTAATTTTGTTCATTTTATTGCAATAAACATGCATATGCATGCATATTGTATTGTCTATTTGTATGTTTCCTAAAAAGTCAGGCATAGTGGACTGAAAAAAGAGTTTGCCTAAAAAGCTTTGAAGGAGTTTTGAAAATTGTGGATTTTTATAGAATTCTAGATTCTCTGTTCAAATTATAACTTTGCCACCTCATATCTTTGCTGCACCTGCCGCCATTTTGAAAAACACGTCCAAAATCCGTGTTTCGCCAATATCTTCTTTCCGAATAATTTAACTGTGAAAACAGTCGTAAGACAAATTAAAGCCGAGAAAATTTACTATATTTTATGTCTTATTCTTATTTTTATAAGATATTTTTTTTTAAACAGAGCGCAGCGCAAAGTACAGTGGTTCGTTGTATTAAGAATTGAAGGAGTGGTCATAAATTGATAATATTTGAACCACTTTACTGAATTTGATGAAATTTTCAGATTATATGAGAGATGGCGTAAGACATATCTTCACAATAAATTTCCGCCCGTCGTATGTTGCGCTGCGCTCTATTTATTAAAATATCAGTCATACGAACAAAAGTTTAAGACAAAACATGTAAGAAATTTTCTTAGCTTTAATTTTTCTCATGACTGTTTTCATCATTAAACTAGTCGTAAAGGCGATGTTAGCGAAAAACGATTTTTGGCTGCAGTTTTTTTCTTTTCTAATGGTGAAAATAGCACCTCAAAATCTATAAAAATTTCCAATTTTCGAAACTTCTTCAAAATATTCCAGGTAAAACTATAAAATGACTAGAGTTTAAAGAGGAAGTTACACTACATGGCAAGAGCACTTATAACTATAATTAGTGATTTTATAACTATTCAAATTGAAACCTTGATCAGTGTGCCAAATGTCTACTTGTCTCCCTTCATGAATGTCCAATGAATTATTGGCTAACAACCGTTGATAAGATAGTTAAAAGCCGTTGATAAGCCGGTTAAGGGCTGTTGATAATCCAACTAAAAAAGCCATTGATAACCCCGTTAATAGCCGTTGATAAACCTGTAAGATACCACAACCATATTGAAGCAATGTTTTTAGTTTCCTTAGAATGCTGTTAGGCTCGATTTAATCAACCCTAAATTCATAAAATTATTGCTTCCCTACCTTTTGCGTTTTTCAGCCCATATTTTAAACAATATCTTAACTTCATATGAATTTCCTTTGGAATGGAAAAAAGCCAAAATTATCCCCATTCCAAAGAAAACTACAGGTACGGTGAAAGAGTTCTGAACAATAGCTATGATACCGTTCCTCTTAAAAGTATTTGAAAAGATAGTCTTCAAACAGATACATAACTATCTTTCCCCTAAAAACCTATTAAATTCCAGCCAGTCTGGTTTTCGACCAAAACGTAGTTGTAAGTCAGCATTACTTCTCGTTACTGATGAAATAAGAGTTGCCTTCTACAAAGATCATATTGTAATGGGTGATTTTTTAAGAGGTTTAGAACTTTTTTAAAAAAAAAAACACAATAAATTCTAAAAAATGAATGAAATATTTATTTGAATCGATAGTTTGAACCTTGCAATTTAATGTTTAAAGATAATTTTATGCAAATATTGACCGCGGCTGCGTCTTAGGTAGCCCATCCGCTGAGTCCAATTTTGGAATACTCTTTCACACATATCGGCCGGTATCTCACGAATGAATGCATGGATGTTGGCTTCCAGTGCGTCAATCGAAGCGGGCTTGTCCCTATAGACATTAGCTTTGACATACCCCCACAAAAAATAATCTAATGGTGTCAAATCGCACGATCTAGGCGGCCAATTGACCGGCCCGAAACGTGAAATTAACTGTTCACCAAACTCGCCTCGCGATTGCGCCATTGTTTCGCGTGCTGTGTGGCATGTGGCACCGTCTTGTTGAAACCACATATCATGCAAGTCAAGAACTTCCATTTCGGGCAAAAAAAAGTTTGTTATCATCGCTCCGTAGCGTTCACCATTGACAGTAACGCTGCGATTCGCATCATCTTTGAAGAAATATGGCCCAATAATGCCGCCGGCCCATAAACCGCACCAAACAGTGGTTTTTTCGGGATGCATTGGTAGCTGTTGCAATGCTTCTGGCTGATTTTCACTCCAAATGCGGCAATTTTGCTTATTTACGTACCCATTCAACCAAAAATGAGCCTCATCGCTGAACACAAGCAGCGCGCGATGAACATTTCGAACCGAGCACGAATTTTGATAGTAAAATTCAATAATTTGCAAGCGTTGTTCATTTGTAAGACGATCCATGGTTAAATTGCAAACCAAACTGAAGCTGTTTGACAGTGACACAAGGTACTAAACACACGTCAGCTGTCAAAACCAGTGTTGCCAAAACCAAACCAGCTAAAAAATCACCCGTTATTACTAACTATCTTAGATTCTTGCAAGGCTTTTGACACCGTTTATCACTCTGTACTTTGTAGGAGACTGCAACATAGCTTTAGTTTTATAACAGAGTCTTGCAATTCGTCCTTATCTTAATGCAGACAGCAATGTGTTGTCTCAAATGGTAGATCGTACAGCTTAGTAAATGTTCTTCATGGTGTCCCACAAGGATCCATACTTAGACCTCTTTTCTTTTCAATTTATATTATTAATGGCCTTCCACACAGTGTTAAGAATTGCCTGATTCATTTGTTTTCAGATGATGTGCAACTCTTGATTGGTCAACCTTTATGGGCGAAAGACGAAGCAGTTTCTCTGATGAATGAAGATTTGCTCAATATCTCACGCTGGTTGAAACTAAACAATCCCATCAAGTCAAAGGCTTTACCCATCTATCGCAAGAAATTATATGAATCGACCTTATGCCCATTGCTGATAGAGAACGAAACCATTGCTTATGTTGATACCTTCCTACTGCTTAAAATCTGCTTATAGTTTTTAACCATTGGAATGATCACCTTAGTAGTATAATAGGACAAGTTTATGGTAGCATTCGTGCTCTTCGGATCACTCAACGACTCAACAACTCAACTGAAAACTTCATTCCTAAGAAGACAAAACTTCTTCTGGTAAAAACCCTTTTGCTTCCTGTACTAATTTATTGTAGTGAGGTTTACAGTGATTTGGACTCCGCGACCTACCGTAAACTTAATTACATTACCCGTTTTGTGTATAATCTTCTTCCAATTGCCCATATTTCTCTCTATGCGAAACAACTTTGTGGTTGCAGTCTAGATAGGTACATTACTAAAATTTCGTTCAATTATACATAGCTACCTGCATAAAATAATTCAAACCCAACTACCTGACTATCTATATAGTAGGCTGAATTTTCCCCATTCGACAAGTTCATTTGTCCTTATACGGCCTCGATCCAAAAGTATCTGAATTTTCAGTATCAATTTTGTATCTACATGTCATTGGCCTTTGGAACTCTCTGCTAATCTCAATAAGAGGAATTACGCCCAATTTCTTCACAGAAGTACTAAGCCAGCCTAGTACCCAGTCTAGCTAGACCAGGTACTAGCTCTGGTACTCGGTCCTAGTGAAAAGTAAGTACCTGAGCATTTCTTCACATCACTATAGTACCGGTTCTAAGTTCACCAAGCGGTACTAGTACTTAATACGTCAAAAACTGTTCTTATTCTGATTTTGACAATATGTTGGCATTTCAAATATTATTTTGATATTTATTTTGACTGAACGATTTTTATTTTACTCAATTTTCGAATGAATTATGTCAATTTTGCTAAAAAAGGAGACATAATATCCATTCCACGATACCTGTCTCATCAAACATCAACTATGAAATTTGTCACTGTGACCGACAATTTTTCGGTCTTCAATTTACGCAGTTAGTAGCAAAACGGTCGTCGTCGTTGCTACAAACCTATAGAGAGTTCGAAGATGAAGAATGCACATAAAGTCCTACCGATATTTACAGGAGTGATCAGTACTGCTCTGTTTTGAATCAGCTTCCAGATGAAGCATTTGATTTAAGTAGAACATTGTGTTTTATTTTTTGTGGAGTTCTGGACATTTTCATGTGTAGGTATGTACATATGTGTGTGAAAGGCTTGGAGAAAAACCATTTATTGTGTGCATTTCATGTTCGGTTTATGCAATGCATTGGTCGCGTTCGGGGAACTATCCAGAGCTATCAGGATAGGTTTTGTGTTTGTTTTAATTACTTATGAAAACAGCTAATGCAAAAACAATGGATATCTGAAAATTTTGGTATATGTGCGGAAGGCCTTTTTAATACCTTGTCGAAACTATCTACAAACTACAACACTATTAATTGTTTTAGATATGACGTTGTTTCTCGATATAAACCGTGGCAATATATACTTTTACGACTGCATTAATGTCCATTCAGTACAATACATACATATATATGTTCTTATTATGTCATCCCACGTATATAAATGTAACAATTATTCTTCACTCTACAGTTGAACGTAAAGTTGCAGTTGTTGTTGGAAAAAAATATAATTCATTATGGTCCAACTATTAAAATGTACTAAAGTAAAGGCCGGGTCAGTACGAAGTCCGCTGGCAAAACAAATATTTTAAATTGCGACCAACAACAACTAAATTCAGTCCCTACACTTCTAAGGCCATTACAAAATAGGTACACCTACACGCTACACTTACATGCATGTAATATATGTACCTACCTTAAAAAAAATAAAACGAAAAATCCACAAAATCAATAAAAGCCGAATTTATTACCTATTTATTAAACAATAACCAAAAAATATCGAAAATCAGCAACGAATTCATTAAAGAAAATAAATGAAATTTCTCTGATTCAGGTATTAGCGCCACTAGACTGCCGATTTGAAAGTCCTAGCTAATACCGAGTCCTTAATAGTACCCGGTACCAACTTGACAGAACTAGGGCTTAGTACTTATGTGAAGAAATGATTTGGTACCGATTTGAGTACTAACAACTGGTATAATAACCAGGTACTAGCTGATTTTGAGGAGCCAGCTAGTACCGAGTCCTAACTGATACTCGGTACCAAATTGACAGGACTAGGGACTAGCACTTGTGTGAAGAAATGAGTTGATACCGATTTGAGTACTTATTTTAGGACTAGTACCGGTATTAGGAATAGGACTCTGTGAAGAAATTGGCCGTTAGAAGCTTAAGAAATTTCTCATCTTTGCTTTTTATTTTTTTGGAAAATCATTGAAATCGTGTAATCGTTGAAGCCTCTTTTAAAATTTGCTCCATATTTTCATTTTATTTAATTAGCTTTTTGAATTTTAAAATAAATTTAATGCCTTGCAATAATTTACAAGACGTATGTCTTACTTTGTAAGTTTTTTTTTTATAAATTTAAATAAATAAATAAATTAGACTCTTAGGCCCAGTTTTTTCAGGGGTCCGTTAACCCAGAGTTAGCTAACTCTGGAAGTAAATTAACCCATAGTGAACTGCGTTTTTCGGCGGAGAATGCAATTTCTGTGGATTAATCATCAAAAGCATCTGTTCAGGTAATCCTGAGTTAACTCACCAAATTTTATGAGTTGAGTCGGGCTTTACTTTAATCTCGCACTGAAAAACTGGACCTTAGGGTCTATTTCACAATGTCTTAGTAAAGTTCTGACTAGGTAATCGACATATAAATATTAGTACGGGGTCCTAAGTCCACAGGAGAAAAAATCACTCGTGTCTTTTGATCCACCTGAATCTATTCATTCGAAATATATAAATTATTTGTTTGGACTGTGGACTTATGACCCAGAGCCAATATTTATATGTTGAGTAACTTTCATCATCATCGGCTCGACAACCGGGATCCGGTCCTGGCCTCCTTCAACAAGTCTCTCCACCCATCCCGGTCTCGAGCCGCCGCCATCCAGTTGCGCACCCCAAGGCTCCGGGCGTCCTAGTCTACGCCATCTCTCCAGCGCAAGCATGGTCTCTACCACGCTGTCGTCTACCATAGAATGTACCACAAAGAACTTTCCGAGCAGGTTCCTCTTCGCTCATGCGAGCTAGGTGCCCTGCCCACCGGAGTCTACCGAGCTTAATTTGTTCACGATATCTGCTTCAAGGTAGATTGCGTACAATTCATGATTGTACCGTCTCCGGAATCGTCCTTCCTCACATATGGGGCCAACAATTCTCCTTAAGACTTTTCTCTCGAACGCGGCTAATAGGTCGGAGTGCCTTTTGCTAAGCACCCAAGTCTCGGATCCATATGTGAGTACTGGCAGGACCATGGTCCTGTACAGCAGCAGTTTTGAAGTTATGGTGAGATTTCTGGATTTGAAGAGCTTTGAGAGACTATAGTAGGCTCTGTTGGATTTGAGAAGCCGCCCGCGTATTTCTTCTTCTATATTGTTATCGGCTGCTACTATTGACCCAAGGTATTTAAAGGATTGCACCACTTCAAATTCGTGCTCCACTACCTTGATTGTTTGACCAACTGTTCCTCTGGCATTCGACGCCACCATGTACTTTGTTTTACCTTCACTAATGTGCAGCGCCAGATTTTGTGCCGCCTGCTCGATCTGGATGAAGGAATCATGTACAGCTTGCTCAGTTCTTCCGATGATGTCGATGTCGTCTGCGTAAGCCAGTATCTGGCTGGACCTGTTGACGATGGTCCCTCTTGTTGCCGTGCCAGAGTCACGGATTGCTTTCTCCAACGCCAGGTTGAAGAGGAGGCAGGCCAAACCATCCCCTTGTCGGAGTCCATTAAAGATGTTGATTGGTTTGGATAGCAATCCGGCTATTTTTACTTGGCTTGTTACTTTGGTCATGGTCAACCTACATAGTCGTGTCAATTTATTTGGGATGCCGAATTCTCTCATGGCTTTGTAACCCAAGGTACCTGCATTAAAAATCGTCGACAGGGCAAAGTGGAGTGCATCGGCTTCTGAATCCATTCACAACTTCGGTCTGAGGTTCGAGGAGTCTCCGTGATGGATAACATAAGTTAAAAACAAACATTCTTAGACTAAACACCATGAAAAGAAGACTGAAAATCGAGGGTCTTACCATCAAAAAACATGATGGTAAGACCCTTACTTTTTTGTTGGTCTATTTAATTTCAAAGGATTGGTATCTTCGTACATCACGAGGTCCTGTCATGTGTATATATAGTCATCCCTCGATATGTAAATGTAGAAGCCTTTATAGTATATGGCATATTGCTACATGATGTTAAAAGTTTTCATGATTGCACAATTTATAATTTACAAAATTTGTATTCCTTCCATACTTCTTGTCTAGCCTTGTCATAATATACCAACAGTTTGGTGTAAGTTTCTCCAAGTTAATGACCTATAACCACAATCTTCTGCCTCTGCTAGACCGGCCATCGGCATCGTTATCGACAGCTACACCCGAAAAATGTTTGGGGCTTTGCTTTATTACCCCAACACACGAGTAACGACAGAGCCGAGCACGAGTTAATCACAGTCTTCTGTCTGTGGGGTTCACGTCTGTCTGGGCACTGGGCTAAATAAAATAGGAAGGAATAGCAACTAGCTATACTCTCGAGAAGCAAACTTATAGTCCTAGCTAGCACACGAAAAAGGGATTTTGCCAGCTCTGCACAACCTAAAGATACATATTTATATATAAAATAGATGGCATTATAATGCTTTTATTTTCGCATTAGTATTTTCCTGGCCTTAAAGAGCCTGAGAATTTGGTTGCGTGCATGCCAAGCCTTTAACCCAAGCCTATATAGAGAGGGGGAGAGTGGACGTGGTGGGTGTTCTTCCTACGTCAGTGTAACTACCGGATTTATGTGCGATTGTGTGTATGGTTAACGTGCTTAAGGACGTATTAAGGACATGATTGCCACGTTTAAGATGCCTTGCAAAGGAATACATATTCTGGTTTTTTTTTTTTTTGTTTCTTTCTGTTTTCTGTTTTGTCTGCATAAGTTGGCTGGGTTGGTGCGCTAGGTGGTTAAAGCTCTTTCTTTATTGCCTCAATTGACGTTTAATTACATTCCCCAGGGGTAGCCACACTATTTCTTAATTACAAGCAAGCATGTAAAGGATTTTCAGGTGAATTTATCATGTGGATGAACTTGCTGAAGTGCGTTATTTGAAATTTCCTTAGGTTAAAGACTAAAGATTTTATATGGAAATTCAGTACCTAAGTTACCTTCCTATACAGGGTGGGCCAAATACAAGTTCCTTTTTAAAAGCAATAAAATGAACAAAATTAAATTTTGTTAATGGACGTTAAGAAGACGTGTGGTTTTCAAGAAGAAATAAAAACACATATAATTTAATGTATTGGCCAAGAATTAAGCTTTATTATAAAGATGAGGGTTTGCCATTATGTTTCAAAAATGATTTCGGGCAAGTGG
The DNA here is from genome assembly GCA_932273885.2 of Leucozona laternaria. Taxonomy (NCBI): domain Eukaryota; kingdom Metazoa; phylum Arthropoda; class Insecta; order Diptera; family Syrphidae; genus Leucozona; species Leucozona laternaria. The sequence continues at coordinate 259,857,372 of OW026366.1, read as the reverse complement.
CCGCCGAGGCTGGCTCGAATAAATTCTAGCCGAGAGGCCCAATTTTCGACAGCTCCAATTCTCGCTCGCTATGGCGGATGGACTCATTCGGGTGTTCTTCTTATACGGCGTCTTTGAGGATACGCATTTTCCACTCGAGTAAACGTAGTGCGAAACCGATCCATGGTTGCTCGAATTTATGCGATTTTGCGAATATGTCCACCGAATATTGGACGCAGCCCGCGATGCGTCGCGCGAACCGAATCATTATTTTGGTAATAAATTTACACGATTTAAAAACTTTGTTCAGGAGTAAGTCTATTTATTATGAAATGGCAAACCAAACTGAGCATAAATCAAGTTACAGCTGTCAAAAAGACCAACTCCGAAGAAAGTATTTCCAGATTGAAAACCACGTCTAAGAAAAACACCATTTATTATAATTTCAGTTATTATGGAACACAACGCCGGCCGGCCGCCGCCACCGGTTGGTCGTTCAAGTGGCTGACTCGGCTGTGTTCGCAGTAGCGCATTCTGTCACTCCAATTTTCCAAGATCTTGTTAATGGTTTCGGGCTGTAGATCACGGGTTGCTTGGATGTATTGGCGTTTAGTGCTTGAATCGTTTCCAGATTGTTGCCATAACATCGGTCCTTCACGGTTCCCTACAAAAAAAAAGTCGGAAAGGGTTAAATCCCAGGTCTGGGGTGGCTAATGACATCGCCAAGATGGCTGATAATACGATTTGGGAATTTGATGAGCATGAGATTGATAGTGGCATGGACTGTGTCTGTGTGGCATGGCACGCCATCCTTCATGAACCATGTGTTCGATTTCAGTAAGAAAAAAAGTTGGTTAACATGGCTCTGTATCGCCCACCGTTGACCGAAACGTGTTTCCCAGCCTCATTTTCGAGGAAAAGTCGTCCAATGATACCACCACTCCATACAATCGACATCAAACTGCCACTCTCTGTGGATGCATTGGTGATTGGTGCACGTGGTTTTCCGAGTCCCCAGATGCGGCAATTTTGTTAGCCGGCAAGTTGAAAATGCGCCTCGTCAGTAAAGATGATTTTTCGCCCAAAATCCGTTTGGGCTACGCAGAGCACTCACTTTGGAAATAAGTTTTCAATATTTCCCAAGGTTGTAAAGTGACTCATTTCGTTCCACAGAGGTATGATTCTGACCTTCTGTCAAGATTTCGAGCGGGAAACAGCTGTCAGTGTCAAAATAACCTATGATTTAAAAAGAAACCACTAGATAGCTAACCCTTTATAAGAGAAGAGAAAACCTGAAAGTAAAGCCCAAAACAAAACAAAATGCTGTCACTAAAGGATGTCTTTCTCCTTCTCAGTGCTTTTCAATATTCCATTAGATTTTTAATGAAATTATATCATTAATTGAGGTGTAAAGAGCAATAAACGTAATCCTTTATTTTTTTTTAGAAAATTTTGAAACAAATTTTAGTCTTGAAAATAAACAAAAATTTACAAACATTGATACTTTTTGCAATTTTTTCAAAATAGTGGTAAGTAAGTACAAAATGTTCTCACTCACACTGCCGTCTTAAATGAAAAATGTCGAAATTTTGATTTCACGATTATTGAAATCAAACGAAAAAAACTATTGTTGGACGGCTTTAGTGGCAAGTAGCCCCCTTGCTGGAACCATTTGTGGATTTGCTGTCCCATTATCATAGTCGTTTAGCTGACTTAAAACAGGCTGTAGCCTGACATTTTATCTTAATTAAAAGACTTTTACTTTGAAAATCAGACCACATTAAAACTGATGTTATAAACCGAGCAGATTTGAACATATCAGATGAATCGCTGTTTTTATTTTTTATTATTGAAATTTTTCTAAAAATCCAAAAATTATTTTTTTGAAAATTTTTATATGCAATATCTAATATTGAAAATAAATTAATGATTCTTCATATAAAAAAAATTGATCAAAATCAGTTGAACTGTTTTCGAGAAGAGCGAAAGTAAGAAGAAATTATGTTTGGGAGGTGCCATTAAGAACCATTTTTCTGAACTTTTTTTTTACTAAACGGCAGTTTATAACCATTTATTTAAATTTGTTGAATTTTATGTTTTAATCTGTGGAGCCGATTTTTAGGAAAATAAGATATTCGTTTTTGGCCAAAAAGTATTGTATGAAAGGTACCATTATTTTTGGTTCTAAAATAAAATTAAAAAAAAAGTGTCGGGGGAATGTCCAAAAAAAACTCTTATTATTTAGTTTAAAGAAAATCGACCAATCCGTTTGGGCTGCAGTCAAACAGCAGACAGACATACAGACGTTCTTGCGAGACCCACTTTTTTCGTCTTACTTTCATAGTAATGTCAAGTTTGATCAAAATATCGAGTTCCATATTTTTCACGAATCCATAACTTGCCACATATGTAGTACAGTAAAACCCGGATAAAGGCCTCACCATAAATGCCTCGTTATAAGAAGTTCTTATGCGGGTTAGGCAATTATAAATTCCCGTTTAAGTGCACATGAGCACTTATCTCTATATTAACAAAAATAAAAATAAGTAATTTGACAAAAAAAATTTAATATTGTTTAAAAAAATAGGAAAATACATAACATCACCTGACTACCATCGTTAACCTTTTAAAAAGCCAACTTTGTATTTACAAAGTAAAATAATCAGTTATTTTGGTTACGTTGTGGGAAATGATTTTAATCATTTTTTCTTCCAGACGCGACATCATCTTTGTTGTTGCATGGAACACAAAGAAGTGCTGATTCTAATTGTGTACTAAAAAGAATATTTTTCAGTTGAATTTCAATAAAATAAAACAAAAAAAGGCAATTAAGGGGGGAAGGTAGTTAAACGAAAGGAAGGTATAAGATGAGTTTTATATGAAAAAAAAAACTCAAAATGTTGTTTCTAAAAAAAGGCACTTATGCTATAGGAACTTAACCGGGTTTTACTCTACCTATATATCGCAAGTAAAAAAGGTGAAATACCCACTTGGTTGGGTTATTGTAGACTTTAAACCCACCTTATTTATGGGCCAAAAGCTCATACGAAATTATGCTTGTGAAAGTCTATCCAATTGTGGATTTCTGAAGCATATTTTAGTTTTTGAGAAAATTGAAAATAACTGAATCTACTACTATATTATGTACTTACTTAGTGGTAAAATAGCACCTTAAAGTCAAATTAAGGGAAATTTGTTTCTGTTATTTTGAATTTTCTCAAAAACTAGGAGACATTTTTAATCATCTGATGTTTTTTTTAATGTTTCACTAAAATTTGAAAAGAGTCTTGACTATTGAAAACAAATAAAATTAATTAAAACCGTACCCGCCTAGAAACGAAGCCAAAAGGCTTTAGTAGAATTTTCATTCAAGTTTCCAAAGCTAAGATTTTGTTTTTTGAAGACTAGTTCCTGAGATATCGATATGATCAAAGGCAAGGTGACGTTTCATTCAAATGCCAATATTTGAAGAATATTATAGCGTACGATACTTGGATTTCAAAAGTTAAGGGCCAGTTTCACAGTCGACACTTCCCGGAATAACTGGCACTTAAGTTTACGATAATAGGACTTTAGGCTAAGTTTCATGCCCAGCTTAAGTGAAACTTGAGTCACCAACATCGGAGACTTAAGTGCCACATATTCAGGTAAGTGTGCACTGTGATATTACGCCTTAATATTTTGCATTGCCCATTTTTTCTGACTGTGAAATTGCCCCTAAAGCTTTTAAAGACTTATTTTTACTTGCGATATAGGTACTATATGGGAAGTTATGGATTCGTACAAAAAATCGAACTCGAGATTTTGATCAAACTTTACATTACGATGATGGAGAAGTCAAAAAAAGTGGGTCTCGCAAAAACGTCCGTCTGTCTGTCTGTCTGTCTGTCTGTCTGTCGGTTCGACTACAGCCTAAACGGATGGGTCGATTTTCTTTAAACTTGGTACCTAGCGTTTTTTGGACATTCCCCCCACCCGTTTTTTTCTCTTTTTTTTTAGGACCAAAATTAACAGTAGCAGTCATACAAAATTTCTTGGCCAAAAAGGAAAAACTTATTTTTCTCAAATCCAGGGCTACCGAATTTGTTTTTAAGAACTCAATAAATTTAAATAGTTATAAGTTGCCGTTTAATAAAAAAAATGGTTCCGAAAAATGGTTATTAATGGTACCTCCCAAAGAACCATTTTTTTGATATTCGCTTTTCTCGAAAACGGTTAAACTGATTCTGATCAATTTTTTTATGAAGAAGTATTGACACATTCTAAATAATATTGTGTACCAAAATTTTCAAAAAAATAGTTTTTAGATTTTTAAAAAAAGTTTTAATATTTTTTTTTGAAAACTCAATATTTCAAAAACGACGCGGTCGATTTTTATTAAACTTGGTAAATAGCAGTTTTTTAACTTTATCTAGAAGATTTTTGACAAAAATTATTCTAATACCCAAAAATAACGGTGCCTCCCATACAAATGTTAAAAAACCGTTAAGAAAAATATTTTTTTTCTCAAAAACGACTCCTACGATTTTCATAAAAGTTTTTTTGTGTGTTAAAATTAGTACGATATATCATTTAAAATTTTTAAAGTTTATATTTTAGGTTTATTAACAGTACCTCTCATAGAACGGTTTCTTTGATTTTCGACTATCTCAACACTTGATCAACCGAATAAAATTAGATTTTTTATACAGAAGCTTGTAACAAATATAAATAAAAGTGCGTATCAAAATTTTCTAAAAAATGATTTTTGGTTTTTTTAAAAAAAAATCAAAAATATTTTTTGAAAATTCGATATTTCGAAAACTGGTAGCAGATTTTTTTGTGAAGTTCAATTTTTAACGCAACATTGATAAATGCTTTAAATTGGCGTACCAATTATTTTTCTCAAAAATGTTAACAAAATTTTGTGTATAAAAAATTAATTATTTTTAAAACCGCTCCTACGATTTTCAAAATTTTTTTCTCATAAATAAAGATTTATATAAGAATTCAGATGGTGTACATCGCGTTGGGTTAAAACGGATTCAAAGTATTTTAATCAATTTCTTTCTAATTTTGTTGATTTAAGCAATTTACCAGTTTAAATAGTATAATTTCCTTATATGCATATTGCATATGTGCAACACTAGGCTATATTGTTAATTTTTGTATACTCACATAATACCACCTGAAACTAAACTAAGATTTGGCAAATGGATAAAATATATGCTCCTATAGCTAATTTATTTCAGACTATAGAACCACAATGTGGTCGCGCATAAGAGCAAGTTCGTGCGACCCAGTCGTGCATATTTTTTTTTCTCGATTCGACCATTATTTACGATGTTGCAGCCTTGTAAAAATCACAAAAAAAAAAATAAAACAAATTGTCTGCTCCCTTAATTTTCTGAATGAGTGTACATTTTTAAACATCAGCTTTAAAGGGGTCCGTTTTACGTCAACCTGAGTTAGTATCCATACCTTTGTCATATCTTGGATTTTTTAATTAGCATTTTCATACACCAAGGTCAAACGAATTTTTTTTAACTCTATTTGTACCCTTCATAGATTTAAGAGTTGGAGTTTATTGGGGCTGAAACCTAATCTCCCAGACAATCTTGACAAAAAAAAAAAATAAACAAAATACAATGCTTGATCTTAGGTAGGTATACCTACCTACTTAACTTACCCAAATTAAAGATGCTACGGGACAACAATTCACATAAACTTTATGTTTTTCCCAAGTTAAACTCCTCAAGGAGGGTGCTAGGTGTTTTAAATATTTCAAGTTGTTTTACATTACGACCAGTACCATTAGTTGTGTATTTTATTTGCTAATTTTAAAACCAGATAAGAGTGTTTTGCGTTTACTAGAAATGACAGAACCGCACTCCAATGATTACAGAGCAGAGCAGGAGCACCATCACCACTCGCAGCACCCTCTGGATAAATTAATAAATTTTAACTTAGGAACCCAAACATGGTGGGAAGGAATTAACTTCGTTTAAGCATTGGCAGTGGCGAAGGCGGTGGCATATATCTTAATTCGCAATTTGGCGACAAAAAACACCTATCCCCTACAAATATGAAAATGGAACCCAGCCTACGCTGAATTTTTAAACCTCTGAATTTGAATTTCATTCACAACACGAAACAGGGATGTTGATGACGAGAACGACGCACGACGAGGATTTGGCGTCATTTGCTTACACATTATATTTGTCCTAGCTCGAGAATTACCAGGCCTCAGGAATACTCTATATAGCAATGGCAGCCGCACAGTGACTTAGCAGCTGCTCCCCGAGCCACCCCGCCCGTCCCTTCCACACATCCGGCTCCGATATTTACTGCTACATAACCTTTAGCACACATAAGCCCTTGTACCGCATATAGTTATACACGCTTAGCATAACGATAATTAGATACTATACACGAGCTTAACAAGGACGAGTCGGAGTGTTATGTTGGCATCAGGAGGAGGCTGAAGCTGATATCGTGAAACAGGAACAGTAGACGGGCCACGCAAGGATTACTGTAATTATATTTAAACAACACCAAGGATTCAACTCTATTGAAAGTAGCATAAGTAGACAGGACGGGCGAGGTGTGCTTCTGTGTGCCTGGCCCTTAGTATAGGTACAAACGGACTTTTTCTATGATTTGCCGCAATTATAATAATTATGAACTGAGAGATTGCAAATGTTCCCAGGATAAGCTTGGCAAAAGCCTTTGGGGTTGGGCGTTGGGGGCGCACGAGTCATTGGACTTAATATGGATACCTGCACCTAATGCCAACCTAGTTGGACTTTAAACGTACGATAAACGCAGGTAGGTATATGTTATAGCTTGTAGGTATACTTATACCTTACCTAAACTAAAGTGCGTAAGTGTTTGGTAATTGTTTTTGGAGCTTTATCGCAGGCCGTTTGTGTCATGCCGAGCGAACATTTGTTTTGTGCGTTTACTTCGCCCGATAAGGACACCGATAAGAACATACCTTACACCGCACATAACCAACCACCTTTGCAACAACCAAAATGTTTACGAATTCAACACTCCGCAAGTATAAATGCTTACATCACGGTGTGTCGGGAATCGGGAATGTATGTAAGATTGTGTATATGCACGATGGTAATTTGTGCCGCGGTTGTAGTTGGGGGCTTATTTAAGCAGAGCCTTTGGCACACTCTTTAAAAATTATGTAAATTAAACCCTCTTGGAAGAAGTCCTTTGAGGTTGATGATTATTTTCTTGTATTTTTTTTTTTTTGCGTGTTGAAGAAGTAAAACCAATTTTCTGTAAGGACTTTTAACGAATTCAAAAATACACCGTAGAGACTTCTTAGGTTATTCATGAAACCGTAAGGAAGAAGAAGTATTAAAAGACTTTTTGCAATGAATGAACTTTTGAATTTGAATATAGGACTAACTTTAAATGAACTAAAATTTACTTTAGAATAGCAACAACGATCTGATAGTATAGGGAGAAAATATGCCGTTATGTTAATAGTTGTTTTTGTATACTAAATATGACCCATAATAATAGTGTTATACAGGATAGTGTTTCCCATCACATATCTTGAAAGCATATTAAGGTTCTCTCCAAAACCAATGTGAAATATTTGGAACGACAACGCGACCTTCGCCTGTAAAAACTGCAATTTCCATGGCGATTAATGAGAGTACCCAGTAATCACATTAACATGACTCAATCGGCAATGTTCAGCAGATATTATGATGCTTTTTTTTCTATAGCTGAGGTAGTTCAGCGGATCCAGGGTGAGACCGAAGAAAACAAGGAAAACTCGGTTTTTTTGGAGAGTTCAGAACTATTCGTCAACTTTATTTGAACTTCGAGCTGTACAGTCATATTTTACTTAAAATAAACTAACAAGATATTTAATATAATTTTACAATATATCTGCCTAAATAACGAACACGGTACTTCATATAATTGGGATAGAGTCCCCGGCGCTAGTCGAAAATAAATGCACAAATAACTTAAATGGGATAGAGTCCCCGGCCCTGGTCGAAACCAAAGGCGCAAATACTAAGGTGGGATAGGGTCCCCGGCCTTTGTCGAAACCAACGGCGCAAATACTACGGTGAAATAGAGTCCCCGGTCCTGGTCGATACCAACGGCGCAAATACTACGGTGAAATAGAGTCCCCGGTCCTGGTCGAAACCGAAGGCACAAAATAAATTCACTTCAAAACTTCTATCTAGTGCACCACGTAATCAGTAGTGTGTTTCTTGGTACTTCCCCTTTCGTACTCGAGAATGGTAAAGGCACAAGACGAATTTCCATACAAATTTCCCCTTCACTTATCATATCTGTAGGCACGAGTAAGTGTGAATTATAAAGGTGCAGAAAAACTCGTCCAATTTCATCATACTCATATGTTCGTATATCTGGCTTATGACGATGAACTGTGTATCCGGTGACTGCCGGTCGTAATTATTTGAATTTGAAAATCCAGTTGAAGTGACAGTTGAGTCGTTGTTGAAGGCGATGTGTGGTGGTGTTCAGAATGATGGTTTGAAGATGGAAGATAAATATGTAACTTCGTTGTAATATTTGAACGCTAGTTGTAGACAATGTTTTGCACCGGTTTCGGTTTGAGATCACCTTAACACTGCAGACGCTAGTATTGCAAAATGGTCCACTAATCTTTTTCATCTATTTCATAAACTGACGAGCTTTAGCTGCAAAATAATGTAAAATTTTATAATTGCATTAAATAATATTTTCTCTTTCACACATGTAAACAATAAGTTGCATTTTATTTAAATGGAATGAAACTTAAGATGAGTCGTGAAAACATAAGAAATTTTTTTAGAGGAGAAATTCGAATTTTTGTTTTAGCTCATCTAGAACGGGTAGCTGCCATACAAATATTTTGGTTTCTTTAAATTTCGTACCTGTAATAATCAAGTCAATTGTAAGAAAACTGCATTTCAGCTTTTTCTCAAAAAATTCACATAACGGAATTAGGTATGCAACGTTTTTTTAAAAAAAAAAAGGGTTTTATTTTTGGGTTATTCGCGTATATCTTTGCCATGGGTAAACCGATTTTGTTATAATTTTGCAGTCTGATGCTATAGTTAGTTGAAACAATAATGCATTTAAAAATTAAAAAAAAAAAACATTTTTTCATAAACAAAAACAAAATTAAACAAGAAATCAATTTTTTAGTACACACAGTATTTGACCATAGAGCAAGTTCGTGCGATCAAGTCGTGCATATTTTTTTAAATTGACATGAAATTTACTTTATAATCTTCTGGCATTATAATTTAAATATGATTTCTGGCATATGACCGCCACGGCTGGCTCGGACGAAGTCTAATCTGGATTTCCAATTTTCGATAACTTTTTTCAACATTTGTGGCCATATACCGGCAATAACACTGCAAATGTTGTCCTCCAAGTGGTTAATCGTTTCGGACTTATCGGCGTAGACTAGCGACTTCACAAATCTCCACAGAAAATAGTCAAGCGGAGTTTAATCGCGCGATCTTGGAGGCCAATTCACGGGTCCGTAACGTGAAACTATGCGGTTACCAAACGTTTCCCTCAATAAATCAATTGTGGCACGAGCTGTGTGACATGTTACTCCGTCTTGTTGAAACCACAGCTCCTGCACATCATGGTTCATCAATTGATGAACGAAAAAGTCAGTAATCATGGATCTATGGCGGTCATTATTGGCTGTAACGTTCTGGCCAGCATAGTTTTTAAAGAAGTCCGGACCAATTATTCCACCAAAACACAAAGCACACCAAACAGTCAGTTTTGGTGGATGTAACGGTGACTGAACATACACTTGAGGGTTACCATTAATCTAAATACTGCAGTTTTGTTTATTGACGTATCCATTCAACCAAAAGTGAGCTTTGGGATCAAAGTCAATCTTGTTTTGGGCCCATTTGGGCACAATTTGTAAGCGTTGTTCAGGCGTCAGTCTATTCATGATGAAATGCCAAACCAAACTAAAAAGAAATCACTTGACAGCTGACAAAATGGCCGCCAGTTAAAATAGTGTTGCCAAGTTCTATACCTAGCTCTAAAAAAACACCTTTTATTATGTTTACTGGGTATTGGCCAAGAAAAGTTTCTTGAAATTTTAGTTGGTATTTAAATATATAATTCCAAAGTTATGTCGAAACCTATTTTCTCTTGAACATCGGATGGTCACCCGATTTTACCATTTCTTTAATCAAACTACATGTTACATATAAAGGGTTTTCCAATAAGAGGTGTTATTTTGAATAGCCCGCTATTTCGGTAGCCGTCACTTTTGAAGCTGTAATTTTTTGACATTTGACAAGTACGCCATTAATAAAAATGGAACGATACACGCTTCAACAACGCATTGAAATTATTAAAATTCACTATAAAAATGGTGAAAATTTGGCAGAGACGGTTCGTAAAACTAAAACATTTTTGGGTCGTCGTGAAGCACCTTGTCGGACCGCAATACAGAAATTGGTGGACAAATTCGAGCTGTTGGGACAAGTTAGTGATGTGAAGAATAAAACCCGTGCACGTCGCTCAAGAACAACTGAGAATATTGCTGTTGTAGCCCAAAGTGTTGAAGAAAATCCAGGTTTGTCCATTCCTCGTCGTTCTTTGGAATTAGGCATTCCACAAACGTCATTACACCGTATTTTGCATAAAGACTTGGGTCTTAAGGCTTATAAAGTTCAGTTAACACAAGAACTCTTAAGGCTTATAAAGTTCAGTTAACACAAGAACTCAGGTTACACAAGAACTCATCAACAACGTCGTGTCTTTGCTGATTGGGTCCTTGAAATGCATGAAAATGATCCGGAACTTCATTGAAAAATCATCTTGACTGATGAGGCCCATTTCCATCTCGGAGGTTACGTCAACAAGCAAAACTGTCGCATCGGGGCTCGGAAAACCCAAGAGTTATTGTTGAAAAGCCTCTCCATCCTCAACGCGTGACTGTTTGGTGCGGTTTATGGTCTGGCGGGGTCATTGGACCTTACTTTTTCGAAAATGAGGCTGGAGCAACAGTTACGGTCAATGGATTGCGCTATCGAGAGATGATTAATGATTTTTTATGGCCGGAATTGGATGGTATTGATCTGGACAACGTTTACTTTCAACAAGACGGCGCTACGTACCACACAAGCAATGAAACCATCGATTTTTTACGGGAAAAGTTTCCGGACCGTGTTATCTCTCGAAGAGGTGATCACAATTAGCCACAGAGATCTTGTGATATAACACCTTGCGATTTCTTCCTTTGGGGCCACGTGAAAGATAAGGTCTACGCCAACAGCCCAGCGTCGATTCAAGACCTCAAAGATGGAATTCGTGAGGCTATCGAGGACATAGGGCAGCCACTTTGCGATTTGATGATGAAAAGGATATGGTCCTGTAAGGGTGGTCGTGGCGGCCATTTGGCTGATGTTGTGTTCCATTATTAACGGCATACCTTCCTCTTTATAATGAAATAAACATCCGATCATTTATCTCAAAAAATGCTATTTTTCTTGGAATATCAAAATAACACCTCTTATTGGTGATTTATTATTTATCTGACTTAAATCACAAGTTTGACTTTTTTTGCAAATACAATTAGCTAACTAATCTCCATAAGGTACCCCTATCCATGCGCCTTGCCTTCATTGCAAATAAAAAGGATACAAAATCCAATTTTGAATTCCCTTAACAACACTCTTTTTAAAACAATAATTCTTCTTCATTCTGACTCTATAAATGTGCATCAGTCAATTGAATTTTATTCATTTTTATTCTATCTCTGGACTACACGTGCAAAGTTCTTCCTTATGCTGAGGTTACAAAAGATAAATAATTCACCAAACTCAACCAGCATTGGATAGGACAAGGATACGGTATAGTAAGCAAGCTTGCTGAGCCACCTATAGTTACCGTTCGTATATAGCATGGTACGTTACGTAGGTAGGTAGGTATAAATGTATGTGGTAAAGTCGAGAGAATAAACTGAAATCACATTTCCTGTCACGTAGTTTGTGTCCATTGCTTCTGGAAAGGATATCAACAGTTTAAAGTTTCAATGGTCGTAAACATCTAACTTAAGAAAAGTGGATTTTGTATGATAACACTGTTAAATATTTTTTAGTTTATTTATTATGTACGTATATTAGCTACAAAAAATGTAAACTCGAGAGAAAACAGCAATTTAGAAATTGCATTAGTTTAAAAACTGAGAGATGGTATATGAATGGCTCTTAACCCTCAAACTTCAAATTAAACATATATATATTTTTACTAGATTAAAAATATTTGTAGATTCCTAGAGACCCTTTTGCTTTTGCTCAGGCGAATAATTATAAATACAGGTTCAATAGAAAATGCTAATGGGATTTGGTTCTGATGAGCATACAATTTGTGTCCCAATATACAAATATTTTTAACCACACAGCAATGATGTCGTGGGCCTTAAATAATTAATTAAATACATTTAAAAAAAAAACATTAAATAAATTAAATAAAATAATTAAAAATAATAAATTAAAAAAAAACAATCCCAAGTTGGTTCAGTTTTTAATTTTAATTATTTTTGTCAAGCGATTATTTTAATCTTCGCTAAGTTTTTGTATTTATTAAATTCTTATTTACCTAATAATTGGCAGATACATCCCCCAGTGATTTCCAGGGATCTCTGCTATATTTGTTAATAATTGTTGTACTATTTTGAATTGAATTGTTCAGGCCAATTCTAAATATTCCCGGGAAAATAACTCCCCAGGAAACTAGTTCTCCTGAGAGTAAAATTCTTCTATTCCGAATTCCCCGGCTAATTACAAAAAAATCAGAAGGAAGAAATGTTTTCAATTGCGGCAAGAATTTTACTTCAAGAAGAATATGAAGAAAGTCAACATGGACATGGACAAAGGACAACTCCCTTGGAGTTGCTTCAATGGTTGTAAGTAGGACATTCGCAAGTTTATTCAAATTTTGTCCATCATTATTTTAATAATTAATTTGGTTCTACTTTTTAGGTTTCATAAGTTGATATTATAGACTAAACAATAAGGCATCGTTTAAATATTTGTTGGATGTCCTCACTCTTCATCACGTCTTGATTTTATAATAGAAAAGGAACTTACAGCCTCAATGTTACCCTCGTTTGTGACAATGCATTAAGATTTCAATACTTCGATGCTTCCCATCCAGGTGCATGTTATGATTCGTTTATTTGGAACTTAAGCTCACTGAGGTTAACTTTGAGCCGGAGTATTTAAGCGGAACAAGAATTTGTTGGCTTCTTGGTCATTTTACCCCTTGGAACCATGGCTTTTAACCCCTCATAGGAGACCTGTCCCTGGGTCAAGAGAAGGTTAGTTCAATGAATAGCACACAAGCGCTCGGAACATTATTGAGCGCATGAATGGATTACTCAAAAACAGGTGGAGATAGGGTTACAAGATTGAAAATAACGAAAAGGTGGACATCGCGAGTTTTCTAGGGGGGGACAAGTGTTCAAAAAGGGGGACAAAACATGTTTTTGAAAAATAACACCAGAGTAAACAAAAAATGTGAAGTGAGATGTAGTTCATTGAGTGGATGCGTTCAGCTTTGAAAGGAAAGTTAAACTTCAAATGAATGTGTTCACAGAAATACTGGCTGATGAATATCAGTGTATGGAATTCATTTTTCTTTTATTCATGTTTAAGCTCATTCAATTTTATTAAATACAGCTTAATTAGTTTTAAAAATAATGGATTTTAAATGCTCGTTGATGCATGTGCGGCATCTAACGAAAAAGTTGTTCATTACTGCTTGGAGAGTTGAGACAGGAATAGCCGCAATTGTTTCTCGAATGAATTGCTTTAGTTCATTCAAATTTATTGGTTTTGCTTTGTAGACTTCCTGTTTGCAATAACCCCACAAGAAAAAGTCAGTTACAGTAAGGTCAGGCGACCTGGGGGCCAACTGAATGTGGAGTTTCTGGATATCAGCTTATTGGGAAATTTTCGTCGCAATTCTGTCATAACAGGCCGGGCTATGTGAGGAGTTGGACCATCTTGCTGAAACCACACATAGTTGAAAGAAATTCTCATTCTGCGTAATTCTGGAGAGAAAAACTCTCTCAACATTCTCAAGTAATGGTCTCCAGTAACCGTTACGGTGTTACCATTTTCTTCGAAGAAGTAGGGCCCGACAATGCAGCGTGATGAAACTGCACACCACACTGTGACACGAAATGGATGCAATTCCGTCTCATGGAGTATCTGTGGGTTGGAAGCGCTCCACATTCGACAATTTTGTTTGTTTATGTTGCCGTTCAAATCGGAATGGGCCTCGTCAGACATAAAAAGACAGTTCAACATGTTTCCATCCTCTTCCACCATTTGAAGCATCTTCGGCAAGTCTGCTGCGTTCAATTTGTTGACCAGTTGCATTTCTTATGGGAATAAGTCCAAATCATTGTGCTTAATTGACTCTGCAATGACTGTCTGCTAATACCCATTTGAGCAGATAAGCTTCTTGTCGAAACTCTTAGATTGTTTTGTATGGCAGCAGCTACAGCAGCGATTGTTCGCTCCGTCCGAACTGAAGGGTTTCGATGGTAAAGCCTTTTTCAACTGTCCCATGCTCGGCAAAATTGTTAACAAGTCTCATTATGGTTCATCTGCTCGGAGGACTGCCGCCAAACGTGCGCCTATACTCTCTTTGAACCGAAACTTGGGACTCAAGTGAGTGATAGCGGCGGACAATCCAAATTCTTGTTTCAGTGTCCCAGTTATCCATTTTTGTTAAATCTAAAAATCAATCTGCAAAATAATTTAAGAATTAATCAGATTCATTAAGTAGAAAAAAAGTTATTAAATTTTTTTTTGGTATCGGCTTTCATCAGCCACCCTGTATTTAATGAAAATATTTTTACAGTTTTCAATTGAATGTTTTCACTGTTTGAATTTTTATTTAATAAGGGGAACAGAGGTTTGTATAGGTGGAACAAATAGTATTTTGGTATGAAAAAGGGGGACGTCTGGTAGCCCTAGCTAGAGATGTCTTCTTGGTGCGAGAGAGCTGCACTACTCCCCGGCGAAGGCGGCTAAAATTATTAATGTGTATTGCGCATTTCTTAACATATGTGTTTATTTTAAAGCAGATCCAAGGAGCGATGAATTAATTAATGTAACACCTGAAATTTGAGAAATAAGTATTTAATTTTTTAAGTGATAAAAAAATGTAAAATGGTTTATTCAAAAGTAAACCAAAAACAATAATAAAATATATACATAAAAGTAAACAAAAACTATTAAAAAAAAATTACATAAATTATAAATTTCCCAAGTTATTTATTATTTATAAAATTAATTTCCACATATCAGAAACTACAATTTCAAATTAAAAGCAAAAGATGCTAACAGCAGGGTGTTTTGACAGTCTTTACTCTTCTTGCAAACAGAAATTTATGTAGCAGAAATTCGCAAGTTATCTTACCCAATGTAAGGGAAATTATTTGCTCTCTCGATGTGCTCTCTCGTTGCAACTTTTTCGAGTTAACAAACATGAATTTATGTAAATTTGTCAAAATTGGTGAATTTTTTTTTCCGGAAAATTATATCCCCTCCCCCCCCCATCAGTAAGTAATTATGATATTATTGTTCTCACTGAGACGTGGTTGACTGAAAATCATTTAACTTCTGAAATTTTCCCAAATTATTGTACTATCTTTAGAAAAGACAGATGTAAACAAAAAAACAAATACACAACAAAACATCGGAATTGAGGGTGATATAATGTTTTATAACTATCTGAAAAGTGAAAATATAAGCAATATTATTATAACGGGTTTTTACAAAAGTTTTTTTAAATTTCAGCCAGAAATGAGCATCATCGCTGAAGATGACTTTTCGATGAAAATTCGAATCATTTTCAAGTTGTTGCTCAGCCCAATTCACAAACATACGACGCTTCTGGTGGTCAAGCGGCTTCAGTTCTTGCTTCAATTTAATCTTGTTTGGATTAGGATGTAGGCCAAGATCTTTTCGCGAAATTCGCCACAACGACGTCACAGAGATGCCCAACGCTTGGGAACGGCGTGTGAGAGACACATTTGGGCTATCTGCAACTGAAGCCTCAGCGGCAGCAATATTCTCGACACTACGGGCACTTCCTTGTCTCACTGGCACGGGAACATTTTGTACTGTGCCTGTGGATTCAAATTTTTCCACTAGACGCTCAATTGTTGATCTGCTAGGACAATTATGACGACCATAAATTGGACGTAGCGCTCTTAACGTTGAGGCCACTGACTCCGAATTTCGGTAGTGAATTTTAATAATTTCGACTCGTTGTTGGCTCGTATATCTTTCCATCATGAAATGGCAAACCTTACTGAAGAGAAATGTCAAAAGAACGGCAAGAAATATGGCATTGTTTGCTGTCCCTGTTGCTCTACTTTTGTAGCGTCCCTGTTGAAAACCCTTTTATTTGATTATCGAAAAGCTAACTTTGATGCAATGGTTAATAATCTGTTGTCTTTTTCGTGGCATAATATTTTTACCGGTTCTGATTAAGATAGTGATTATATTGCATATTCGTCGGTTTTTACAAAGCACAATTGAAAAATATTTACCGGCAAAATATCTAAAAAAGAATTCTTGCCCTATCTGGCAAGAAGGTCTGATCAGGAGGTTAAGTAATCTCAAAAACCAAAAAAATAAAGCATATAAATTATATAAAAATAACAAAAACGATCTAAGGCTTCGCAACAGCTATCGCGATTGTCAACGTAAATTTGATTATTTGAATAAGTTTTTGTATGGTTATTACATACTTTCAGTTGAAAATTATCTTAAAAGCAATAGCAAGCGGTTTTGGAATTTTTCAAATACTTAACGCAAATCATGGGTGCTTTCATAAATGCATGGTTGCGAAAGTCTGACAAATGCATAACTTTCATAAATGCAAATGATAAATGTCAGATTTTCATTAAAGCAAACCGCAAATATTTGCAGCGCAAATTAAAGAAGAAAGAGATAGGTATATAGTATTTATAAACGATTTTCTTTATTGTACTATCTATCAAATTATTTCCCTATGACCTATGATGACATCCCAAGTAACATTTTTTCTCTCATAAGACGCTCCGAGAGCGCTACGAGACTTATTTTAGGGAGCTAAATGCACTCTTGAGGAGTTCTTCTAGATTCTTATAAGATTGTTAAAAGCCTTAAATGGCCTAGTTATGGGAGCCTCTTGATCCTATATGAAGAGTTTTATTCTTCTTATGCGATTATAGACGCCGCTTTGTAAATCTAGTAAAGCTCTCTGAACTCTTCCTATGGGAGTGCGTCTCTTCCTACAGAAGTTGTTAAAAAGAGAACGAGTGTGTGTAAACTTAAAAAAACATATATCTTTCGCATTTTTAATTTCTTTTTTTTTGAAGAAGGTAGGCGAATAGTTTTTATGTGTGTTCGTGATTCTCTCATGTCAAAAAATAATGTGTTTTTTGGTGCGAGTATTCATCTCACAAGTTAATTAACGTATTATATTTGTAAAAATCATGGCATATGTAGGGTAAATTCTTGGTGCAATTAAAATTGCATCTACTAATTTAAACATTTTGCTTCGAAAAATAACAACGCGCTTCCAAAATTATGCATATTTAAAATATTTTGTTATTAATTATAATCTTATTATAGGGTTACCATTAATATTTTTTTAGGTGCAAAAATCACCAAAGTATGTTTTTATACAATTCACAAAATGCGATCATTCATACCATATTTTTTTCCAATTATTGTCATTATCGTGCTTTTATGACAAAAATTGGATCTAGAGTGGCACAAAATATGACGCTTTTTCATTATTAAGATTTTCTGAAATTTTCCAATATATTTGTGATTAAAAACTGACAAAAACAACTGATTTTTAAAGATGACATTTTACTTGTGTCGTGTTAATATACTGCTGTCACAAATTTTAAGTAATGACATAACACAAAAAAGAATGTCCCCGCTCATTCTTCTCTGGTATAGTAGCTGTATACTAAGTTATACAAATCCATTTTGTATACAACTAATATCATAAGCAAATAAGAGAAAACAAGATGAATATGACGTTTTGGTCAGAATGGAAAACCAAATATGATAATTCATTAAGAATATTTTTTTTTAAGCTACGGTAACCCTCAAAATATAATGAAAACATTTTGTTCATATTGCAACATGGCTGCTGTTGATTGATACTTTAACTCTTGTTTTAAGATCTCTATGAGATCTTTGGATGATGATGAAGTCCCATTACAACGCTTGAGCTCCCGTAAGAAGTGTCGCTCTCAGTAAACATAAATTTGCTCTTATGGGACTTAAATTTGACATTTAACTTTCAAACGAAACACATTTGTCTGTGGGGCGTTCCTTTTTATTGCAATTGCCAACTATTATTAAGAAATTTAAATGTGAAAGCAAAAAATCGATAGTTGTGTTAGATTAACATTTTGAAACAATGGAACAAAATTATAACCTAATAATTGTTCGAATAAAGTAACAATCAAAGTTAACTGGATATAGCTTGGTGTTATTTAAATCATTCCAAAGCTGATGACAGCCGATGCAACAACAGTATATACATATATATATACCATAAACATTATGTGATACTCATGGTGATTTCCATTAGTACAATTAATAAGGTTGTTTCGATCAATTCTATCAAAATAATGCTTTTGAGATCGATTTTTCGGCAGATTATTTCCTCTTTTTAATAACACTAAAATACGTAATATTAACTACATTAAGTTTGAAATGTGTGCTTTTTGTTTAGTATATTTCGGTGCTAAAAATTGTTGTTATAATATTTATGAATATGATCAAATTCAGTACTTCCGGTTCTACAGCCCCGAAATAAGATAAACAAAGAGAACAAAAAATCAACCAAAGAAACTTGCTCGCAACGAAAAGAATCAAACTTTTCCTTGAAATCTAAAATTATATCTGCCACCACCAATCAAATAACCCATCCCATATAAACATGAACAGAAGCAAGTTTTGTGAACAAAAAGAACGCACTGTACAATTCAACTACAACATCTGTTCGTTTGATATTCAAAGCTGGCGTCGTAGCTCCTATAAGAATCTTGAAAAAAACTTGAAGTATTATTATGGGATTATAAAGACTAAGAATGACGTTTAGAGTTTTAATTTCATAACGAGATACTTATGAGACTTAAATAGATTTAGATATAGGATTTAAGTCCTTTCAAATTTAAAAAATGCTTAGCTCTTACAATAAAAATGCTATGAGACGAATTTGAGTTTCATAACAAGAGATTCATTCTTAAGTATAGCAATAGGATTTAAAAGAATCTAATGGGAGCTTTTTTCAGATTTGAAGAGCTTAACTCCGGGAGTTTGTTAGTTTGGGATATGACGCAAATCAGAAAAAGTGTTCATAAATACAGCGTAAAACACATGCGCCAATATTTTGTATGAAATTAATATGATTGCAATTGATCGCATGTAAACAAAGCAACCATGCATTTATGAAAGCACCCCCTAATGGATTACCAAGCTGTATGAAGTACTTATCAACAATTACAAGTGACGTATCTAAAATTTGCAATTTATTTGCAAAATACTTCAAATCAGGTCAGAATCTGTTATAAGTCAAGAGCTTCCAAGGTAAAGTGAAGTTGTGGATCTTGGGTCACTTGTTCTAAGCCAAGCTGAAGTTGAATCATCTCTTTTAAGCTTGGATGTGTAAACAAGTAAAGGTCCAGATAATATTCCTCCCATAGTTCTAAAAAAAATGTATGATTGCGTAAGCCCAGCCGCTAGTGTTAATAAAACATCGATTGTTGGAGTTTTCGATAGTATCGATTGTTAAAAAAAAAAACAATCGATTAATCGATAAACAATCGAGAGTGGTATTAACATAAATAATAACTATGAAAAACAACATAATTTCAATTTTTTTTAAATCATTTTCAAATAAAAACAAAAATTTAAGATTTATCAAACGCACTAGCGCAAATTGATATCCATCTGCACCAGGGGATGAATCCTCACCTTCTACTTCTATATTTAAATAAATTGGAAGTATTTCCAGAGTGTTTATACTCCTGGCCACAAAAATTAAATGTGCAAAATTGCCCTTTTTTGTTAAAAAAAAATCCAAAACATAAAAAAACTGTATTGCAATTTAATGCCAATGCGCGAAGCAGTGAAGGTTAGGTGAACTGAACTTTCAAAATTAGAACATTGTTAATTGAGTAGTGTACGTTCAAGAACTAACTGAACTTTCGCTGAGTTTAGATTTTTGTCATTCAAGGACAGTTCTTAGTTGAGAACCCATTTCTTAAATTTTTTTTCCCAACGACATAAACACATCAACTGGACGACTATCGATATTTTTTTCTAAACTATCGATAGTCCCGATAGCTCAAAACAATCGATTAATAGATTAAACTATCGATGTTTTATTAACACTAATAGCCGCTGATGCTGATTTTTAATTTATCTCTTTCAAGAGGTAATTTTTGGAATTCGTGGAAAATTTCGTGATTGTCACCAATTTTCAAATCAGGATCTAAGCATGAAATAACAAATTATAGGCCAATATGTAAGATTTCTGCTATACCAAAACTATTCGAAAAAATTGTTTATAATAGAATTTCATTTATAACACAAGAAAAAATATCGGTCTTTCAGCATGGTTTTGTTGCAGGCAAATCTACAACAACAAATTTAATGATTATGGTGAATGCCATTATATCTAACATGGAAAATGGTTTTCAAACTGATTTCATCTTCACCGATTTTGCAAAGGGGTTTGATAGAGTAAATCACAAAATCTTACTTCATAAGCTTTTCTGTTTTGGTATCCACTCATCTCTATTGATGTGGATTAAATCTTTTTTGACTGGAATTGTTCAAATTGTTAAAATTTAAGACTATAAATCTGATGATATAGATGTCCTATCAGGTGTACCCCAAGGTAGTCGCTTAGGACCACTCCTATTTCTTCTCTTTGTCAATGACATTCCTACTTTCTTCCAAAGCTCATCTTGTCTCCTTTTTGCGGATGATCTAAAACTCTATCGAAGGATTTCCAGCAATCCAGACTGTACTCTTCTGTTATCAGACTTGGATAGATTGGCTACTTGATGCAAAGCCAACTGTCTTGATCTTAATGTAGCTAAATGCCAAGTTTTATCTTGTTACAGGAACTTTAATCAAATATGTAATGACACAAAAAAAAATCTGGGTGTGATTCTGGATGTCAATCTGTCATTTCACCCTCATTTTGACTATATGATCAACAAAGCATATCAGATGCTGGATTTTCTTAAAAGAAACACCAGAGAGTTTAATGATTCGTACACAATTATAACATTGTATAATTCATTGGTAAGATCTGTGCTGGAATACTGCTGTTTAGTTTGGAATCAATATTATTCAAATTCATGAAAAAGAATAGAAAACGTTCAAAAACATTTTACGAGATAGGTATGCTTTTTTTAAATTGAGATGGAGGATTCCAAGACCTTCCTACGAAACCAGATATTTATTATTGGGAATGAAGTCTCTTGAAACTCGCCGGAAATATTTTTCAGTAATGTTTTTCAGAGATTTAATAACTAAGCATATAAAATGGCCTCCGCTTATTGATCGGTTCTATGAGGGTAATGTTCCCTCAAGAGTTACACGTGAATGATTTTTAATTTATGAACACTTTCATCAAAAAAAACTATGGACGCAATGATCCTATTACCCGTTGCATCAGAGAAGCTAATGCAGTTTGCTCTAGAATTGATTTCATGTTGGATTGTACGAGAGATGCTTTTAAATCAATGGTTCTGAACAGTGCTGCCACCCTACTCCTTTAGCAGTAGATCTACTGCGCTTAGTCCCAAACGAAAATCTCCTGCCCAGCAAAACGAATCTACTCCTCTTTTAAGAAATTTGATCACTACCCAAAGTTGGCTCTAAGAAAGTCCATCCAAAATTTGAAATGCGCAACCATGTCCACTCTGAATGCATACACCGACTCCATATTTCAAATTACATTGACTTGCGGCTATCGGCTATCGGCTCCTCAAAAACATCAAACTTACACATTACCTATCTCATTTGTTTTTGTTTTCTTTTGGTTCTATTGTTTCTTGGTTGTGTTTCTACTTTCTTAGATTTATTTATTTTGAAAATGAATAAATTCATTATTAGATCTGATAAACCAAGGTACTGTTGCAATCTTAATGTGTTTAATGATTAGTTAATTATTGTATAGGGTAGCAGTAGCAAAAGCAAGGAGGTGCCGGCAAATAGGATAATAGGATGCCTCACTTGCGAAAAAAGATGCCTTCTTCAATAAAAAAAAAGCCTCACCTATAGTTTAAAAACACGTATATGATTTAAATAATGAAATAATCCTTTATTAAAAAAAAGAACTTGGATAAATCACAATAAACATCTTGTTAAGGAACATTAATTTAATCAGTCATTTAAATTACAAAATATATGCACATTTTTAATCGAGATCATTCTATTCCTTAAAATCATACATATTTTTTTTACTTAAATTTCAGATCATAGCGTTTTATATTTTTGAAAAGCGTCTGCGTGAAGAATTCCACTCAAATTTTCTGGCTTAGGTCTATTATTTCTCAGCTTTGTTTTAATTAAATATAAATATGTATATGCCTTTAAACCGACTTCGAGGATTTTTTTAAGAAAAGGAAACATATTTCAGCCTTATTGTGAGTTTCACCCGAAAAAATATTTCACCTAAAATTTTTTGTTCCCCCGGAAATTTAAAAGCTATTGTGAGTTTCGACCGAACGAAATTTCATTCGCCTACAAAGAAGAAGTGAAAATGACATTACATTCTGCCTGAAATGAGTGTTCATAATAAGGGGAATTTTTCGATCATGAAATTTCGGGTGAAACTCACAATAGGCGAAAAGTGAAATGTCAAATTTTCCGGGTGGAATGTTGTTCGGGTGAAACTCACAATAAGGCTGATTAGAACCATCTCCTTTTTTCTAATTGAAATGCCTTCATCCAAAACTGGGGAATAAGTTCTCGTTAAGTCGGTAGCAAGATTTAAATTTCTCAAAGAAAACCACAAATAAATTAAAAAAATATGCACGACTGGGTCACACGAACTTGCTCTTATGCGCGATCACATTGTGGTTCTATAGTCTGAAATAAATTAGCTATAGGAGTATATATTTTATCCATTTGCCAAATCTTATAGGGCCCATACACCACACATGCCTGCATGGCCAAATAACGGGTGATTTTTTAGCTGGTTTGGTTTTGGCAACACTGGTTTTGACAGCTGACGTGTGTTTAGTACCTTGTGTCACTGTCAAACAGCTTCAGTTTGGTTTGCAATTTAACCATGGATCATCTTACAAATGAACAACGCTTGCAAATTATTGAATTTTACTATCAAAATTCGTGCTCGGTTCGAAATGTTCATCGCGCGCTGCTTGTGTTCAGCGATGAGGCTCATTTTTGGTTGAATGGGTACGTAAATAAGCAAAATTGCCGCATTTGGAGTGAAGATCAGCCAGAAGCATTGCAACAGCTACCAATGCATCCCGAAAAAGCCACTGTTTGGTGCGGTTTATGGGCCGGCGGCATTATTGGGCCTATTTCTTCAAAGATGATGCGAATCGCAGCGTTACTGTCAATGGTGAACGCTACCGAGCGATGATAACAAACTTTTTTTTGCCCGAAATGGAAGTTCTTGACTTGCATGATATGTGGTTTCAACAAGACGGTGCTTCATGCCACACAGCACGCGAAACAATGGCGCAATTGCGAGGCGAGTTTGGTGAACAGTTAATTTCACGTTTCGAGCCGGTCAATTGGCCGCCTAGATCGTGCGATTTGACACCATTAGATTATTTTTTGTGGGGGTATGTCAAGGCTAATGTCTATAGGGACAAGCCCGCTTCGATTGACGCACTGGAAGCCAACATCCATGCATTCATTCGTGAGATACCGGCCGATATGTGTGAAAGAGTATGCCAAAATTGGACTCAGCGGATGGGCTACCTGAGACGCAGCCGCGGTCAACATTTGCATGAAATTATCTTTAAACATTAAATTGCAAGGTTCAAACTATCGATTCAAATAAATATTTCATTCATTTTTTCGAATTTTTTGTGTTTTTTTTTAAAAAAAAGTTCTAAACCTTTTAAAAAATCACCCATTAAAAGAATGCGCAATCACTCTATTGCGCATGCAGGCATGTGTGGTGTATGGGCCCTATTAGTTTAGTTTCAGGTGGTATTATGTGAGTAAACAAAAACTAACAATATAGGCTAGTGTTGCAGATATGCAATTTGCATAAAAGGAAATTATATTATTTAAACTGGTAAATTATTTTAAATCAACAAAACTAGAAAGAAATTTATTAAAATACTTTAAATCTGTTTTAACCCAACGCGATGTACACCATCTGATTTCTTATGTAAATCTTTATTTATGAGAAAAAAATATTGAAAATCGTAGGAGCGGTTTTAAAAATAATTAATTTTTTATATATAAAATTTCGTTAACATTTTTGAGAAAAATAATTGGTACGCCAATTTAAAGCATTTATTAATGTTGCGTTAAAAATTGAACTTCACAAAAAAATCTGTTACCAGTTTTCGAAATATCGAATTTTCAAAAAATAATTTTGATTTTTTTTTTTAAATCCAAAAATCATTTTTAGAAAATTTTGATACGCACTTTTATTTATATTTTTTACAAGCTTCTGTATACAAAATCTAAATTTATTCGGTTGATCAGATGTTGAGATAGTCGAAAATCAAAGAAACGCGTTCTATGAGAGGTACTGTTAATAAACGTAAAATATAAACTTTAAAAAATTTAAATGGTAGATCGTACTAATTTTAACACACGAAAAAACTTTTATGAAAATCGTAGGAGTCGTTTTTGAGAAACAAAATATTTTTCATAACGGTTTTTTAACATTTGTATGGGAGGCACCGTTATTTTTGAGTATTAGAATAATTTTTGTCAAAAATCTTCGAGATAAAGTTAATAAAATGTTATTTACCAAGTTTAATGAAAATCGACCAAGTCGTTTTTGAAATATTGAGTTTTCAAAATATAATATTAAAACTTTTTTTAAAAATCTAAAAAATATTTTTTTTGAAAATTTTGGTACACAAAACTATTTAGAATGTGTCAATACTTCTTCATAAAAAAATTGATCAGAATCTGTTTAACCGTTTTCGAGAAAAGCGAAAATCAAAAAAATGGTTCTTTGGGAGGTACCATTAATAACCATTTTTCGGAACCATTTTTTTTATTAAACAGCAACTTGTAACTATTTAAATTTATGGAGTTCTTAAAAACAAATTCGGTAGCGCTGGATTTGAGAAACATAATTTTTTCCTTTTTGGCCAAGAAATTTTGTATGACAGCTACGGTTAATTTTGGTCCTAAAAAAAAAGAGAAAAAAACGGGTGGGGGGAATGTCCAAAAAACGCTAGGTACCAAGTTTAAAGAAAATCGACCCATCCGTTTAGGCTGTAGTCGAACCGACAGACAGACAGACAGACAGACGGACGTTTTTGCGAGACCCACTTTTTTTGACTTCTCTATCATCGTAATGTAAAGTTTGATCAAAATATCGAGTTCGATTTTTTGTACGAATCCATAACTTCACATATAGTACCTATGTATATCGCAAGTAAAAATGTAGTTTTATGAAATGAAAAAAAAGGTTTTTGTATATTGTAAGATCTACTGTGGTATATTGCAATCTACTGCGTTTTTTTTTCTGATATAAACTCCGCTCAATCATCTATAGGGTGGCAGAGCTGGTTCTGAAACGAATTTAAATTTTATTAAAAATAATATGTGAAAATTATGTAGTTCATTTTTTTTTATTGATTTTTCTTCTAATACTTAAAAGTTGTACATTAATAATAAATTTAAGTATATTTACTGTATTTACACCCACCTACAAAAAAAAAATGTACATTGCATAGTCGTATTTGATAAGTCTGTAAGTGATTAAAATTCTCTAATTGATGAAATAAAGAAAACTAAACCATATGTCTTTTGCATGCATGTCATCCCATTTGGGCTAAAATAAATAGTTTATCATCGATCGGTTCGGTATATCGTTCTCCGTTTGATGGCAATGCCATTGCCGTTTTGGAAGAAGTCCGCACTCTCACGCTGAACGAATATGGTTGTGTATACGCTTCACTAAGTGGGCCTGCGATCGGCTTAAAGAAGATGCCGATTTTGGCAAAAAAATCATCTTTTCAGATGAAGCTCATTTTGATCTTGGAGGGCAGTAAACAAGCAAAATTGTCGCATTTGGGGCACAGAAAACCCGAAGCCGATACACCCAAAACGAGTCACTGTTTGGTGCGGATTTTGGTCCAGAGGCATAATTGGGCCATTTTTCTTCGAAAATGAGCAAGGAGTGGCCGTTACAGTCAATGGCGATCGTTATCGGGCCATGTTGAACGAATTTTTGTTCACAAAAATTGAAGAGGAGGATATTGGCACCATTTGGTTTCAACAGGACGGCGCTACGAGCCACACAACCGAAGCCAAACTCCATGTTTTGCGCCATTTTCAAAAAAAAGAGAAGTTATTTGGCGGACCCTTTATAAACCTTAAAATGGGCGCAACCCATCGTTGCCACACATTTTTTTCATTTTGACGTGCTGTTCTTTGTTCAATCGTATAACTTGCAATGGTTATTTGGCATCAGTATAACTGAATAATAAACAACAGATTTGACATATGTATATGTATGTCACCAACACAACATTTGGTCGCCACGGGCCGCCAAAATCTTTCGGGGCCATTTGAAAAACCCCTTATATCGATATCTATATACCTACGTTGTAATTAAACTAATGCTCAAATCCTTTCAACAAAAGAATCGTTTCTGTTCCGAATTTTTTCTAAACAAAATCGATTCTTTTCTTTCAAAACAAATCTTGCATTTTTAGCAAGATTTCACTAAAAAGATTGCACATTTCTAATACGTCAAATTGAAAGTCTGGAATTTTGGGAAGGTAAATATTTTTTGTTGCAACGGATTCTACATATAAATAAACAAAATATTCAGCAATATTTACAGTCAATATTACTAGAAAAATAATTAATTACAGCTGTCAAGTAACACACACAATCACACGAAAAAAAAATTCGATTCTTTTACGTATTCCTTTAGATTGACAGAAGCAAATCGATTCGGTTTCGAAAAAAAAATCAATATTCTTGTTGAAAGGAATTCGCCATAAATTACGATGTAGACCGTCACGTCAGCGTCGTCGCGGTCATTAACAAGTTGTGAATGTGAATTTTCATTAGCTGTGAATAAGTAGCAGTTCGTGATTTTTGGCTCATCTCTAGAGCTCAGTGCTACTTAACTGGCCTTGCTGAACACAATGGGATGTAGCTGGAGCTAAAGAATCACTATTACACAAGCTGTTATTGAAATGGCTCACTCATATTTAGCATAAACGACGCGACGTCTACAATTTTCTAGTGCGGGTCTCTAATGACTAGCCACCATGTGAAGCCGCGGGGAACGTTTGAATTAATATTATTCCTAACATAATGGCATATGTACATTGGCCTTTGAAATATAAAAAAGTTCAATAATACCTGTAATGTCACATAATGTAGCTTGTTTTATTCCACTTTTTCATCGACTTGTCCTTATTAGACCCATTTCCCTTAAAGTCTCGTCATAACAATGAAGTAATTATCTTAAGTGCCTTAGTTTTTTTTTGTAATGCAAACCAATTTGAATCCACTTGAGTTATTACAAAGAGTAGGTACGTCTTGTTCTTACCCAACAGTCATAAATTTCATTTATTTTTCAAGAAAAAAAAAGGGTTTTCTATTTTTGGATTCCTTCAAAAAATAAACAAAATAACAAAAACAGTTATATACAGTCATTTATTCGGTGTTATTATTTTTGAATATACCTACAATCTGTCAACCCTTTATTACACTAATTCCATTTTCGTTTACACACGAAAGTGGAATGTGAATTGGTTTTTGGGTGTTTCAATCTGAAGATCTGATTTCACAAATATTTTGTGGGAATCAAAAATCAATTTGTTTACTTATCTCTGCCTGGATAAGGGATTCATAGCGATCCAATTAGATATAGTAAAGTGGTTTTGTTCGTGGTTATGGGTTGACATTTAAATGTTAATTGGTTAGTAAGTGAATATTTTTGAGTGCTATATGTATCTCTTTCTGTAGGTTTACTTTTAGGATTAGCTATCATTTGCATAATAAAACGTTGTTTGATGATTGAAATTGAGAAACATGAAGTGTTTGTATACGAGTATTTTTTTAAGGAACATTGGCTTCTGTAGCTGGGGCAAAACTTTTAACAGAAGGTAAGAATCTTAGTAGATATTGCCTCCGGTTTTACTAATTACCTCAAAATTCATGTAAATGGTGTTTTTTTTTAGAGGCGGAGAAATTTAAATTGGCAATATTGTTTACTGTGACAGACGATTTGACAGATTGCGGTTGTTTACGGTTTGGCAATTCATCATCAATAGAGCATCGTTTGCAAATTGTTGAAATTTATTTTGAAACAAATGATTCAATTCGAGATATTAGACTTAACAAAAATTTTGTATCATTATATTGATTACTAATTTTGGCATTGTAAATGTGGGCACTACTCATTCGTCAAACAATATTGATTAAACTATTTAGCAGCGAAATATAGCAATCTAATCATGTGAATTCTGTGAAATACGCTAGAGCCTAAACGGGCAGATTTGCTTCAAATTTAATATAGAATATTTCTATGTGATTCGTTTTGCTAATCAAATCATACTTAAACGAAACAGAGGCTAATACAGAGAGAGGATGATTAAATTTTTCGACTTTTTGAGGCCCAGACTAGACCTTAATAAGATTGCGTATTTAAAGTAAGGTTTGAGTTTGTTTTTGAGACAAATTTGCCTAATTTTGGAGTTAAAGAGGTAAGGTTAGGTTAAGGTGGCAAGGCTACCAAGCAGGAAAGCGTGACCTAATTAGACCATGAATTGGTCGATTGTGATACCACAAGAATCTTGGAACTTTCCTACCTATTCGTTGAACCACTTGGAGCTCGTTACGAAGCGTGCGGGATTACTTATGTCCACATTTGCCAGATTACTAGGATAGTTGTAGTAGTAATCTCTGAGATGGAGTTTACATCGCCGTCGTTAGGATAAAGCAGGTACAGAAAAGGCGAGGAATTGATTCTTCCTCTTCTGCATCCATACAGCTTCTGCTGAAATCATTTGAAAATACTCCAATACTCGTGGCGTGCTTGCCTATTATCCAGTGGCCGGTAATGACACCTATTACGAGGCCGATGTGCAGTTTGCCTATAGAGGTATTAAATTCTTGGAGTTGGAGCGCTTCAGATCTGTTTTGTAGCCATGCAGGTGGTGATGTTATTCCACCTTAGGCGTTAGGCCTTCTTTGGCAAAAAAAGATAGTGTTGTTCTACTTCTTCCGAGTTCCTCATCACTTCAATTTCCTGGAATGTCCTTATGGCCCGGCACCCAGCAGAGGTGAATATTAAACTGCTGTGTCATCTTAATAAGAAATGATCGAAAGTTAAGGGCTGTTATAGAATATGTATATATTCAAAGTTGTGATAATTATTGGTTGATAATTATTGGTGTTTTATTTGTCTTCTTATATAGGTATATTAAAATCACATAACTTTGGGACTAAAACATGCATAGTTTATTTGATTTGGGATCAGTTAAGGACTTCATATATTATCTTCGTTTATATCATAGAGTACCTATATTACCTAGAGAACCGACTTAAGGGGTCCATTCAATAGCCTATATGTTCCTATTGGAAATACAAAGATTCAGGAACTTAAAGATCTGTTCTATGAGGCAGAGATAGAATTTGTTTGAATGCTTTGGATGTGCACCGAACAAAACAAATCCGAGTCAAACACACTAAATGAAATTTGAGGACTGTCACTTGACTGTCACTTTTCCTATGTCATAACAAAAACATCTCACCTTTTTGAACAAATGCCGCCATTTTGTTTCTATACCCACCATGCACATAGTGACACGGATAGGGAAAAAAGAGTTAACTAAGAGAGTTTTCTCTTAAACACCTCAAATAAAATTTGCGGGTGTTTTAGGCAAGAGGGGTACCGGTCGGTTCTCTATGTAATATAGGTAGTCTATGGTTTATATTAAGAAAAAGAAGCCAAAATATTGCAAAATAAAAATAACAAAAATTATATGATCTCATCTCAGTATAATAAAAACCAAAAATGAATAGAAATAATGATATGAGTGACTGGAAAACGTTGCTGCTGGAAAACAAAAAGATGTTGCTACAAATGCAAAAGCAAAAGCTGAAAAAAGAACTGCAATAAGACCGATTATTCAGATTATTTTATTTTGAACAATACGTGACGACGATAGTGCAGCCTTATATCTTATTCGGCCCACAAAAACAGAAGGAAAACTAAGGGCTCTAATGCAGTTCAAGATTGAATCTGGGGACAACAATTTAAAGAATCACGTCATTGCCAGCTCTTAAAACACAGGCTATTTGAGCTCAGTTATACAAAATGAAATCCTGGAGACATGGTCTGATATTGTCTCAACCGAAATATACAACTGGATGGCGGCGGCTCGAGACCGGGATGGGTGGAGAGACTTGTTGAAGGAGGCCAGGACCGGACCCCGGTTGTAGAGCCGACGATGATGATGATTAAATATACAATAAACGGGCTATACATTCAAGTAATTTCAACGTCCTCGCCGACGAAACAATGGATGTTTCTGGCACTGAACAACTTTCCAAATGCCTTCGATATGTCGATTGTTTATATTTATTGTAACAGACCTATAAAGTTGTATGCTTCGGGAAGTTTTGTAGGTTTTTTCTCCTTGCCAAACTTCTAGAAACCTGACAAAAAAAATACTGCAGCGATGTGAAGAACTACATATTTGATATTATGATTAATTATTGTATTGGTCAAGGCTATGACGGAGCCGCAAATACGGCAGGTCACTTAGGTGGAGTCACTTAGGAGGATTAGAAAACAGTATCCAAACGCTTGGTATGTACCTACACTGTGCAAGCCATCGCTTGCAAAGTAACTTTCCAAAATATCATAAAAAAACACACCAGAGACCAAAATAAAAAGCAAAAATATCGGCGAGTAATCCTTCTACCGAAGTTTTGAAATTGCTTAATATATGTGACAAAACTTACTTAAGAGGTTTCAACTTCTTGCTCACGGTTTTGGTCACACTTCCAGTAACAATAGCGTGTTGAAAGAATCTTTTCAATGATAAAAACGATTAAAACAGTGTCCCGAAGCGATATGAGGAATGCAAGACTAAACGCACTTGCTTTGATATCCGTTCCGTTGATGTCGATTCAGATGAGGTGATTGGCCTCATATATAAAAATCAAGACTTTTTGTGCTGTAAAAAAATGTATATACAAAAATTATTTTAATATGTAGGTACGTTATTTTTTTTTTTTTGTAATCAGCAAGCACTAAAGGGATTTTGACTACCCTTAAACTGTTTTAAGACAGTGCGAGTGTTAGGAAAATAGGGAAGGTCTTAGTAGGAGATACCGATGCACATTGGTTTTGAATTTCTGAATATCAAAATGAGAGGTAAAAATAGAACCAGGCAAAGCATTCCACATTCTTGCAGTGCGGCTAAAGAATGAATATCTATACTTGGCGGTAAGTCCGATATTGGGCTCAAGGGTAAATTGATGAGCATTCGTAAAAGCGCGAGTATTACAGTTGAATTGTTTTAGTGGAGGAATACAGCTGGCTATTTCACTAGAACACTGTTTGTGGAAGTAGCGATAAAATAGAGAGAGACACCCAACTTACAATTTAGCTTGTATAAGATCCAATTTTTCGAATTTGGCAAGTAATAGCTTGCATTAAGCTTGCATAATGCATACTTTCGCAAGCCACACATTTCACACTTTGACAATTAAAAAATAGCTGCTATAAGGCTTTTAAAAGTGAGTTTGGCAAGTTCTATACAAGGCTTGTAGAAAAAGGTTAAAAATTGCCTGTATAAGGCCTTCGGATGATGTTTACTGAAAATTATTATTTTTATAACATCTAAAGCAAGCTTTAAGCAATCACTGTCATCAAATGGCTTTTGTAGGGCCATTTTATAACATCCAAAGCGAGCTATAAGCATTAGCCGTCATAAAATACCCTGCGGAGCCAAGCTAATTTCAATTAATGACAAGCTATTTGCTGTTATAACACCTGTTAACAAAAGTCTTATAGCAGTTAAATAGTTTGCGTAATGTGTGCCAAAATTACTTGCATAAGGCCTTTTACTGTTTCTATAGCAGTCTGAAAATAGCTTGTTTAGAAACTTATACAAGTTAAATTGTTAGTTGGGCAGGCAACATTACGGCGGTGTTCCAGAGTTTCTGTTATACTTATACCACCTATCATTTTCTCTCTTTTTTGAATTCTATCCAAGAGATTCTTATGGACTTAACATACATTTAATTAGAGACTAATAAAAATCTATGAATTGGAATATATAATTTTTATTTTCTGTTCAAATAATTGTTCGTAAGACTTGGGAGCCAGCTCCCTTTCGAAACAAAATCCTGGGTACGGCCCTGCATGGAACACGCTACAGTGATTGGGAAGGCGAAAGGAAGATTTAAATTCATCCTGTCTGAGAACACACCGCCACCAACCCCATCAAAAGTTTTTGATTCGTCGGTGTGGAAATGGTTTGATTCATCTTCCAGGAATGCCAAATCTTCCCAGATAGATCTAGAGGGTATGCTGACCTGATAGTTTTTATCGAAGTATAACTGTGCGATGGTGTAGTCAATGCTACTTTGAATAATTGTTTCGAATGAGTTCAGACTGATGGAGTGGACAATGCTATTATTATTCCACTTTGAAGAAGCTGTAAGGTGAATGGCTGTATTTGCAGCCGTCTGATAAGCAAAAACAGTCGACTCCACTCATTTGCAACACAAAAAGTGCAGAAAATTTGTTGCAATTTAGCGGAGTTTTCAAATAAACGAATATCGGATATATGCAACTTTAAATTTTAAGCTTTTATAAGTTAACACCACGAACATCAATTCCCACAGCTACCTGCAACAAGCTGCTGACATTGCGTCTCATCACATTCCAAAGGGGAATGCAACACGATCACCATCGCCGTGTACGTCTATACTGTAGTTAACAGGCCAGCTTTTTTGGCGCTGAGTGAAACTCAGGTAGGCGAAAACACCGATAACTCGGAATTTAACCTGCATGGGTATAACTTAGTGCCATTATTCTTCTCCCATCACGGTCTCGCGATTTATATTAGGAATGATGTTGCGTACAAACTTCAACCACAATACGGTCCCTGTGTGAACACAAATTTCAACTTTATGTGGTTTAAATTTTCGGTTAATAAGCGCATCATACATACCGATTTCAATGTACACAATTCTAGTTGGCTTCGCTTTTCAGGCCAGACAACACCCGAAGGAAGGTACGTCGAGGTCTTTGCTGAGTTAAACCAACTGACTCAGCTTGTTGACGAGCCAACTCGAATACCTGACGTTGCAGGTCAAACCGCCAACACTCTAGACTTGTTTCTTACCTCTGACCCTGGTAAATATACTATCAGTGTATTATCGCCTCTAGGCACGTCAGACCATTGTGTCATATCTGCAAATTTCTCGTGCCAAATAAATCCAGTTAAAGAAAAATCTCCCAAGAGAACCGTTTGGCAATTCGAGAAAGCCAACTGGGACGGCCTCAACGATTTCTTCAAAAACTTTAACTGGTCACTATGCTTCCTCGGTAGTGACGTAGACTCCAGTGCAGATATGATAACAAATTTAATTCTTTTTGGAATGAGAAATTTTATCCCGAATAGGGAAAAATCTATCAAACCAAAAGAAAACTCATGGTTTGATTTGAGCTGTAAAGAGGTTATCCGGGTTAGAGAAGTAAGTTTCCGAAGTTATAAGGCCAACCCCACTGAGGAAAACCGGAATAAGTTCAAACAAGCTAGAAAGACCTGTAACGTCCATATTCGACGAACCAAATTCTTGCACGACCAAAAATTAAGGCTAAAAATACTACAATGCCCCAAAGGTAGTAAAAATGTTTGGTCATTTGCAAAAAAAATACGAAATACTACCTCGTCTTCGGTTCCAACGCTCGTTTTCAATGACACCCCTGCTGTTAGCTCGTTAGAGAAAGCCAATTTGCTTGCAGCACAGTTTGCTGTTAATTCGACGTTGCCAGTAAGTGTTATGACTCCTCCTGTACTTGAGAGCGCTAACGATTTCATGGGACGAATCTTCTTTCGCACTCGTGCAGTTGCAAGAGTTCTCAAGGACCTTGATGTGCACAAATCCGCTGGCCCGGATCGTATCCCTCCTATTGTTCTGAAGAGGTGTTCTTCAACGCTGGCAAAACCACTGCGTAAGCTTTTCCATCTGTCCTACTCTACTGGTCTCGTTCCGAGTGGATGGAAAACAGCATTTGTCCAGCCTGTCCCTAAAAAAGGCGAATCTTCTTCACCCTCTAACTACCGTCCAATTGCACTTACGTCCCTTCTTTCCAAGGTCATGGAAACGCTGATTAACCATCAGCTTAAGAAATATCTTGAGGAACGAAAGCTTCTTAATGACTGACCGACAGTATGGCTTTCGTAGCCATAGGTCCACTGGTGATCTGATGGTATATCTCACCGAACAGTGGAACAAATCTTTACACCATTTTGGTGAAAGTAAGATTATTGCCATCGATATTTCAAAAGCATCAAGCATCAAGCTCTCTTATCGAAAATGCCTCTATTTGGTATCGATGAGTCTCTTCTTCGTTGGATTAGAAATTACCTGGTTTTTGATGGTTTTAAATCTGATATTCTTAACATAAATGCTGGTGTGGCCCAGGGCTCCGTTTTGTCACCGACTCTCTATCTCATTTTCATAAATGATCTTTTGTCTGATACTTCTAATCCATTAAATTGTTTTGCTGACGACAATACCTACCCTTAGCTTTTCATATTCGTTTCTAGATTCACATCTTTGTATTTCGGATGTGGAACTAGAGCGGCAGCGTATGATAAGCTCATTAAGTTCTGATCTTGATACCATTGTCCAATGGGGAATCAAAAACTGCGTAGAATTTAATGCTTCAAAAACTCAATGCTGTCTCCTGTCGTTGAAGCGAAACCCACCCTCCATGCCGCTATCCATGAGCGGTACTTGTATTGAAGAAACTAAACAGCTTTCAGTTCTGGGAATGTACATCACAGACCACCTCTTGTGGAATGACCACATATTTAACGTTGCCAAAAACGCTGCGAAGTGTTTAGGCTTTCTTCGGCGATGCAAGAAATTTTTCTCTCCTTCTGATCTGGCTATAATCTACAAAGCCTTTATCCGTCCTAAGCTTGAGTATGCTCCTATAACCCACTTGAATCTCTTGGACAGAATTCAAAACAGAGCTTTAAAAATGATAGGTGATAGAAATATAACAGATACAATTACAACTCTGGAACACCGCCGCAGTGTTTCATGTCTATCTTTGTTCTATCGCTATTTTTACAAACAGTGTTCTAGCGAAATAGCCAGTTGCATTCCTCCCCTTAAACGATTCCACCGTAATACTCGCGCTTCTAGGAATGCTCATAAGCTAACCCTTGAGCCCAATTTCGGACGTACAGTCAAGTATAGAGATTCTTTCTTTAGCCGCACAACTCGAATGTGGAATGCTTTGCCTAGCTCTATTTTTCCCTCCCATTGTAATATCCAGAAATTCAAAACCAATGTGCATCGGTATCTCCTATTAAACCCTACCCTATTTTCCTAAACGCTCGCACTATGTTTATCATTATAAGGGTAGTCATAACCCCTTGAGTGCGCGCAAATAAAAAAAAAAAAAAAAAAAAAAATCGCCAGTGTGGGAACAATCATAAGGTACCGAATGCTAGGATAGCATATTTTATGTATTTAAGGTGTAGGAGAGGCAGAATCGCTGCCAGATTTGTTATTCATTTATTAATAAATAAAGAATTGAGGCTTCACCTCAGAAAATAAAAAACATTTTTTTTTAAACAAAATAAATCTTAAAAAGATTAATTTATATACTCGCGATTGTTATACATTTTATTTATTTTTTCGGACTTGCCACGTTTATTTAAATTCAAATACTTGAATAAAAAGGTCTCCCGACGTTTCGACAAAATTCCACTTGTCGTAAAATAAACAAAATAAATAATATGCAACTTTGTTGCACTTTAGCAATCTTCGTATAACTACAAATTAATTTCCCCTTTAAGCGATGTAATGTGAAATATTTCCAAAGATAGAAAAATAAGTCTTAAATAACCACGAACAACAAACAAAACAACTTACATAATTGTGACAGTTGAAAGGATTGGAACGATGAGAATGGAATGAAACTTCAAGCCGCGTCCAGATCAATAAAAATTTACGTTGTGCGCCGTGAGCCTTGAATTTTCTATTCGCCGCAAATGTTTCCGCCGAAAATTTCAACTTTTTTCGGAATTAATTTCTGTATTAAAGTGCCACGTGTCAGAGCTCAGTTTGAGCGGAAACTAATTTTAATAAACTAATGAATCAATGTCCACATCAAAACACCTTTGCGCAGCAAATATTTTTTTGTGCGCCGAAAATCCATCGGAATCAGATAGCGTGCTTTAAATTTGACATACAAATTTGTGTTCGACAGGACGTCCACATTGATATATTTTTTGCGCCTACACAATTATTTGCGCCGAACAACGCAAATTTTTATTGATCTGGACGCACCTTAAAATGTCATTTGTTAGAAGTGTGCAAACATCAAAAATTTAGGGATGCGTTCATGAATGTTTCACTTAAGCGGAGTTGTTTCAGAACAAAATAATTATTTGGTGAAAAGAGAATTGTTTCAATTAAAATCAGTTTTCAAATAAGCGGAAGGTAGGGTGGGGCAGATTCGACACATTTTCTGTAGATTCCCTACAACTTTTTGAAAATGCATATTTAATCTATGTTTTTATTTCATTTGAAGTTTTAATAATCGTACTAATAATTTATAAAATAAACTTTAAAAAACTACCTCCAAAAGTGGAAAGTGCCCCATGGGTGGGGCACTTTCGTCTTCATGGTGGGGCACTTTTGACACAAAATCAACTTTCACAAAAACAAGAACAAATATGATTAGTCTTGTCTTTTGTTATAGCAAACTGCTTTATTCAAATTATTCAATCAATAAGAAACATTGAAATTATATGAAATGTGAATATAAAATAAGATAATCCATACTCAATAAATGTTGAAGATTTTCAGTTAAAGTAAACTTAAAAAATTCATTGAACGTTGTATTGGCTCATGTCGACTTCCTTGAAAAAGATAAGGTTTGAATATTTCATGATCCAGCTTTTGAAAACAGGAGATAAATCTTCAAAAAGCGGCTTATAAAACTGCCAATTCATCGATTTTTTTTCGGAAAAAGTCAACATAGAAATGAAATTCGTTTTTATCGAATTATTTACCCAACATAATATTTCGCAAATCGTGCGTCAAACTTGACCAAAACATAGTCACCAATGTTGGGTTCAGTATCGCTTTTAAGTTTATAGCCATTTGTGTTTGAATCATCAAAATCAGAAATTTCACCTTCCATATATGGTCCAGCAGACTTATCTGAATCTGCAAGGCTAAAATCTTCTGAATCACTTGAATCAGCGATTTCAGTTTTTTTAATCTATTTTTCCCGTTTTTTTTTTTTTTGTTTGTTTTGTTTTGCAGTATTTTTTTCTTCTTGTTTGCTCTTCAATTCACTGATTCTGTTCTTTTCAGGTGTCTCAGTATAAATTCTGGATTTCCCTTTATTAATTTTATTTATGGATTTTGGTGGAGGAATTGTAGGAACCGGCCTTATATCCAGGGACGTCCCGTACTCATGCAAAGTGGGTAGACAGTTACTCATTTTCACTGACTGTTTGGCATTATTCATTAAGGTACACCATTTGGTTTAAAGCCTTCTTACCACGTCAAGGTAGATGTACTAAAGAAGGTGTTTTTTTTTCATTTTCTTTGATTTTTTTTTTTTTATTTTAGTTTTTAATTTTTTTTTGTTTTTTTTTATTTTTTTATTTTGATTTGTACTTTTTTGTCACAGTAATATTTAGTTACTACACTTGTTTGTAGTTAAGTTTGGCAAATATGTCAACGACTTTATTTTTAAATTCTTTTGAAACATTAGTGTTTTTAAAAGTTCTTTTTCAATTGAAAAAATTGGCTAAGTTTGAAAGTCTTGAATCGGCCATACGGTTTCTTGAGTATGTTTTTATTCTTTTTAATGCACTCATTGACCTTTCGCTTGAGGCTGTTGAAAGGGGAATAGTTAAAAACAATTCAAGAAGGTTAAACGTTTCAGAATACACATTTTCTAGGCCGTTTTCAATGAAGAAAGTCAATAGATTCAGAGGTTTTAAATGTTTTGAACGATCAGAATAAATTATCTGAAGTTCATTCTTTAATTTTTCAGGATCGAAGTAATGTTTGTATTTTGTAATTAGCATTTGGTATGGAACGTTGGGGAAATTTTTGTCATAGGTGGCAAAGCGGTTTTGATCGAGTAACTCCACGAATGCTATTTCCTTCAGATCACCGAACCTAAGCTCAAGCTGTACCAAAATACAGTCCAATATTTCATATGACATCTGAGACAAGACTTTATTTTGCGAACTCGCAGCTCTTGTTTCGTAAAACTCATCTTCTCCCAATTCCTTGATTATTTCATTGGTTTCCAGAACGCAATCAGCTATTGTTTCATCAGTTCTCAACTTTTTCAAGTTTTCTATTACGCAAGTTACTTCAGCTGTACAAACCGTTATGTTTGATTCAATTTTATTTTGAAGAACGTTAAATAAGTGGTCAATATATGCAAATATTTTTGAATAGAGACATAAGTTGAAAATAAATTTGAAATTATGGGTAATATGCTTAATTTGGTGGGGGCAGTACCCCCATTTATTCGGCTTAATTACAAGCTAATGCTTAATCTAGCTTAAGAACTATGAAACTTATAGCTACGTTTTGTGGTTAGTGAGGAGGATGATTCAGGAGACGGAGTTTTAGACAAGGAGTGCTGAGATTAAAATCGAAGTTGCTTGCGTATAAGTTAACACTCCGCAGCATACGGGAGATTGGTTCATTAGAGCCATAAGACGTACGGTGGGGAGGTATATAGAAAAGAAGGGGATTTCGTATGTTACGAGGGTTGGTATTAAAAAAGATAGAGTTGTAAAGAGTAATGCAGTCAACTGAACCTGTAAGAAGTCGATGAATGAAGAGAATTTCATGAATTTTTCTTCGTTCTTCTAGTGAGTTAAGGTGGATAAGTTTAAGGCGGTTCTGATAGGGAGGAAGGATCAAGGGATTATTCCAGGACAGACCACGAAGAGCAAAACGAAGGAAACGACGTTGAATGCTCTCGATTCTGGCAATGTGAATTTGTTGGTAAGGGGACCATACTTGACAGGCATATTCGAGCAAAGGACGGACAAATGTTATATAGAGGGACCGGGTCACGTATGGGTTGGAGAATTCCTTGGACCAACGTTTAACGAACCCAAGTGCTGAATTGGCCTTAAGAATTATGTCGTCATAATGGGAGATGAAATTAAGCTCCTGATCGCATAATATACCAAGGTCACGTATAGATTCGACTACAGATAGGGGCTGATCGTGAAGGAGATAAGAACGGGGAGAAGACTTAAAACGTTTTCGAGAAAAAGTTATTGAATGGCATTTGGCAATATTTAAATATAAGCAGTTTTTGAGACACCAAACTGAAAAATTATCGAGATCGAGTTGGATAAGAGCAGAGTCCTGTGAAGAAGAGATGGTCTTGAAGAATTTGGTATCGTCGGCGTAGAGAGAAATTTGAGAATATTTAATAACCAATTCGATATCGTTAATTGTAAGAATAAAAAGAAGAGGACCCAAGTGACTGCCTTGGGGGACTCCGGACGTGGCTAAGAAAGGGCAAGAGGAAGAAGATCTAAAACGAACACTATAGTAACGGTTTTCCAGATAGGACGAGATCCATCTCAATAAAATGGGTTCAAAACCGAAGGTGGATAGTTTGAAAAGTATAAGTCTATGGGAGATTTTATCGAAGGCCTTACTAAAATCGGTGGATATGACATCGACTTCCTTTCCATGCTCTAAAGCTGACAGGATAAAAGACACAAATTCAACAAGATAAGTGGTTGTTGATCGGCATTTGAGAAAGCCATGTTGTCTAGGGGAAATGAGAGACTTACAGCGAAAACTCAAAGTTTCGTACAAAATGCTTTCGAAGAGTTTGGGTATACATGAAAGTTTAGCAATAGGACGATAATTGTTAACATCACCTTTCGGACCCTTTTTGTGTATTGGTATTATAAAAGAAGTTTTCCAAACCTCAGGAAATTCTCCTTGAGTAAGGGATAAATTGAAGATTTTTGAGAGAGGAAGAGAAATCGATGAGGAACATTTCTTTAAGAGAATAGCCGGGAGGCCGTCTGGACCTGGGGAGAATTCATCAATGAGTTGGTTTAATTTGTTCTCCACTAGAAATGGGTTGACGGTGCGAGGGAGAATTGGCCCAAGTGAGTAATTTGGTAAGTAGTTAAAATAAGCAGAGTCAGGTACAAAAGTGTCATCTGTGAAAGATTGTTTGAAAAACGATGCAAAAAAGTTGGCGATAGTTTGTGGATCATTTGATGTTTCATTGTTGAAAGAGAGAGAGGTCGGATAGCCATCGGATTTTTTTTTGTAATTGACAAATTGAAAAAAGGACTTAGGGTCGTTAATAAGGTTAGTTTGTGTCTCAATTATATAACGCTGGTATAAAGAGCTATAAAGCTCATTAAATTGGAGGTATATACCATAATAGTTAGAATAATCAGTGGGAGATTGAGTACGAAGAAAGGTTGACCATAACTTGTTTCTTTTGTTTCTCAGAGAACGGAGCCTTCGATTATACCAAGGGGGGGAGGTAGTTAAAGTTTTGTGACGAGAGAATGGAACAAATAGAGAAATAGAATAATATATTTCCTTGTAAAAAATGTCTAAAGCATCTTTTACTGATAGGTTATCAAAGTTAAATGGAACTTTGTTGAGGTATTGATTAATATGGCGGAAGTTTGCTTTATGGAAATCGTACGACCATAATTCTGTAGGGGGAGTGCATATTAGAGGGGAGTTGTGGAAAAATGAGAGAAGAAGGGGGGGATGGTAGTTGTCAATGGTAGATAAAGAAAGTTGACAAGATGAGACTGACGAATTAAAAGAATCTGTTGTGAAAATAAGGTCTAGATGCCTACCCATGTGATTTGGGATGCCATTAACTTGACAGAGACTGGAATCTGCTAAGCGGTCTAGGAAAAGACATTCCTTAGAAGAGGTGGGATTGGAAGCAACAAAGAAAGATTTATCGTCTGATGAAATCCATTTGAGGTTAGGAAGGTTGAAGTCACCGAAAAGAAGGAGTTCATCATTAGGGTCACATAATTCTAAAATGTGATCAATTGTATTAATGGCAAGTTCATATGATTCAATGGGTTGATATGGCAGTATGTAGCAGCAGATAACGTAAAGCGACTTACGGGGTAATGTTAACTTTATTGAAACATAGTCTAGACATCGGGAAGAAGAAATCGCTATAAGGGATGAGTCGATTGAGTTTTGGACAGCTAGTAGCACACCACGACAAGGAGTATCAATAGTTCGGTTGAGATCATCGTCGCGATAAACATTAAAAGAAGATGGAAACAATTCTTGGTTTTTGATGCTGGGGGTCAGATTGGTTTCAGTCAGAGCGTAAATTTCAAAAGGTAAAGCATGAGTTTGTTGCAAGACCGCTTTGGTTTTTGAACGAAGACCTCTTACATTCTGATAATAGAAGGTAAGAGGGAGATTCTGATGTGAAGGTGTGGGGGAAGTTTGGGATATATTAGGATCGAAAAAACCTATCATGGTCGGCTCTGCTACGCTGTAGGTATGATATCCGCTTGGAATGAATATAATTCCCGAAAGCATCAAGATCACTCTCTACTCTTTGCGGAGACATATTTAAAAATGCATGATATTTGATGTAGAGATTTTTGAGGCTGCTTACGTCAGTAGGAAGACCTTCCTGTTGGATGGAGACCATTACACTTGTGTTTGTTTTACCTTCGTAACAAACAGAATCTGATTTGTCGTGGAGATAAGCTAGGAAAATTCGAATGTTCTCGTATGTTTTCTTATCTCTTAGCCTAGATAGAGCATAGCGACATTCAGTGGAATCAGAATTCAGTGTTTGCTGTGTCATTTTTACAGTTGGGGGCAGAAGGGGATCGATAAAGGATTGATTGGGAACTGATGGAGAAGAAACACAACTTGACCTTGGAGAGGATTTGTGGCAAGGCGTTGTAAATGTATGCGAAGAGTGGTTAGATGCAGAATTAGAAGTTGTATTAGAAAGAGATGTTGGGGAGGGGTTGAGAATGTGGGAAGACTGAAAATTGGGATACTTG
The DNA here is from genome assembly GCA_932273885.2 of Leucozona laternaria. NCBI lineage: Eukaryota > Metazoa > Arthropoda > Insecta > Diptera > Syrphidae > Leucozona > Leucozona laternaria. Next base: position 259,814,825 of record OW026366.1, on the reverse strand, counting down.
GATCCAGAACTGAGGTCAAAATGTGTATTTGTTGGGGGTGATTTGGTTGGTGGTGGAAAAAAAGTAGGTGTAAGATTAAATGAAACTCGTTGACCTTTAGGTTTGGAAGGAGTAGCGACATTAGGGAGATTTTGTGGAAAAAGGGGGTGATTAGGTTTGGAAGGGGTAGCGACATTAGGGAGATTTTGTGGAAAGGAGGGGTGGTTAAAACTTGGGAAAAGGTTTGTCTTATAGCTCCAGTTTGTACCAGGTGTGGAAAAGTTAAAGGGTTTTTTGTTAATTCTAGATATTGGATTGTTGAGGTTAGACGATAGGGGGATGGAACTGTTGATGTTTACGCAGTCTGGTATGAAGTTAAAAGAACCACGTTTAGCTGGGGGCTTATCAGGAAACGGACGGGACTTTCGCTTGAGGGAAGGAGTGGACTTACTTTGGAAGCTAGTGTTATTATACTTAAATTTAGTGAGATTTCTCTTCCATTTGAACAGCGTCATGTTGTCGAGTTGAAATGATCCCGATGATTGGTGAAATATCCAGTCGTACCTTGAAGGAAACTGGATTTTAAAACATCTATATGAAATCCGATGGCATTTAGTTAGAAGAATGGAGTACCTGCGCCGAAAATAGGACTTTACCCAGGATTCATTTGCAAAGTAGGGAGTGTTCTTCAGGCAAAAGTAGGAATCATTAGCAGATTCAAGCTTCCTTAATCTTTGATTCCAATCAGACAGGCTCCATAGGTGACCGAGTTTAACAATTGTTTCTGAGGGGGCACTTTTAGGAGGTCCATGACTAAGTTTGGGGGGTGAAGAAGGCACAGTGACTGTTGGTTGGACAAGCGGTACAGCACGATTAGAGGGAGAAGAACTTTCAACTGCATTTTGGGTGAGTCTAGGAAGCACGGTATTCGTTTCAGTGGTACGGATTTCTTCAAAAACAGACAAATTATTAAACACCGTTATGGGTACAGGAGTGGGGTATTTAGGTTCATCCAAGATGTCATTAATTTGCAGCCGTAATTCCCGCGAATTCTTATTCAAGTGGCTCATGTCCCGCTGAATTTCCATCGTCCGTTGACCATTGCTAATAACGTCAAACCCGATGGATACCAGCTCAGCAGAGACTCTGGATAGCAAAGATTTGGCACTTTGGAGTTCATCACAGATCCCGAGGAGCAAGGGTTGGTCCGGTGAAGAAAGCGTGGATACAGTCTTAGAGGAGTTACTTTGGAAGTGGACCTCAATGTCTGTTTGAAGGGATTTAAAATTAGAGGATATATTATTATTGAGCACAACAAACGAATCATTAGTAGAGTCTGACAGTTTTTGAAGGGAGTTGAGACGTTTATCAATGTCTGAAAGCTTAGAAAGACATTGAGAATTATTTTGTTGACACTGTTGGTGAAGTTCTTCAACACTTTTTACAATGACATCAAATTTTTTGGACACATTTTGAATTTTGTTAAGACAGTCATTGTTGTTGTTAGCAATTGAATCACTTAGGCATTTGATGGCAAGCATAATATGGGAGTGGGATATGCCTTTACACTCATCACAGTAAAAGAAAAAGTTTTTTTTGAAATCTTTTAGGCAGGTGAGTGGTCTCTTACCTAGGCCAACACATGAGGGGTGAAAAGAATTACCACAAATACCGCTGCAACATATCCACTCAGCACAGGATTCAATGTTGACGCAAATGGGGTTTCCGCACTTAGATGACATAGTTTTGATTTGTTTTTTATTTTTATTTTTTTATTATTAAACACAGGTAAGCACAAATTATTAATTTGAAATTGACTGCGGTGGCGAAAGAGTTTCAGGGTGGGATTTTGATTTGTTTTATTTGTTTTTATTGTTTTTTTTTTTTTTATTTTTAAATACAGGTAAGCACAAATTATTAATTTGAATTAACTGCGGTGGCGAAAGAGTTTGAGGGTAGAAAATAGGTCACAGATATCGCGATTAAAAGTGCGGGGGTAAGCAAATAATGGGAAATTGAAAAATAGAATTAATTATTAATCAAGAGGGAAATTGGTTACGAAGAGCGATTTGAAACACGTCTGAACTTGGCGGCGACCAGAAAGTTGGGTAGACCAACCGCTGCAATGGTGGTTTCGCTATCAAATCTATCACTTTCTAAAATAAATGCAAAGACTTTCGAAAGTAAAGTAATATGAGCTTTGATAGTATGAACAGCCCTAGAATGATAGTTCCATCTTGTTTCGGATGGGTGAGGTAAGGAAAATCCTTCTTCTTTGAGCAAATTCGTTCTGGACGTGGAGCGGGCAAAAAATTAATGGAAAGCAGTTAAGTTGCATATAAACAATTTTACATCCTTAATGTGCTTTGAACCATATAGTAGAACTAAATTTAGTTGATGTGCCCAGCAATGCACAAAAATTGTATTTGGACATATTTCTTTTATGATGGCCTGAACTCCCCCCTTATGTCCAGCCATTACACTGGCTCCATCATAAGTCTGGCTTACCAGTTTATCTTTAATTTTTCTTTCTTCAAGTACATTTTCAATTACTTTGGCAATACTTTTTGCTGTTTTGTCCCTTGAAACATTAAAAAAACCTGAAAAACGTTAAATTACTTTATCATTTTTTACGAATCTAAGTATAACGCAAAGCTCACTACTGCACGAAACGTCAGTGGTTTCATCTGCCTGAATTGACACAAATCGGCAAGAATCCAATTCACCTTCTATATGATCGCTTACAGCTTTTGTAAGTGATTCAATTAAATCATTTTGAATTGTGCTTGATGTACCTTTGAATACTGTTGCACATTCTAGATGATCTTTCATTATACTTTTCCCAGTAGATAAAAGTTCCAGCAATTCTAAATAGTTCCCTTTATTTTGAGACCCCACATTCTCGATATTTCCTCTGAAAGCGAGTTCTTGCCTAGCCAAAAAACTTACAACGTCCAAAAGCCTAAAAACAATATCACGATTTTTATCGACTTGCAAATTGTGCTGAATTGCTGCCATTTTACATGCACTAACAAGTTCATGGTCGATTCGAACGGTACCTAAAATTTTAAAATTTTCGGTGTTAACGATGTGAGCTTTTGATATTTCATGTTTTTTTGCTTTAGCCTCAAAATTTTTTATAGTATTTAAACCTTCTTTCCCAAATGGCGAATCGTGGCTAAACAAAAAACATTGGTAGCAAAATACTTTGTTCAAGTTTTTACTTCCATAAAGCCAATCGTATTTTGTGTACCATTTTGCTTGAAATTTTCGTAAGACCTTACCATCTTTTTCGGAAAGATCAAGAACTGGCTTTTGTACTTTATTTTTTATGATGATTTAATCTTCAATAGATAGCTTCGAAAATGTTTGTCCTTTGTTATTAATGAAATATTGAAAAATATCAACGTTTTTTGAAAAATCCATTTCGCAATAATAAATTTATTCTAAAATAACCAAAACCAAACACTGAAACTGAAAGATGAAAGTAAGCTACAAAAGCATCGCATTGCATTTGCATCAGATCAGAAAATAAAAAAATCTAAAAGAAAACAATAAACTCTGTTGGCACTGTGCAGTTTGGCACCGGACAGTAAAACAAAATAAGAAATTGCAATATTTCTCCTTTTTTTATTCTTCCTCACCAGTCACACTAGTCACAGTCATAGTCTCAGCCATTCGAAAAGAATTTAACGCAAAGTAAACGAACGATTAGACATTTTCAATTTTGTCTATTTTCTTCATATAAAACACGAAATGAGAATGGTTTACAAACAGTAAACATACATTTTTTTGCAATAGTTTTGTTGAAAACGAAGACACTGTCTTCGGCTTTACTCGTAGGTATTCCGATGTTGTTCATACTTCGTGTTGAATGTAAGTAAAGAAAAAGGTTTGAGTGTGTGTATAGCGTTTACGTGTTGATTTATAACGTGCGTGAACCAAGCGAAGCAATAATTGTTACATAGCAAAGCTTCTTAAATTATAATATATTTGGGTAAGAAGAAGAGCTAAGAAGGGACATTATAAACGAAATACAAATGTGTAAAAGATAGTTTCTAGATATTTTGAAGATTGTCTATGTCTTGTAATGTCTTACATGAAAAATACTTTCTGGCGATTTTTTGTTCAATGGTTTGGGTAGACATTGTCTAAAATGTCTAATGGACACTTCGTCACTGCTTATATCATCGGGAGTATTTTGAAAGTTTAACTATGGAGTTGCTGGTTCAGAAAGAGAAGGAGCTGTAGCTATGCAATATTCCGATTCTTGAAAAATTAAGCTGTTAAAAGGGTGTATTCCTGTGGCCTTAAATCCCTTTTCAATGTTTTCAGGACAAAAAGATCTTTGAAATGGAATTTTTTTTATACGAGCAATATCATAAATTGATATGAGTTTGTCTGCGTTATTTACTTGATACTCGCTAAAAAGGCCTGACAATAACTTTTAAATTTGCCAAATATAGACACGTCTAATGGTTGTAGCTTATGAGAAGAATGAGGAGGAAAAGACAAGAGCTCAATTCCATTTTCTCGACAGAAATCAATACTTTCTAGTCCATAGTGTGATGAATGGTTGTCCACAATAATAAGAATAGGTTTCTCTTTGCAGCAACTCGTGTGCTTTAACACACTAATAAACAGTTCTCCGATTATCCAACCATTTTTGCTCAGAAGACCAATGCCGTTGCTAGGACCGTCTCTAATAATTTCATCCTTGAATCTTATCCTGGGGAACACATATACTGGAGGAAGAGCCCAACCGGCTGCATTAACAATCCCCACAACAGTCACGAGAGCCCCCTTCTCTGCAGATGACACCTGACTTACAGATCGTTTTCCCTTTTCTGCTATTACCTACATTTAAAGTCTGTGTAAACAACATCAAAATATTGTTTTAATAAGATTGTCTTACCTACGGAGATGTAAGAACCATTGAAATCCCTGTTTCATCCAAATTAATAGAGTTTTTTCAAATTCGTAAAAAATTCTTGAACGGCATGTTTGTTAAAACCACTTAATCTTGCTAAGCTTATATTTTCGCGCCTCCGCAGGGAAATATCAGAATTTCTTTTCAGAAGCCCACGTATCCATTTGATACCAGCCTCCTTTTCGACCAACCACGAACGAGAAACTGTAACATTATTTTTTGTGGCATATTCAAAAGCAAACTTTCGTGCCATTGAATACAAAAAACCAAACGTTTGGGCAGAACACCTTTTGAAGTAATACACGAGTTCATGCTCTTGGTCTTTGGAAAACACCTGTTGGGTCGTATATTTTGAGTTAAATTAACCACTGCAGTGGTTATTACTGGACTCGTTATCTGGATTCAGTTTTTTAAGTCTAGACATAAGTGTCGTCCGTTTAAAATCATATTTTCGAGCAGCTGAAGTGGGTGTTTCTATTTTGCTTAAAATTTCTTCCAGAGCCTTTTGAAGAGTTATTTCATTAATGTCGCGAACCATTTTAAAAAAAATAGAGAAATATTTTCTAGTAACATGGGGCACATTCGACATTTATCGAGAGTGCCCCACGTGCGTACGTCGAAAGTACCCCACCCTTTTTTTTTTGATACAAAATATGATTTGTTGTAAAATTTACTACTACTAAAAATGAACACCCATTGAATTCCGTTATTATAAAATAAAATATTTCTTACCTCGTGCCTGAGCAAAGTTACACAAAATCACTGGAAAATTGAAAATTAAGTCTAGACTGCACAAATATTGAAAGAGAACTGTGAAAACACGTATGTGATAGAAGAGGACAGCCTAGCCAAAAATGTCATCATTTCTTTTATTTCAAAGCCAACTGTGTTTTTTCAATTGCGAAAGCCAAATGTGCCTCAACGTCGAAAGTGCCCCACCCTACCCTACAGTTATCCGCACTAATTTGTGTGAAAAGGCCCTGAGAAAAAAGTGGTAAATTTCTTGTTGCATATAACCGAAAGTTTCTTTTAAGCGGATTGCACATAGGCGGAGTCGACTCTGTATATCGAGAGGTGCTAAATTGAACGTAATGCATTAGAAGGGGTTGTGCGAAGTACTCCGCCCATGAAGCAAGAGGCTGACCTAACGTTGGACCTTGCTTAGTTTTATCTAAAGCGGTGCACCATACTGTCACGTAGATATGTAAGAATCGGTCTGACAACCGAGGCGTATATTCAATGAGTAATGGTGATTTTAATACCCGATTTGTTTCGTACGGTCTTTATGCATGAGAAGAGCTCCACAGCGGCCTTTTTGACTATTTCTTGTATATTGGGTCTCCAACTTAACTTCTTATCTAATATTAGGCCCAAATATTTGGCTTCGTCTGAGAATTAAAGTGGAATCCCTTTGATAGACGGCGGTTCTATGTAGGGGATTTTGTATTTTCTTGAATAGATGACAAAATGAGTCTTGTGAGGGTTAACGTCCAGACCACAGCGATCTGCCCAGTACCTATATTAATTTGTTTAAAGCGTTTTGTAAGAGTTCTTGATGTTGAGATGCTTTCCTGATACGGTAATAATGGCAACGCTTAGGAAATAACTCTGCAGGTCTCGTCTTCCAGTCGTGTCAGCAGCTCATTCACTACCATGTTCCAAAGAAGGGGAGATAGAATACCGCCTTGCGGTACCTCTACTGAAAGATATTCTTGATCTTGCATAAAAGCCGCTCAGTTTTGAATAAGAAATCCTTCTAGACATAATCATTGATTAATAAATTCTACAAGCGGACCATCTACTTTCCGACATGACAGTGCAGATGCGATTGCAGATGTGTCGACGTTAAGAGTTAAAACCTGCGAACTCCACCTTTATGTTTACCACTATAAATTGTTTAAAAAAATGCCTAATAAGCAAGACAAAAGGCTATCAAATCGTACCCATTCTCTAACAGTAAGTATAATGGATTGAAAAGAATAACTCTCGACTGAAAAGGTAAAATATATTCAGTCCACATAAGATGTTGTGTTGTAGCGAATTAAAAATTATGCACGACTGGGTCGCACGAACTTGCTCTTATATGCGATCACATTGTTGTTCTATAGCTGAAGTAAATTATCGATGGGAGTCTATATTTTTTCCATTTGCCAAAACTTAGTTTAGTTGCAGGTGGTATTATGTGAGTATACAAAAATTAACAATATAGCCTAGTGTTGCACATATGTAATATGCATAAAAGGAAATTATATTATTTAAACTGGTAAATTATTTTAAATCAACAAAACTAGAAAGAAATTAATTAAAATAGTTTAAATCTGTTTTAACCCAACGCGATGTACACCATCTGATTTCTTATATAAATCTTTATTTATGAGAAAAAAAATTTGAAAATTGTAGTAGTGGTTTTAAAAATAATTAATTTTTTATATATAAAATTTCGTTAACATTTTTGAGAAAAAAAAAATTGAAAATTTTGCTACGCACTTTTATTTATATTTATTTAAAGCTTCTGTATAAAATCTAATCTAATTTTATTCGGTTAATCAGATATTGAGATAGTCGAAAATCAATGAAACCATTCTATGAGATGTACTGTTAATAAACGTAAAATATAAAATTTAAAAACTTTAAATGGTAGATCGTACTAATTTTAACACACAAAAAACTTTTTTGAAAATCGTAGGAGTCGTTTTTGAGAAAAAAAATATTTTTCTTAACGGATTTTTAACATTTGTATGGGAGGCACCGTTATTTTTGGGTATTAGAATAATTATTGTCAAAAATATTGTATATAAAGTTAAAAAACTGCTATTTACCAAGTTTAATAAAAATCGACCAAGTCGTTTTTGAAATATTGAGTTTTCAAAAAAAAAAATTTCAAACTTTTTTAAAAATCTAAAAAATATTTTTTTTGAAAATTTTGGTACACAATGTTATTTAGAAAGTGTCAATAATTATTTGTGAAAAAATGGATCAGAATCAGTTGAACCATTTTCGAGAAAAACGAAAATCAAAAAAATGGTTCTTTGGGAGGTACCATTAATAACCATTTTTCGGTACCATTTTTTTTTATTAAACGGCAACTTATAACTACTTAAATTTATTGAGTTCTTAAAAACAACTTCGGTAGCGCTGGATTTGAGAAAAATAGGTTTTTCCTTTTTGGCCAAGACATTTTGTATGACAGCTACTGTTAGTTTTTGTCCTAAAAAAAAGAGAAAAAAACGGGTTGGGGGAATGTCCAAAAAACGCTAGGTACCAAGTTTAAACAAAATCGACATACCGTTTTAAGTATGCTTAAGATTATTTCATCTTAAAAGTTTGTGATAATTCTGAAAAGGTGAAACATCTTAATTGACTTAAGATACCTTACCGTGTGCAAACCCAAAAAAAAAATCACCCTTATTCAAACTATCTTAAGTCATAATTCGCCCTATAACTGAATAAATATTAATAATATCTTTCTACAAAAAATTAAAAAAAAAAAATTCACAAAATTTGACCTCTTAAATGTTCATTTGAAGAATTCTATGTTTAAAAGGTTTTTTGGGAAGCTTCTTTCCACAGTTTTTTTTGCTATCCTGAAAAATGCTAAAAATTGACTAAAGATACTTTACCTTTTCAGTCGAGAACTTTTTATATTTTTTTAAATTTTTTTTGTTAAAAGTGCAAAAGCGGAGTGAGTGTTTTTTTCTCTCTAAACCGCTAAGTCTATGTTTAAGTTTACTTTTGACTTGTCTTTTTAACAATAATTTCTCACTAACAAAAATTATATCACTATACTGGACCATCACCATAATTATTTGACTTGCAATTTTATGTGCAATACAATTTTAAAAGAGTCATATTTTTTTCGTATCCTCTTAGTTATCTGCCCATAGTGTTGTTGCCTGCATACAAATTAAATTTTCTATCATTCTATTTCCTGGTAAAAAAAGGTAATTTGCATCAAGTCCACGTCCGCAACAACTTCATCTTCTATTCGCAAAGCGTTTTTGTCTCATCTCATTTTCCGATTGATTTCTGATTGAAAACTTTCAAACGTACATAAAAATGTATGTATAGAAGAAGGAGTTTCTCGTCCTTGAGATTCTCATCACAATTTTTGTCATTGTCCGTCAATCGATTTGTGCGGTTGGAAGAAAAATAAAACTGAATGAAAGCCTTCTTCTTAGAATCTTGAATAAACTACTCAAGTCCATCACATCCACACAAAGGATCCCGCAACAAAAACCAAAATTACGCCAGGATATTTTGCAATATAAAAAATATCAAAAATCTTACAACCCGCACACTCTGAATGCGCTGTATTTTTGTTGTGAATGGCTATGTGCGGTTCATCTTTTATTCTGTCTCAGTTCTGCAAAAAACGTGTCAGCACGTTTTTTTTGAAAATAAAAAAATAAAAATTCTGTTTTTCCTTGACTTTATGTGCATGTGCATGCTTAGTTCGGAATTGATATGATGAAAAGCATCACTGATGTTGTTAGAGGCAGTGGTTCATAATGGGCACGATCTGGAATAATGGTCCATAACGAAGCGATAAAATTTTGCATAAACCATAAATTGGTTAACTTTTCGTCTGATTTTGGAGGGCCAAAACAATTGTGGTTTAGCCAGCATGGGAAAAAAATGTTCTCCCAATTCAGCAATCAGCAACAAATTGCTATACACAAGTTAAATTTATGTAAGGACTAACGACTAAGGACTTCTTTGTGGGTATTTTTTTCCTGTCTCTGGCATACCAGGAATGTCAAATAACTCACTTCACTGGCAGTGGCAGTTAGTACCTAATTGAATGATGAATATGGCATACATAACGCATATCTCTCATTTTAATGCATTTTTATACCAATTCAATTGAAAATTTTGACCGCCGGAAATCGGTTGAAAAGAACGACTTCGGCATCGGAGCTAAGAAATTTACATGTTAAATGCGACAGCAACTAATCCCCTTCGGGCTTAGCTAAACGCAGAGAATTCTCGGGGCTTAACTTAAGCACGGAGAAAAATTATTTTACCACCGTGAATTACACATAGATCCTCCATTTTTACTTGCTCTATTAGGGCAAGTATTGGTTTTGTGGGAAAAAAAAAATTTTGAGGTTGTAATCAAAACTAACACTACGAAAAAGTGGGTCTCGTCATGCCATCTGTCGGTCTATGCGTCTGTGCGTCCACTGTAATTTGAGGTAGCCTAAACGGGTGATGGACTGATGTGCTTAAAATTTGGTACAGATAATTTTTAAGTGATTCCCTAGAGGAGAAATTCGAATTTTTTTTTAGCTTATCTAGAACGGGTAGCTTCCGTACAAATATTTTGGTTTTTTCAAATTTTGTCGAAAACGGCTAGATTTTGATTAAAATTTTCACCTGTAATAACTAAGTCAATTCTAAGAAAAACTGTGTTTCAGGTTTTTGCCAAAAAATTCATATAACGGAATTAGGTAGCTATTCCACGTTTTTTTGAGAAAATGGTCTTATTTTTGGGTTATTCAAGTATCTTATCTTTTTGATGGTTCACTGATTTTCTTATGATTTTGCAGTCTGATGCTTCTCAATAAATAGTTTACAAAATAAAACATTTAAAAATGTTAAAAACGTTTTGGTTATAAACAAAAAATAAATCAAACAAAATGTACTTTTGACTCTTTTAATATTTTCTCGTAAAATAAAGGGTTTTTCAACAGGGACGCTACAAAAGTAGAGCAACAGGGACAGCAAACGAGGACATATTTCTTTCCGTTCTTTTAACATTTTTCTTCAGTAAGGTTTGCCATTTCATGAGAGAAAGAAATACTAGCAAACAATGAGTCGAAATCATTGAAATTTACTACCGAAATTCGGAGTCAGTGGCCTCAACGTTAAGAGCGCTACGTCCATATCGTCCTAGCAGATCAACAATTGAGCGTCTAGTGGAAAAATTTGAATCCACAGGCACAGTACAAAATGTTCCCGTGCCAGTGAGACAAAGAAGTGCCCGTAGTGTCGAGAATATTGCTGCCGCTGAGGCTTCAGTTGCAAAAAGCCCAAATGTGTCTCTCACACGTCGTTCTCAAGCGTTGGGCATCCCTGTGACGTCGTTGTGGCAAATTTTGCGAAAAGATCTTGGCCTACATCCTTACAAGATTAAATTGACGCAAGAACTGAAGCCGCTTAACCACCAGAAGCGTCGTATGTTTGTGCATTGGGCTGAGCAACAACTTGAAAATGATTCGGATTTTCATCGAAAAATCATCTTCAGCGATGAGGCTCATTTCTGGCTGAATGGCTTCGTCAATAAACAAAATATGCGGTATTGGTCGGGCAGCAATCCACACGTACTCCATGAGTCATCATTGCATCCCGAAAAAATTACGGTTTGGTGTGTTTTATGGGCCGGCGGCGTCTTTGGGCCGTACTTCTTCCGTGATGATCAAGACCGGCACGTTACTGTGAATGGGGATCGCTACCGTTCAATGATAACCGAATATTTTTGGCCCCAATTGGATGATAAGGACATGTGGTTCCAACAGGACGGCGCGGCGCCACAAGCCAAACAGCGAATGTCACAATCAATTTATTGGAAACCAAGTTTGGAGAACGTGTTATCTCACGAAATGGTCCAGTCGCTTGGCCGCCTCGGTCGTGCAATTTGACGCCGTTAGACTATTTCCTGTGGGGCTACGTCAAGTCTATGGTCTATGCCAACAAGCCAGGGATGATTGATGAACTTCGTACGAATATCGAACGTGAAATTGTAGCAGTATCGGCCGATTTATGCTTGAAAATCGTCGAAAATTGGGTTCAGCGTCTGGACTTCTACAAGCGTGCCCATGGTGGCCATGCAAAAGAAATCGAGTTCCATACATAATGGCATCAAACGTACTTTCACAGGAATAAACAATTTCATTGATATCCAAAACCGTTTTTGTTTTAATTAAAAAAAAACTTTTGTAGCGCTCTTATTGAAAAACCCGATATATACATCATGCATCTTCAATGTTTCCTTACCACAAGAGCAAGTTCGTTCGATCCCAGTTGTGCATAATTTTTGATGTGTAAACATCTATGCTGGCGGTAGAGTGAAAAAAATAACGTGAACGTTCGTGTGCAGCGTTACGTCGTGCAACGTTACGGTGTGCAACGTTACGATCTGCATACTCGGATGGGTGCGTTCAGTGAAAAAAACTTAAGATCCCCTTCAAGCAAAAACAACTCCTTTTTGGATCCGCGCACGTTGATGTTTACACATATTAACCGTGAGTCCCGGCACTCACACAATTTTTTGTATTTATTTGCATTCTATTGAAATAACGTTATTACAACTTTTTTCATTACTATCCAAGCTATATGTCAGTTTATCTAATTCCTATCCTTTGGAAGCTGCATACAGAGCTATGTATAGAGCCATTTATCTCGAGAAGGATTGAAATAATGTGTCATTTACTCAATCGATTTGACAGTTAAAGCACATAAAACCAGAAAGGATTCAATCACCCTTTTCTAAGTATGTCTTCTCCGTTTATCTCATCTGTAAGCCTCTTCCATTGCGTGTAATTGAAGCAGGAAAAAGAAACATAAATCCCTAAAAAATCCCTTTAAACAATCACACTCATAACTAAAGGAAATACAAAATAAAGACAAAATAAAGATAAAAGAAAATAAAACACAAAACCAAGTTGAAAAATAAATGACCAATTTCCTTATGGATCTCCTTCGAATTGAACTCTATAAACGACACAAATATAAAAATGCCTAGTGAAAAATAGCTTCCTTGGGTCGGTGGTGGCAGAAAACAAAAAAACGATCCTTAATACCAATTTTGCATAACATAAATTCCTTTTCTAGCCGCACTCTCTTCCCTTGCAAATATTTGCTCCCTCAAACCAAAAAAAATGAGGAAACAACTCAAAAATTGTTCACCGACCGACACAAAAATAGGCAAAGGAAATGAAACTTTATGGTAATGTCAGATAAATGCCATTGAATTTGTTTCTTTCACTTAACATTTCTCCCATCCAATTACATATTCTCTTCTTGCACAGGACTCTCTTAAGATAAAAATAAAAAAAAATCTTCTTTTTCTTTGGCACCCGAAAATGATAGAAGGGTAAAAGTGGAAGTGGAAGTGAGGAATGAACAAACAACAACAACAAGATTATATTGAAAGCGGACACATTCAAGTCCTTTTTTCTTGATAATTGGATACCTTTGGCCATGGATGAGGAAATATAAGGATCCAGTTCAGATTCAGACAAACCGAGTACCGAAGCGAAGGAGCATCAAAAAAAAAAACGAAACCGGAAAATGTCATTTGCAGAATGCTTACGCAGGCAGCAAAATAAATTTGCAGTCCTTAGGCAAGAAAATTTGAAATCATTTTCGAGCAGGAATATTCCTTAAGATACCAGCAATTAGGCTGAGTACGCTTTTCTAGTAGGTATAAGAATTCATTTATAGAAGGAAAAATGAAGAAAAACGAAAATGGCCGAAGGGTTGACGATGTCCCTAATGTCAAAAACCGTTGCTGATTTGAATTTAATTTTTTAATTTTACCCAGAGAATTAATTTACTGCTAAATAAAATTCTAAAGAGAACAGTCGAAGTAGAAATCCTAATTGTCCAAACTTGACTTTCATTTTGTAAAATGTTAAGTTTTTTTTTTGTTTTCGGGACCTGTAACGTTGGGAGTTTTTTTTACCTTTTCGTAGAACTTCCTAAAATTCATTCCCGTTGTGAGATCCCTCTATTTCTTCAAAAGCACACTTCTCATGCATTTTGTTTTTCCCATGCGGTATTCTTCTCTCCTTTTCTGCAAGTACAGCTCGCAAGCAGCACCGCTATGTATGCCTCTATTTAGCTGCATTTGCTTGCCATAACTGATAGTAAGACCAGAGGTAGTTGTGAAAGATCCCCTGCACGTTAGTCACCGCTCTGATAGGTTCTTGGTAATGATGCAATTGATCCTCAAGATTTTCTCAAGAAGAGACAAGATCGAAAAAGAACTAGCAATTTCCTGTTATTGCAGCCGTCCAACCTGGCTAAAACGAGATATATCGGACCATCGCACTATGGAGTAAAAGCATGCAAAAACGAGACAAAAGTCGATTTTTAAAATTGCAAAGTTTAGAAGTAAAGTTTTAACCAAACATTAGAGAAATGTCCGTAGATTAAGAAACTGTATACTTCTTTTTTTTACTCTAAGTTATTTAGCCACAGCACTTGTGAGGAAGGTCAACTCGAAGAATGTATAATTAAAATATGGCATTTAAGGTTTGAATATGAATTTAAATAATGATATGTATTTTTTTTTATTGGAAGGGTTATTTATAGATTTAAATTTAAGAGCAGATGGCTTCGTTCTCAAGAGTTGAAAGTCGTTTTTTACAAAAAAATGAAACTTGGCTAAAAGGAAGTTTTGAAATTCCTAATAAATCAAGACCTGGTCGGCCCTCTAAATCCTTTGATGATCTTTGCCCTCGTAGTAAATGTAGACGAACTGAAGAACTTCGTCGATCGCATCAAACAGAAGAACGTTCTTTTGCAACACAAATAAAATTGTGGGAATCTGGTAAGGCAGTATCTGCAAAAGTCCTGAACGAAATAACTCATTCTCCAGGAAGAGCCAAAATTTGTAGAAAAGCATTAAAGAATAATCCTTTAACTAAACGAGAAAAGATGTCAACTCTGAAAGCGCTTTCAATTTTTGTTGAGGCAGGTTTATCCCGAAAGCAATACGAAATTATAACAACGAGTGACAAGAAAATGTTTCCGAGTTATAGTACACCTAAAAAAACCTAAAATTGATTGCTATCCTGACCCAGAGTCTTTTACAGTTACGGAAACTCTGACTGAGGTTAAATTGCAAAGCTTGCTTGATCACACCATTAAGCGCTTACTGATGTATTTGGATATTCGACAAACCTTAACTGAGGACGAAATGAAATCTTTAGAGCTCATTTCAAAATGGGGTTGCGATGGATCACAACAAATCCAATATAAACAAAAGTTTGAAAACCATTCCGATTCCGATGCAAATATATTTCAAAGTTCTTTTGTACCTTTGCGATTGTTATGCGCTTCAAATGGGAAAATCGTTTGGCAAAATCCGACACCATCATCACCAAGGTATTGTCGACCTATAAGAATTATTTTTACTTAAGAAACTAAGGATATTACCCAAAGTGAAATTAATTATGTATATAGAATCGCAAATCAATTCTTTAATGAAAACAAAACTGGATGATTTTGAGCCCATGGAAGTTAAACAATGATTGATGGCAAAGTCTGTAATGCTGCAACAGATACAAAATCAACTATGAAGTGCTATTCATGTGGAGCAACATCTAAGGAATTTAATGATTTGTCAAAATCAAGAGATATTCAAACAAATACATTAAAATTCGGTTTATCAATTCTACATGCAAGAATTCGTCTTTTCGAAACCATTTTGCGTATTGCTTATAAGCTTCCTTTAAAGAAATGGCAAATTCGAACACAGGAAGATAAAGATATTTTCAAAGAAAAAAAACGAGAATTACAAGAAAAATTCAAAAAACCAAATTGGTCTAATAGTGGATGTACCAAAGCCAGGTTTCGGGAGTTCAAATGATGGCAATACAAGTCGTAGATTCTTTGAAGATCCACAAATTTCCGCCGAAATAACAGGTGTTGACATTCAGTTAATTTATAAGCTCAAGGTTATATTAGAAGTTCTTTCCAGTGGATATAAAATCAATATTTCCAAGTTTGGTAAATTTGCATTCGATATACAGCAACACTTTATGTGAATTTGTATTCTTGGCATCCGATGACACCAACAATGCACAAAATTTTAATCCATGGATCAACCGTAATTGAAAATGCGATTTTGCCAATTGGCAGCCGAAGCTCGAAATAAGTACTTCAGACTCTACCGCCTTCATTACTCAAGGAAAAACTCAAGGAAAAATTGCAAAGTAGATATTTTTAATCGTTTGTTATTAACATCTGACCCCCTAATAACAAGTATTAGGCCTCATCCTATTAAAAAAACAAAATCTTTTTCGAAAGAAGCAATTGAAATGCTTATATCTGAGCATCCGATTCCATCTCCATTAGATGACTCTGAAGAAGAAGATAATAATAATTCTGAGGAAGAAAGCGAGTCTTGTTCAGAGTCTCTTTCGGAATAAACATATACCTATTTTAAGAAAATAAATCTTCGTATTGTCAAATAAACGTTATTTCTAATTCAAAAAACATTTTTTGTATATATGTATATATAAGATGAAATATATTTTATACGTCATAAAATATTGTTTCAGATGGATATCTACCCATTGAAGCCAAAAAATAATTTGGTCTCGTTTTTTCATGCATTTACTCCATAGTGCATCGGAACGTTCAGATATCCATGCTACTGTAGCAGTATCTTGCGTCGATTCCGATGTGGAGTCAAACTGGTTAACGGTTGATTAATGTGGAGATCCCCATGACCCCTCGTGCATTTTTAGATGTGGGAACAGCGTACTAGGTGGCACAATATCTTAATCCGCAGCAAAGTCGCCTTGAACCTGTTATCGGAGGTGGTTTTGTCCTATACTGTTCCAGAAAAGATGTTTAATTTTTCGAGCTTCGCCTACAATAATTTCATAACTAGCTGCTGCTATGTCTTGCTAGCTGCTCTTTGTGTCTTCCCCAGGAGTTCGTGGAACATGTCTTTTGTGTCATAATTTCTCTTTCTCTGGTGGGGCATGCATACACACCAGGGTGACGCATAAATCGTCCTACATTAAGAAATTCAAATAACTTTTTTTTTATCAATGTATTTCATTTAATTTTGTTTTATTGTTTAGAAAATTTAATTTTATTTTATATAAAGGGTCCGCCATCTAACGTTTTTTTTCAACTAGTGCTTATTTCGTGAATGGTCATTTACGCATAAGCGATACCTGACCAGAAAATTTTTCATTGCGCCCTTAAGGATCGAACTCGGGATCGCATCAATCATCGTTTTAATCGACGCGACAGCTTTAATTCAGTCAAATTCCTTGGTTTAGTTTTGTATACCTCTTGCTTGACAGCATTAAGAAGGCAAAAGGCTCATTTTACAGGGAAACATATTCTAAGCTCGAATACAATCTTGGACAAGCTAATTACTTTAAAGATCTTTTAAATGCAGACAGAATATCAATGATTTTTAGAGCAAGAGGAGTACTCCTTCCCTTAAACTTTATTCGGCACCAAAATGATCTACCACTTTATTGTTCCTTATGTAACACCAGTGAAAGAGAAAATGTTGGTGGAAATTCGTCGTCAAATTTGGCAGAAAAACTATTTAGGCGAATCAGAAGTTTTGGAAGGAACCTGTTATCGGAGATAATAAGAGAAGATTTTTAAATTCAAAGAAATAAAACTTATGTAATAACTTTTTTGAAATTTGCTACGCAAACTGTAAGCTATCATATCTGGCTGACGGTCCTTTCGGCCATGCCCAAAAGATATGTTATTTAATAATTTGTATATATGTAACCAAATTGATGAAAAATAAAATCGTATCTATCTTGACATAAGCCCATAAAAAAATCTGGTGCAGTCAGGTCAGATGACCTTTGGGGCCAGCGGAAAGTTTAGTTTCTGGATATTAATTTTTTACGGTCTGAAGTTGCTCCATCTTGCCGGAACCAAATTCAGCTGAAAGGGATACGTCTTCGGCGCAGTTCAGCACCTGAAATAATGGTCCCCAGTGACAGTTAATGTTACAGAAAGAAATACGGCCCGACAACTCACTACACCTGGGTGCAGTTCCGTCTCATGGATTACCTTTGTGCAATGCTTGAAGATTCGGCAAACATGTCTGATAATGGTCTATTTAATCGGGGGAGTGCCACCAAACTCCCTATTGAAGGAAATGACGTACTGCAAAGCATGGACCGCTGCACTATCCAAATCCTCGTTTTGTTATCCCAAGCATTCATTTTAATAAATCTAAGTAAATAGTAACCTACAAAACAAAAAAAAAAATTGTGTGAGTGCCGGGACTCGCGGTTAATATGTGTAAACATCAACGTGCGCGGATCCAAAACGGACTTGTTTTTGCTTGAAGGGGATCTTAAGATTTTTTTCACTGAACGCACCCATCCTAGTATGCAGATCGTAACGTTGCACACCGTAACGTTGCACGACGTAACGTTGCACACGAACGTTCACGTTTTTTTATCACTCTACCGCCAGCATAGATGTTTACACATCAAAAAAATAAGCGAAAAAACTTATTACGTTTTGTTTTTGTAGCACGAATCGTGCACCACCCTATATTTGAAAGTCGAGACTTCTTCCCTATCTTAAACGATAAAACCACACCGATAATGATTTTTTTTCTCGGTAGAATATGTCGCAGTTTTTTTTACTTTGTTTCGCCCGTCGCATTTCTTAGATTGTGGCGGTGATATCCGCTTTGAAGCAGTCTAGGCCTTTCGGTTATTGCGCGTGACTTATTATAGGTAAGGGAATACTCCCAGCTCATTTAAAGCGTCTATCCAATCCACCTTCCATAGGTATTGAATTGAAACCCCATCTCTATTTAAGGTACTAGATTTTGAATTTTTCTATAACATCTTTTGCTACTGTCCCTTTTGCTGATTTCAAGTCACTCTTGATTTTTTCCAAAATCTGGAAGACTTCTCCGATTGTGTTTCCTTAATTTAAAAAAAAAATGAATTAGGTATTGTTAGAAAAAAACCATTGTTTCAAATCACCTCTTTTGGTCTTTTGGGTCCACTAAAAATCCGAAGTTGGTTTTAATGTAAGCTAGCTGCGTCCTCACTGATTTGTCTGCAACTAATTCCTTAGCAAATTTCACACAACTTGCATCGTCTACTATATGCTATTAATGATTTTTTGAATTTTTTCAAAGTGCTGCGCGTAGTACGATGCTCCTGCCAACCAAGTACCCCAACGAGTCAATACCTGTGCAAAATTAAATGTTTTTTGAAGTTTTATTTGTTTATTTTAAATATAATTGCGGGTTGAGGAGGCAAAGGCAGCCCTGGCTCCTTCTCTTTGAAAACTGCTATCCGAGACGGGATTTTCAAAAAAACTTTCTTCATATTGGATACCAAGGCATCGACTTTTGGGAAGCTGCTCCTGATAGTTTCACAAACTCTATGTAAGCCGTGAGCTACGCAAGTGACATGAAGCATTTTAAAGTACAAAACTTGCAAAGATTTGCCAATTTTTCAGTAACAAACAGCAACACTTTTTCTCTCCACGTTCGCTGCCGCCATAAAAAAAATTTTCTACTCTGTGTGCCATAAGTGTGTTTTTGTTCAAAAGTGTTCGTTAGTTATAATTATATTAACTGTGCTGTGTTTTTTGTTTTGTGTTTCGTCAAATTATTAACTGTTTTTTAGGTGTGACTACCGGCGGGTCACATGGCACCTGTCGTAATTGAAACATATGAGGTGCCACGTGACCTGCCGGCGGTCACGGTTATTTTCTCCGTTATATGCTTTTTTTGTGAACATCTCGCTTATCATTTACAGGAATCAGTTGAAATAAACGTGTTCAGATGGCAGCCCATAATTTTCCTATAAGTTCTAATGTATTTTACGGAAATCGTAATCGTGGTGAAGATTCCGATGACGATGAATTGGACTTCGAAGCTTCTGACTCTGATGAGTACATACCTTCTGATGGAAATAATAGTGATTCGGATCTCCCAGATTCTACTGAATCATCTGCAGAAGAAAACGAGGGAATTGAGCCTGAACAAATACCTGGAACATCTAATAGAACAGACACATGGACAACAGTTACTTGCCAGTCTCTAAAAGCTTTTGTTTTTGAACCAAATACAGCAAGAGCAACTAATATTCCGCCAGTGACACCAGCAATGCGACCAATCGATGTATATAATCTTATGGTTACTAAAGACGTTTTTCAGCTTATCGTTAGCGAGACCAATAAAAATGCCAACGAATTCTTGCGAGATAATACTATAACACATAACTCTCGTTCAAAACGGTGGGAAGATACGAATATACCGGAGATGAAACAATTTTTGGGACTGGTTATGTATATGGGCATTGTAAAATATCCTTCGATTGCTCACTACTGGAACACTGGCAACTTTTTCAAGAACTCTTTCGTGCCCCAGGTGATGTCACGCAATAGATTTCAGCTGCTCCTAAAGTTCATCCACTTTGCAGACAACTCGGCTATTAGAGGTAACCGATTAGGAAAGGTGAGTACACTCCTTGAGTTTCTGGAAAGGAACTTTGTAAACACGCTAACTCCGAACGAAATTTTGGCTGTTGACGAATCTATGATTCCATGGCGTGGTAGACTCCAATTTCGCCAGTAAAACCCCGGAAAATCACATAAATATGGTGTGAAAGTGTACAAGCTTTGTGATCCATACGGTTACACGGAAAAACAGAAAGCAACACCCAAAGAGGTAGACCAACCCCAACAACCTCACACTCGACGCAAATTGTTCTGGATCTGGCCGAACAATATTTAGATCAAGGAAGAACTATGGCCACCGATAACTTTTATACATCAGTGTCTCTAGCCAAACATCTCCTTGATCGTCAAACTCATCTTTTGGGTACACTTCGGAGTAATAGGACAGGAAATCCAAAAGAGGTTACTAATGCTAAGCTAAAAAAGCATGAAGTAAAAGGCATGGAAAACTCAGGCATTGTAGTTGCAAAGTGGAAAGATAAACGGGACGTTCTCATGCTATCCACTAAACATGGCTTAACATGGCTTGGAGGAAGTAGGGACAGGAAAAAGAAATAGAGATGGTCAGGAAATAAAAAAGTTACGTATGATCGTAGACTACAATCATGCTAAGCAAGGAATCGATATTTCAGACCAAATGGCATGCTACTTTACGCCACTACGGAAAACAATTCGATGGTACCATAAAATAGCGTTTGAATTTTTGCTATCAACGTCCATAGTGAACGCCTTGGTTCTTTACAAAAAACACAATACAAAATGCACAATTTTGGAATTTAGAGAGGATGTTTGCAAGCCATTATGTGAACTCACTTCTGAACATCATGCACATACATCTAATGTCAAACATCAGAAACAGAACAGAAAAATTAGAAAAAGATGCAGAGATTGTTACGATGTGATGAGTAAAAATGAGGGTCGAGAAGCTGCAGTAAAAAATGTAAAGAAGGTGACCACCTTTTGTGCCACATGTGAAGGAAATCCTTCTTTTTGTTTTGAGTGTTTCAATAAGCATCAAAAGTTAAAAATTTTATCTATTTTTCGTATTATCTAATTTTTTGATTTTTTTTTCTGTCAATACAGTGAACTATACTTATACTTCCATAAAATTTTGTTGTCAATAAAGTGAACTATAATTATACCTTCATATAAATGGATTAATCTGGGATTTTTTTTTTATGTAATTTAGACCTTTATCTAGGTGCCAACATTGAAAAGTAAGTGTAAATGTCGTCGGACCACAACAATCGCATTGAATCATCAAACAGAGTTGCAATTGTTGTCGAGTTCAGTCTTTCCAAAACCGAGATGTAAGTAAATATCCACGTCCACTTTTTCGCAAGGGTCCGACGATCACATTTGTAACTCAGCGCCCGGCTTTATCTGTTGTTTCGTCTATGGATACGAATATGTTGTCGTCGCTAATTTCAGCACGGATTTTGGCAAGTACTTCCAGATAGCAGTCATCTACATAGTTTTTTCGAAGCGTTGACTGGTCTAGAACACGTTTTTGTAAATATTTTTCAATAAATACCTTGAATTCTGGACGGTTAACTTTATATAGAGGTATGTCCCATGCCAAAAACATTTTAGTCAAATATGCATTAGATTCATTTTTTTCACTCCCAGTGACATAATTTGTTATCGTTTGATTTGTTTGCTTATTCTTGGATGGCACTACTTCCTTGTGTTTTGCTTTGCTCGTTTTATATGTTGCTCAATAAAATATTTTTTCTCTACCACATAATTTACAAAAAAGGACTTTTCCATCAGTAGAAAAGTCATCTCGCCCAAATTTTGAAACAAAATTTTGGAACTTTACCGCCATTTTAGCCATTTAATCTTACTTAAACATGTTTTTATGGAAAAAATTAAACGATGTTTTGGCACGAGTACGATAACTTTAGCGCCAAAAAACTCAATGAACTCGACACTAACACCAGTACGGACGATGACTTAATTGGACGAGACTTACATACCTCTTTAATACATTGAACTTTTACTTTACTATTTTTAACTAACTCCTGACTTACTCACAAACTGATCGACTGGGAAGCGGAATGCAATGCAATTCTACCTCCTCGTGGTGCATTCTAGGTAACGCTAAATGAATTGCTGTACTTAACTTACAAAGGTGAACCTAATCAACGTAAATACCAAAAAAACAAAAATTTCATAAGAAAGTATATTTAGTAATTTTCAATTTTCTCAAAAACTGGAAGACATAAATCGTTTCGGTTTTTTGTGATCGATTCAGAATTAATATTTTCATTAACTTTTATTAGCTAATTTAGCGCATCATTTCACAATTTTGAGAAAAATTGGTGTAATTTTTTTTTCTATTTTTTTTTATCAAAAATTTGAGTTTGGCTGCTAATTTTCTTAAAAACTATCGGCTAAAATAATTTAAATGCAGGATTAAAGTATAGATTCCTAGCTTTCAAAAACGGTATATTAAATTACTGTAAGTGTTGCCGTTGTTTTTTAATAATTATTTTTTCAGTTTAAGTAATTTTTTTCTAAAATTGCCCCTACCTCCTAAATTGAGCGAGATGGACCAATTTAGTAAAAAAATGCTAGAAGAAGCCATTATCAATTTTTGGCGCCAAAGTTATCGTACTCTCTCCGATGTTTTCACACCACAATCAATGAGACTATGAAGCGAACCATATGGTCACAGCAATATCACAAGTTTGATTCCTAATGATATGCTCTCAATGCAGACCGACTACTGCACTCCTGCTTTGGATTTGAGAAAGGTTTTTAAGGTCAAATTTCCATCCAGAAAAGATTGGAAGGATAATGTCGTGACGAGAGACTTCGACACTACTATTTTTACTGATGGTTCCAACATGGAGTGTGGTGTTGGTTCAGGATTTTTTTCCGAATCCTTGAACATCTCTAGGTCCTTTCGGCTACCTGCCTTCGCAAGCGTATTTGAAGCTGAATTACTAGCAATCAGGGAAGCATGCAAGATACTCAAACAAGATCCCAACCAAAACCGGAACACTGCTATCCTGACAGACAGTCAAGCAGGTGTGAGAGCAATTGATTCGGCTATAACATCATCTAAACTGGTCCAGCAATGCCGAGATGAACTACTTAGCCTTAATGTCAACCTCAGGGTCACTCTTATCTGGGTTCCAGGTCATTGTGGCCTTGAGGGAAATGAGCGGGCTGACGAACTGACCGGAAAGAGTTAATATTCCGCTTGGAGTTATGAAGGGCAATTTATTCTCAATTTTTCTTATTGAATCCAATCGCAGGTGGGAAAGTTTAACAAACTGCGTCATATCCAGAATGATATGGCCCATCTATAATAAATCTCGAACAACTGATCTGATTTTTAGGCCCAGGCGAGACTTGGCAGGGTTGTTGCGACATGTTCTGGCCACTGGCCTATAGGAGAACATGCGGCGAAGCTGGGCATTCCGTACAATACTTTTTGTCGCAGTTGTGGGGACCATCAGGAGAAGGAAACAGTGGCCCACTTCCTCTGTAAATGCCCTGCTCTGGCCAGATCGAGAGCGAAATCTTTTGGAAATGCTTTTCTTGAAAATCTACACGAACTTTCTGAGATAAAGATCAAAGATTTGATTGCTTTTCTCAACGCGACAAAATGGATCTAGATCAAGCTTCGACCTTAATTCCTTCACCTCACCCTTCAAAAATAAAAATAAAAATAAAACCGCTTTTCACCCAACAGGTCAATACGAAATATGGTGTCAAAACGGCGCACTCTGGCGCTAATTGGGTCACGGAGCGAGTTTGCTCTGGGCCGCCATCTCTATCTACCTACCATGAAGCGAATAAAAATAAATAGATGCACCGGCACCCATGTTCGCATTTTCGATAAAAAATTATTTCCTAAAATTTGCCTAACGGTCTATGACTGTCCATTGAGGAACATGGAAGTAGATAAATAGGTAGAATAATTTTTTTCCTTTTGTTTTGTTTCTTTCTTTCGATGCGCACGCCGTGCATGTTTAGGCAAAACTTTATTTCGTTGTTGCCCCATTTTATGATTTTCCATTGAGGAACATATTTGTATTAGTAGACTAGTAGATAGTAGATCGTCATCATCATCGGCTCGACAACCGGGGTCCGGTCCTGGCCTTCTTCAAAAAAGGCAAAATAAAATTCATATATTTATTTGGAATCAGCAGAACGTCAAACGTGTTTGTTTAAGTTCCATAGTGTCATAGGAGTGCGCAAAAAAAAAGCAAAGTCAGCAAAATCCTATCCCTGATCATGGTACAAAAATCCCTATAAACATAAGAACTTTTAAAGGATTTTCTTAAACTGCAATATAAAAATTTTGTCTCAACTTTTACTGCATTGACATAATTTGAGAGCGAAAAAGCTGTTTTGTTCAGCCAGTTAATAAAAATAACAAAAAAATGACACCAAAAATATATAACGTCATTATCTACCAAATGGCTTACTGCGTGTTTACCACTCTCATGTGTTTCAAAACTTTTATAAGCGTTAGCGGACCAATTTTGTTGCAACTTAAAAAAAAAAAAAACAAATCAAAAAACTTTTCTCTCTTCCCACGCATATGGTTTTGCATATAATTTTCAAAATTTATCAACAACACAGGATAAACGAGTAACAAAACAACCCCTCAAATATTCGTGTAGGTAGAGCGTAGAGTTACTAAAACAGAAAACAAAACTATACACATACACTGTTCCGGCAAAACAGCAGTCTGCACTTGTGCAGTGGAGAAGGAAAAGTTATTTTGAATGCTCTTGCGTTGTGGGTTGCATGGAAACAAGGATTGTGTGGAACTTAATTCTGTGCCATCATGCTGTCATATACAACATAGATCACTTTAACTTATAATTACCGCAGGAGAAGCCAGCAAAAGTGCAACTTTTACTAATTAGAAATCTGGCGGATAGTGATAAAAGTTTCATCAGAAAATAACCTTAAGGAAAACTTGAGACAAAAAGTTGTGTGGCCAAATCACATGCATCTTTTTGTGGTTGGTTGGCTAACTATTGGGGAGCTAAATATAATAGCGTGATGGGTATGAGAGAAATATATTCACTTCGAGATTGAATTTTTGGAAGAATGGTTTCGTAGAATGGCTGATGATATATGGTTTCCCCAATTGCACCCCCGCCCCGCACAGTTTCATTTGCAGCTTCTCCACCACTGTTTTCAGGCAGAAATGCGTAAGTAGATATTTTAATTTCTTTGGCATAATTTTGAATGGATGTTATTGTTCTACGAACAACTGGGTAAAGCTGACATTAAGACTTTTCAGAAAAAATATTGCCCATATGTGGCCCTATGTAATAAAATAATGTTTTTTTTTTTAAAGTTAAAAGAATTACGACTTTACTCAAATATCTGAACACTGCGATCACGAGTGAAAGATTCTTATTGTTTTTTTTATTTTAATAATAGCTGCATTTTATCATCCTCCAGATCTAATCCGGATCAGGTCATGATAATAAAACAAACAGGATCACAGTGAAAACAATGTTATATCTATACATTTCGTTGTCTTTTTTTTACTCGAAAAGCCATCTACCCGTCGACGTTAAAACTAATTTTTGAAAGGAAGTAAAGGGTTTTTCATCAGGAACGCTACAAAAGTAGAGCAACAGGGACAGCAAACGACGCCATATTTCTGGCCGTTCTTTTGATATTTCTCTTCAGTAAGGTTTGCCATTTCATGATGGAAAGAAATACGAGCCAACAACGAGTCGAAATGATTACAATTTACTACCGAAATTTCGGAGTCAGTGGCCTCAACGTTAAGAGCGCTACGTCCAATTTATGGTCGTCATAATCGTCCTAGCAGGTCAACAATTGAGCGTCTAGTGGAAAAATTTGAATCCACAGGCACAGTACAAAATGTTCCCATGCCAGGGAGACAAAGAAGTGCCCGTAGTGTCGAGAATATTGCTGCCGCTGAGGCTTCAGTTGCAGAAAGCCCAAATGTGTCTCTCACACGTCGTTCTCAAGCGTTGGGCATCTGTGTGACGTCGTTGTGGCGAATTTTGCGAAAAGATCTTGGCCTACATCCTAATCCAAACAAGATTAAATTGACGCAAGAACTGAAGCCGCTTGACCACCAAAAGCGTCGTATGTTCGTGAATTGGGCTAAGCAACAACTTGAAAATGATTCGGATTTTCATCGAAAAATCATCTTCAGCGATGAGGCTCATTTAAGGCTGAATGGCTTCGTCAATAAAAAAAATATGCGGTATTGATCAGGCTTCAGGCAGCAATCCACATGTACTCCATGAGTCATCATTGCATCCCGAAAAAATTACGGTTTGGTGTGGTTTATGGGCCGGCGGCGTCATTGGGCCGTACTTCTTCCGTGATGATCAAGACCGGCACGTTACTGTGAATGGGGATCGCTACCGTTCAATGATAACCGAATATTTTTGGCCCCAATTGGATGATAAGGACATGTGGTTCCAACAGGACGGCGCGGCGCCACAAGCCAAACAGCGAATGTCACAATCAATTTATTGGAAACCAAGTTTGGAGAACGTGTTATCTCACGAAATGGTCCAGTCGCTTGGCCGCCTCGGTCGTGCGATTTGACGCCGTTAGACTATTTCCTGTGGGGCTACGTCAAGTCTATGGTCTATGCCAACAAGCCAGCGACAATTGATGAACTTCGTACTAATATCGAACGTGAAATTGCAGCAGTATCGGCAGATTTATGCTTGAAAACCGTCGAAAATTGGGTTCAGCGTCCGGACTTCTGCAAGCGTGCCCGTGGTGGCCATGCAAAAAAAATCTAATTCCATACATAATGGCATCAAACGTTCTTTCACATGAATAAAGAATTTTATTAATATTCAAAACCGTTTTTGTTTTATGTAAAAAAAACTTTTGTAGCGCTCTTATTGAAAAACCCGATACTAAGGGTGTGTGTTTTGATTTGAAAATCCAAATCCAAAAGCAAAGCTGCATCTTGTGTTGTTTTTGTAATACATGTATTTTCATGTGCAAATCCAATCCGGATCAGATGTGGGGGAAAATAAAATACAGCTAATAATCTAGAATATCTGTAGGGGAGAATGGGTACGAAAGTAACGTTGGGTCGGTTTTAACATTAAATTTTTACGAACAACAATGCATTTTTTTAATGCACAATTCTTTGCAATTAGGTCTTGAATGCACCAGCCCAAAAATTCAAAGGTCAATTGAAAGTGAAATTTTAGTGAAAAAGTGAGTTTTTTCAGTATTTTTCCTGAATAAATAAACAATTCATTGAATAGATGCGACCTTACTGTGCTGCACATTGCCGTTGTCTAGAATCGAATCGAGTAAATATTTTTTTCGATAGCCATAATAGTTTCATATAAATATGATTTTTAATATAAAAAGCGTGAGGTGGACGTTTGTAACATAATAATGGGTGATTTTTTAAGAGGTTTAGAACTTTTTTAAAAAAAAAAACACAACAAATTCGAAAAAATTAATGAAATATTTATTTGAATCGATAGTTTAAACTTTGCAATTTAATGTTTAAAGATAATTTCATGCAAATGTTGACCGCGGCTGCGTCTCAGGTAGCCCATCCGCTGAGTCCAATTTTGGCATACTCTTTCACACATATCGGCCGGTATCTCACGAATGAATGCATGGATGTTGGCTTCCAGTGCGTCAATCGAAGCGGGCTTGTCCCTATAGACATTAGCCTTGACATACCCCCACAAAAAATAATCTAATGGTGTCAAATCGCACGATCTAGGCGGCCAATTGACCGGCCCGAAACGTGAAATTAACTGTTCACCAAACTCGCCTCGCAATCGCGCCATTGTTTCGCGTGCTGTGTGGCATGTGGTACCGTCTTGTTGAAACCACATATCATACAAGTCAAGAACTTCCATTTCGGGCAAAAAAAAGTTTGTTATCATCGCTCGGTAGCGTTCACCATTGACAGTAACGCTACGATTCGCATCATCTTTGAAGAAATATGGCCCAATAATGCCGCCGGCCCATAAACCGCACCAAACAGTGGCTTTTTCGGGATGCATTGGTAGCTGTTGCAATGCTTCTGGCTGGTCTTCACTCCAAATGCGGCAATTTTGCTTATTTACGTACCCATTCAACCAAAAATGAGCCTCATCGCTGAACACAATTTTTCGATAAAAAAGCGGATCCTCGGCCAGCTTTCCAAGAGCCCATTCACCAAAAATTCGGCGTTGTGGTAGGTCGGCTGGCTTTAGTTCTTGCACCTGCTGTATCTTAAAAGGCTTTACGCCCAAATCCTTCCGCAAAATTTTCCACGTAGTGCTGTAACAAAGGCCTAACTGCTGGGAACGGCGCCGAATCGACATTTCGCGGTCTTCTGTCACACTAGCTGATACGGCTGCAATATTTTCTTCACTACGCACAGTACGTAAACGTGTTGGTGGTTTAATGTCCAACAAAGTAAATTTGGTGCGAAATTTGGTCACAATCTTCCGAATAGACTGCTCAGAAGGTCGAGAATGCCGATCATAAAATGGAAGCAGCGCGCGATGAACATTTCGAACCGAGCACGAATTTTGAAAGTAAAATTCAATAATTTGCAAGCGTTGTTCATTTGTAAGACGATCCATGGTTAAATTGCAAACCAAACTGAAGCTGTTTGACAGTGACACAAGGTACTAAACACACGTCAGCTGTCAAAACCAGTGTTGCCAAAACCAAACCAGCTAAAAAATCACCTTAACACAAATTAATGCATAATTATTTGTGTTACAACCGTCCAAAAACAGTTTTAAGTGACTTTGTTCATTCAACAACTCGAGATAGAGATCAGAATATTTTTTTCAAATAAAATCGAAATAGTCTTATACTAACTAAAGCCATTTATTATCAACACTGCATAATAATTCCTATTTATTGGCACTTATTTAGCTTACAATAATACATAAATAATTTATGGTTTTGGGTTAGAATTAAATTCTAAAGCCTAGCTACCATTTTTGATTTTTCCTTCAAACATTTATGTTGTGTTACAATCGTCGTTTCACTGTGTTACAATCAACACACCGGGAAGGACGATTGTAACATTTGACTTTTCCTTCTTTTTCAAGTCATACATATCAAAGACAAAGTTGGAAACAAAAGCCGTGTTTTATTATCTTCTATCGGCATCCGGACCTGGAACTGGATTTACTTTTAACACGTAATACACAAACAAAATACTGGGAAATTTTCAAAATTGTTTTTGTAACACGTGTTAAAAGTTAATCCAGATCCAGATCCAGATCCGGATCCCGATAGAAGATAATAAAACACAGCTAAAATAAATATTCCACGCGTAGCTAAAAATATTCATTCATTTATATGCACTATGTTTCATTTTGATATGTTTATTGTTTATCAAATTATTGCATGGAATATCAGAAATGTTACTTTCGTAACCAACTCTACCCTACTAATAGATATGCACTATAGGCAAGGCAGTCAAATTTAACACTAGTTGTAGTATTTTTTTTAATTTAAATTTTTTAATTAATTTTTTGATACAAAAAAGATTAAATATTTATTTTCACCAAAGTTTGACCATCTCATAATAATATACGAGACCATAAGTGGCCGATTATTTTAAATAGATGTCTATGAATACTTTACTTTTCAAAATTGTGCAACAAATCCTTGTGTTCTCAATAATAAACAATAATAAAATAATGGGCAGTATTTTTTTCTGAAAGGTCCTTAGGCAAGCTTTGTTCAGTTTCAAGGCTATCCATTATTTACAGCATATTATCCTTTATGGTGAGCATTGAAATTTCACGCATATCAGAAAGCCTTACAATAACACGGGGTCTCCACCCGAAATATTTCATAGATTACCATCTGTCACTTTTGATAGAAAGAAAAAGCGATAGTATGCCATAAAATGTTGGTTGGGCATTTTCATAGCTTACTATTTCATTTGCGAGAATAGAACAACATCACACAAAACAAACAAACCAACGTAAAATTGCTTGCTCATAGAATACTATCCATAGCTTTCTTTGAGCCGAGCAATACGACATGGCAAGAAATTTTTTATAGAATACTATAAGTATAGCCTCCATGAGCAATTTTCATAGCATGCAATATAGTATTCTATGAAATATTTCTCGTGGAGTCACCATGTAAAAAAGGGTAACGAAATACAGTAGACGCTCGATAAAGTGAATCTCTGTAGAGTGAACTATCCAATATAGAGAACACACAAGCATTTTAAACAAACTACTCTCAATAGTGAACAAAAAAATATCGATATAGTAAATACACATTTTTTTTTTAGAACTTAGCAAGAATATTCCAGCTGCAATGTGTGTACAGTTTTTTAGACTGACTTTTAAGAAGTTTTACCGATCACTTAATGTATGTGGATTGTACATTCAGTCACGAATGTAGGTATACACTAGACCCAGTATCTATGTATAACACAAAGTTAATCGTGTATTGGTGTATTTTACAACTTTTTATGACATATTGTAATTGTGAAAAAAATTCATTCAATACTGAAGTTTTAGACTGAATCATATTTAAAAAAAAATAATTTCTTCGTGGGGTACCTATGTTTGTTATGAAGGTAATTGTTTTTTTTTTTCTGAATAATAAAGTTTAGTTTGTTGTTTTTAATGTTATGAAAAGTTTTTTTTGAACCTTATTAAAACATTACATCGGGAAAAATATTAGTTTTGAATGAAATTCTACTTCGGAAAACCTTTTTCTCTCTTTCTAAATATGAAGTGAATAATTTAGATATAGTGAACATGCCTGGTTTTAATTACTTCACTATAGCGAGCGTTGTTTCATATACAAGGTCATTCATTTCGTGGTTTCAAGTTGGTAGCGTTGGCATTTGACACCCGTCAAACTCAGCTGCCAATCGAAGTGTCATATTATTAGTTGAATATTTGGCATTTACGATATAATGGAACGCTTAAGGCTACGATTAGACGGTCAACGCAAATGGTGAACGCGATAACTCTCTGACATCAAAATGACGTAAAATACTGTCCCAAAGTTGAGAAGTCGTGCGTATTTTATTTCAGAGAGTCAAAGCGTTGACCATTTTTATTGACCGTCTAATCGTAGCTTAACAATCGAACCACTCGTTAAAATTATTAAAACTTACTAAACAAAAGTAGTGATTCAAACGTTGCCATTTTTCTTGCATTACGCGGCGATTATGGTCGTCATAATCAACTGACTACGCAAGCAATCGGTGAAATTGTGAAGAAATTTGAAGAGAGTGGAAGCGGTACTGATGTCGTAAGGCCTGTGTGCATCGTAATACACGCTCAGCCAAAAATATTGCTGCTGCAGGTGCAAGTGTTGCTGATGATCCGAATTAATCGATTACTCAAGTTATGGCCGATATATCACCCGAAATGTGAGAAGAAGTGGTTAAAAATTACCTCAAAAGAATGGCATGCTGCGAATCTTCCCGAGGCGGCCATTTGAATGATATTTTTTTCACACTTAATGGCAAAGTCCAAACTTTATAGTGAAATAAAATTTTCATCAAAAATTTATCACTGTGTGTGTTTTATTTAACTTTACTTTCGATACCGTAAAATGAATGGCAATTTTTGTATATAGGATTTTTTGTTTCGGATCAGCAGCGTACTGGGCTATTGGGGGGCTGGTATTTGCGTTACGTCAAACATTGCACATGAGTTAATGGAACAGCCCACAGTAAAATAAGCAAACAAATCTCTTTAAGAAAAAAATCAAGTTAGGCTCACACAATCAATACTGCTTTAGGCATAATAAATCGCAAAACACCGAACCATTCAAACAAGAAAACAAAAATGGCTGTTTGGTTACCTATATCTGTCCCAAGCATTTTTTCTGAGATTTTTTTAACATCACGACGATAAAATAAACTAATACCTTTGCCCAAATACTCCACAAAGAACGAATCACAAAATCTGTTTTCTTTAAATTATGAGCTTATTTTGTGACCTAAATAAAGAAAATTTCCACTCTAATAAATTTTCAAGGATTTTATTTCACTCTTAAGCTACGAGCAGATGGCATATGAAAAGTCGCAAACGTTTGCGACTCTGGCGTCATGTTAAAAGTCGCAAATGTGTTGCAAATTCTATATCTACATCAATGCTCGCAAACTTGCATATGGGGGTGTTCTCATGTTATGCAAAAACTTTCCCAAAAGTCGCAAATGAATTTGCGATCAAGGCACTCGCACATCATGTGTTCGCAAATGTGATCGCAAATGTTGTGGTCATATCGACCGAGGTGTTCTGTTCAGACGATGTACTATAAAGTCCGCATATCACCCAATTCCAATCATATGCAGGTTTGCGAACAATATTTTGAAACAAAAAATTCTCATCTGAAAATTAATAATAAATGGATTGTGGTGGTGGAAATGTCAAAAGCAGTTGAATCGGAGAAATGTGGAATTCTTTTTCATTGAACTTTACATAGTTTTGCTGTATTTTGTATTTTCCCGATAAAAGATTAAAAAAAATAGGAAAAAATAATGTACTTCTTTATAAAAACAAATACTTTTAGTGAAATTTATAAAACTTGTTGTGAAGTTATATTAAATCATATGAGTTTAGTTCTATTTTTCAACTTTTCTCGACTTATTTATTATTCGCGAGAGTTACAGAACATGGCTAAGAAATTTATTTTTTGTATGCTATTTAGTTTGTGTTATGATGATTTTTATAGCAAAACTTGATTGCTTACATAAATAGTTTAACAATTTTCATAACCAAAAAAAAAGGAATAGCAAGTGTGTCTAATTCAACGAAGTGGATTGTATACAGGGTGATTCGCATAAGGTGTGAACAAAAATCCATTTACCTGGGAGCGGCAATTTTCCAAAAAAAAATAATTTAAAACAGAACAAAAATATTTAAAAACACATGCCATACCTTTTTGTATTACCAGAAATCTATTCTTTTCTTTTTAAATAAAGCTCAAAATTTTGAAAAAAAAATTCAAAGAAATTTGTACTAATTTTATTTTCAAAATTCGTAGCTCTTATTAGTATTTAGTCAAATAAATTAAACCGGATGGTTGAATATATTTTACTTTTTTAGAAAATTGAAAATAACTAAAAAAACTTTACTAGCTACGAAGTGGAAATAGGATCTTTGGAGCAATTTAAGCAAATTTTGGTGGTACTGGTCTATCTTTAAGGTACAATGAAGGGCAGAAAACCTTCCAACTTCCAACTTTCACTTCCACAATGCTTTAATCCCTCTAGGAGATGTCAGCCTTCGTTGTTTGTTTTGTCCTCTAAAAAATTATTCCATTGAAAGGATATCGCGCGATAACGGAAATTGTTTTAAATGTGGCAAATGTTTGCTGCCACCCCCCGCACAAGTCATTTACTTCTGAATGTAAAGAGAAAGGGATTTTTCCATATAAGCGTGGCGTGTAAACACTTATCAAGGACAAACTTATTGTAAATTGACGATAAGCTGAACCCTTTTACACTCCTCGACTTTAATATGAACTTGGATTTGGAGTAGAACTCGGACTTCGCCTTTGACTTGGACTGGAAGTTGAACTTTGACTCAGACTTGGTATTAAATTTGGATTTGGACTATGAATTTGACTTGAACTTTAACTTGAACTTACACTTGACTTGGTCTTGGATTTGGACTTGGATTTGGACTTGAACTTGGACTTTAACTTGAACTTAGACTTGACTTGGTCTTGGATCTGGACTTGGATTTGGACTTAAACTTGGAGTTAAACTTGAACTTGGACGTGCAGTTGGAATTAGAGTTGAACTTGGACTTGGATTATGAGCTGAAGTTGAACTTGGACTTCGACTTGGAGTTGGACTTCAACTTTGACTTAGATTCAGACTTGAACATCGATTTGTACCTCCTTTAAGATGTGTGCAATATTCATTCGGTTTCTTACTGCACCATACATAGCTACCTGACTATTTGAAGGTTATATACTGAGCTTTTCAAACGTGTTTATCACAGGTAAAGTTGATCTTGGAATGGGAAAATTCCTCTTGAGAATGACGGTCATTCCCCTGGCATTACAGAGTAAAATTTGCAAAGTTCCAATTACCGAAAGGAAGTTCTTACAATTTATGCAATAATCACTTAATAAACAGTTTATTCATCAATCCTTCAATATGCTCTGGAATTGTATAATTGTAACGGGTTTCTCTTTTCAAATCAAATTAACATTCCTTCCCTTTAGGGGATTAGTATAACAAAATCGCTCTACCCAAACCAACCCATAGCCCCATCAACATAAATAAAATTTGCATAAATCAAAAAAACACTTGGCACTTTTTGTCGACTCTCTGGGTCCAGTATAGTCCTTCTCCTTATATTTAAAATTTGATCGTATAACCAAACCAACCCTTTCCTGATGGCGGCCAGAGGGGCAACCAAAAATAAATCAACAGTAATTTCAACTTTTCTCATATTTCATTCGCCAAAATGACAGACAGACATTAAAATTTTAATTTTATTTCGCCCGGGGGATATAAGCAGAGAATGATATCCTTTTCTTCCATGCCATCCAAAGGATATCACCATCATAACTGGCATTTGCCCGATTCACTCAGAACGCAGAACAGGAGCACACGGAGGAGAAATTATGGTCGTGTAATATGTAGACGCTTGACTTTATCTTGTTCATCTTGGGAAGTGATTACATTTATTACTGAGCCTTTTTGCACTCTTTTTTTTTTGTTTTTGTTGTCTTTAGTCCTCTTGTACTTAAAGCAGGCAAATTAAAGTTGAAGGTACTTTGTTGAGTCGTGCTCGTGGTTCCCTTTGTATATACATACAGCCTCTGGGCCTGGAAGCTTTGTTTCATCTAAAATAATAAATTTCACAAATAATAAATATATAATCCTAAAATCGGGCTTTTTTGGTCACTTCCTTTCATATGCAAATAAAACTTTATTTCATACTTTTCCCTACGTTTCGTCGTAATTTCTCGACTTCATCAGGGGTAGTTTATTAAATCTGTATATAGAAACTTACGATTAACAATTTGGGTACACTTTTAAATTTGTTTATAAATTAAACTTACATGAATAAAACTTTTGTTACATTTAATAATAATTATTGAACGATGACAATTCTTAATTTTTGAATTTTCTAAAATAAAAATGAATTATTTAAAATTATTTGAAAATAAATAAACAAAATTAAATAAAAAACCTACAGCACAGCACTTGAGACAAACTAAATGAAAGTAAAGCAATTTTCTATTTTTTGCAGTTTTTGGTTTATGGAAGTTGTTGTGAAATTATTTTTGATATTTGAAGTAGCATTAGTGATATGTTTTGGTAAAATTCCGTATTCTCTACAAGAGAGTAGGAATTTAAGTCTCTCTTTCTGTTTCATTAGTCTTTCTGTTTGCTTACTGTAGTATTTTAATGTTATGCATGTTTCTATGTCGTATTTAATTTTAATGTGGTTGAAGAATTGTTTCATTGTATTCTGATTTAATAGAACTGTGTTTAATCGGCAGGCCCTCCGAGAATATAAATTGAATTAATAATAATTTGACCAATTATTTGAACTATGATTGTTAAGTTAAATCGGGCTTTTTTGGTCACTTCCTTTCATATGCAAATAAAACTTTATTTCATACTTTTCCCTACGTTTCGTCGTAATTTCTCGACTTCATCAGGGGTAGTTTATTAAATCTGTATATAGAAACTTACGATTAACAATTTGGGTACACTTTTAAATTTGTTTATAAATTAAACTTACATGAATAAAACTTTTGTTACATTTAATAATAATTATTGAACGATGACAATTCTTAATTTTTGAATTTTCTAAAATAAAAATGAATTATTTAAAATTATTTGAAAATAAATAAACAAAATTAAATAAAAAACCTACAGCACAGCACTTGAGACAAACTAAATGAAAGTAAAGCAATTTTCTATTTTTTGCAGTTTTTGGTTTATGGAAGTTGTTGTGAAATTATTTTTGATATTTGAAGTAGCATTAGTGATATGTTTTGGTAAAATTCCGTATTCTCTACAAGAGAGTAGGAATTTAAGTCTCTCTTTCTGTTTCATTAGTCTTTCTGTTTGCTTACTGTAGTATTTTAATGTTATGCATGTTTCTATGTCGTATTTAATTTTAATGTGGTTGAAGAATTGTTTCATTGTATTCTGATTTAATAGAACTGTGTTTAATCGGCAGGCCCTCCGAGAATATAAATTGAATTAATAATAATTTGACCAATTATTTGAACTATGATTGTTAAGTTAAATCGGGCTTTTTTGGTCACTTCCTTTCATATGCAAATAAAACTTTATTTCATACTTTTCCCTACGTTTCGTCGTAATTTCTCGACTTCATCAGGGGTAGTTTATTAAATCTGTATATAGAAACTTACGATTAACAATTTGGGTACACTTTTAAATTTGTTTATAAATTAAACTTACATGAATAAAACTTTTGTTACATTTAATAATAATTATTGAACGATGACAATTCTTAATTTTTGAATTTTCTAAAATAAAAATGAATTATTTAAAATTATTTGAAAATAAATAAACAAAATTAAATAAAAAACCTACAGCACAGCACTTGAGACAAACTAAATGAAAGTAAAGCAATTTTCTATTTTTTGCAGTTTTTGGTTTATGGAAGTTTAACAATCATAGTTCAAATAATTGGTCAAATTATTATTAATTCAATTTATATTCTCGGAGGGCCTGCCGATTAAACACAGTTCTATTAAATCAGAATACAATGAAACAATTCTTCAACCACATTAAAATTAAATACGACATAGAAACATGCATAACATTAAAATACTACAGTAAGCAAACAGAAAGACTAATGAAACAGAAAGAGAGACTTAAATTCCTACTCTCTTGTAGAGAATACGGAATTTTACCAAAACATATCACTAATGCTACTTCAAATATCAAAAATAATTTCACAACAACTTCCATAAACCAAAAACTGCAAAAAATAGAAAATTGCTTTACTTTCATTTAGTTTGTCTCAAGTGCTGTGCTGTAGGTTTTTTATTTAATTTTGTTTATTTATTTTCAAATAATTTTAAATAATTCATTTTTATTTTAGAAAATTCAAAAATTAAGAATTGTCATCGTTCAATAATTATTATTAAATGTAACAAAAGTTTTATTCATGTAAGTTTAATTTATAAACAAATTTAAAAGTGTACCCAAATTGTTAATCGTAAGTTTCTATATACAGATTTAATAAACTACCCCTGATGAAGTCGAGAAATTACGACGAAACGTAGGGAAAAGTATGAAATAAAGTTTTATTTGCATATGAAAGGAAGTGACCAAAAAAGCCCGATTTAACTTAACAATCATAGTTCAAATAATTGGTCAAATTATTATTAATTCAATTTATATTCTCGGAGGGCCTGCCGATTAAACACAGTTCTATTAAATCAGAATACAATGAAACAATTCTTCAACCACATTAAAATTAAATACGACATAGAAACATGCATAACATTAAAATACTACAGTAAGCAAACAGAAAGACTAATGAAACAGAAAGAGAGACTTAAATTCCTACTCTCTTGTAGAGAATACGGAATTTTACCAAAACATATCACTAATGCTACTTCAAATATCAAAAATAATTTCACAACAACTTCCATAAACCAAAAACTGCAAAAAATAGAAAATTGCTTTACTTTCATTTAGTTTGTCTCAAGTGCTGTGCTGTAGGTTTTTTATTTAATTTTGTTTATTTATTTTCAAATAATTTTAAATAATTCATTTTTATTTTAGAAAATTCAAAAATTAAGAATTGTCATCGTTCAATAATTATTATTAAATGTAACAAAAGTTTTATTCATGTAAGTTTAATTTATAAACAAATTTAAAAGTGTACCCAAATTGTTAATCGTAAGTTTCTATATACAGATTTAATAAACTACCCCTGATGAAGTCGAGAAATTACGACGAAACGTAGGGAAAAGTATGAAATAAAGTTTTATTTGCATATGAAAGGAAGTGACCAAAAAAGCCCGATTTAACTTAACAATCATAGTTCAAATAATTGGTCAAATTATTATTAATTCAATTTATATTCTCGGAGGGCCTGCCGATTAAACACAGTTCTATTAAATCAGAATACAATGAAACAATTCTTCAACCACATTAAAATTAAATACGACATAGAAACATGCATAACATTAAAATACTACAGTAAGCAAACAGAAAGACTAATGAAACAGAAAGAGAGACTTAAATTCCTACTCTCTTGTAGAGAATACGGAATTTTACCAAAACATATCACTAATGCTACTTCAAATATCAAAAATAATTTCACAACAACTTCCATAAACCAAAAACTGCAAAAAATAGAAAATTGCTTTACTTTCATTTAGTTTGTCTCAAGTGCTGTGCTGTAGGTTTTTTATTTAATTTTGTTTATTTATTTTCAAATAATTTTAAATAATTCATTTTTATTTTAGAAAATTCAAAAATTAAGAATTGTCATCGTTCAATAATTATTATTAAATGTAACAAAAGTTTTATTCATGTAAGTTTAATTTATAAACAAATTTAAAAGTGTACCCAAATTGTTAATCGTAAGTTTCTATATACAGATTTAATAAACTACCCCTGATGAAGTCGAGAAATTACGACGAAACGTAGGGAAAAGTATGAAATAAAGTTTTATTTGCATATGAAAGGAAGTGACCAAAAAAGCCCGATTTAACTTAACAATCATAGTTCAAATAATTGGTCAAATTATTATTAATTCAATAATCCTAAAATTCATGGCTAATTTTTTGTTATTTGGTTTAGGCCTATAAGATTAGCCAACGTTGCTAGTGAAAAACTCTTTAGTATTAATTTGTCAAACGGGTTCAACTAAGCTTTCATGTAAAATAAATAAAATAGAGAAAACGTTGAAAATGATTGCGTGAACGCCGAAAATTGTTTTTGTTTTTCTGCGCCTCTAGAAGGTAGGTACTGCCCTCCTGTGAATGAAAGACTCTATTTTTGAATTTTTTGATATTTCTTGTTTATTAACATTTTGGGATCTATCTACCCACCATTGTATCTATTATCAAAAAAGCCTTATCTTATTAAGAATTAGTATGGAAAGTCAATAGCGAAATAAAATTATTGAATCCTTAAACCAAATTTGCTAACTCTCCATTTCCGTAGTTATAAGAAGTCAATACTCGAAGTTTTGGCTTACCACCAAAAGCTTAGAAGCTTAGATTTAGTGGGTGCATCTAAAGACTGCATTTTTCTTTAATTAACAAGTACAATAACAGACGTAACTGTACATGCTACTCAAGCCCCACAATAGTTAATTCTTATTAATTAAAAAAGCCTATTACATACTTTGAGGTCTCAAGATGTTGGTAATATATCTACATATACATTTAGAAAATAGATTGACACGGGAAAAATTTTTAACTTGAGTTAAAATAGTCAGATCTTGAAGGTTAAAGTCTTTGGCGCAAATTTTTAAACAGTCCTCGTTTAAGGAATGAAACCAACTCTAGTTAACGCAGTCGTTTAATTGCGAGCCCTTGTCTAACCTTTTCTTAATTTTAAACACTTTAAACAATTTTGCTAACTATTGAAGTGTTTTTAGCGCATTTGTAGGGTTTTTAGCGCATTTGTAGGGTTTTGTTATGATTTTTGGTAGAGCATTAGACTGCAGATCGAGAGGTCCCCGGTTCAAATCCGGGTGTTGCCTTTGAAAATTAAATTTGTTTGTATTTTTTTTTTCTTTTTGAACTCCCCTATAGCTATTTCACCTTTCCAGCTAAGATGACGGGCGATTTTGTGAGCAGAAAATGATTTGCCACGATATGGTAGTCCAACACTAAGTACCACATGTTTTTTTGTTCTTGTTGGGGCGGTCGACCGAATACAAATTTGTATTGTATATTGTTTGGTGTCGTAGTCTATTGAATCGGGGGTGGAGATGGTGTTTTTTTGCCGTGGTAATGGTCACTGGGTGCATGCACCACAAATTAAAGCTAAGACCGTTTTCGTGATTGTTGATTTATATCCTTTAGATCTTCATCAAACATTTTTCTTTAAATTTTTTTTTATGAAATTACAAACGTTGAATGGATAAAGTATACTTTAAAAAAGATAGAGAAGCATTTTGCTGCTTTTAAAGTTAGACGAGTGCTTTAGCGTTGAAGTATACCTTATATCGTTTAAAATTAACAAAGCGTCGACTCTCATTCTAAAACTCATTTTTAGAGTCGGCGTCGAATTTAGAAATGATTTAGAGTAGGTTTTAAATGTTTAAAATTTTGCGCCTTTAAATTTAAGTAAAATATGTATCAAACTATAAGTACATATCAGAGTTCTTGAATTCGACCATTCGACACTTCAATGATACCCGAGTACCCATATGTTTTAACTATATCCAATGCTTTGGACCTTTAGTCCAGTTGGGCTCATCAGTTAGATGTTGTCTTACTCTTCTAAGTCGCAAGATTTTAGTCGATGGTTATCGACATAAATATATTTAGCAGCAGTATGATACGCTGTAAGTTACCTATATTGTTTTCGTTTTCCTGTTCTTCGTATTTTTTTTTAAATATGCTTAAACAGGGATACGTGATGATCCGAAACTAAATTAATAAAATGTTTTCAAATCTTTTGAGAGATTACAATGAAATTGACGCAGCTAAGAGCTGAGATTAAATTTTAATAGAGATAAATATTTTCAATTCAGTGTGGTTCAAAAAATGTAATTTTTTTTAAATATGCTATTTGCATTTTAACTGTCGGATTTATTTCAAATTCGATATACTTAAACATCACAACAAGATAAAATATCTTATTAGCAGTGGTGGATTCAGGGGGATGATCATGGGGGTCATGACCCCCCCAGAACTCAAGAGAAAAAGATAAACACAAACAATCTTCACTTATATTCTAAGAAATGGACATAGAAAGAATCCTTTTGTTAACATTTGACATACTTGCAAACATTTTATTGCTTGATCCTGATTATATTGAGAGATTAGAATTAAGAAAAGTGCTCTGTAACTGAATCCAGAATCACTTGTTTGGATTTCCCTATAATCGTTTTTGTA
The DNA here is from genome assembly GCA_932273885.2 of Leucozona laternaria. NCBI lineage: Eukaryota > Metazoa > Arthropoda > Insecta > Diptera > Syrphidae > Leucozona > Leucozona laternaria. Next base: position 259,773,661 of record OW026366.1, on the reverse strand, counting down.
GATATTATTAAAATTTATTTAAAACGTGGCGAATGTATTTATTTTGTCTTATACAGCAGTTTAAACTTTATAATTTACCTCTATGATTGTTTGTTTCGGTACACCCATATGCATTTATATCCTACAATACCTATAAGTTATTTATTTCATTTATTTCCTACCTACACATCTTTCGAAAAAGAATTTATTAATTATGAAGTTAATTCAGAATAATTATTCTCTTGTTGCGCAGGATTACACTTATTTCTGTTTCCTTTTTTTAATTTGCATCGTGTTAAGTGTAAAGTAAAGTATTTTTAGTACGGTACTTAGTTAAAAAGACGATTTTCCAAATTTTAATTGAGTTAACAACGTACTGTCTTTTTAACTTTCCCTAAAGTTAAAATCCTCAAATGGCAATTTTATCTTTTTAGTTTCATACTAACTCCATCTTGCCATTTTGACAAAACAAAATGTGAAAAAAGTCTGTTTGCTTACTTTTTTGCACGATCTGGGACTGTTTTAGGTAAGTTTTAAGAAAGGACGAGACTAGAGACATGCCAATTTATAACAGTTATAACAGTTTTTCGCCATTAAAAGTGGTCGTGCGTTAACGCGCTTCGCGCGACTTGAAACAAAAACTCTGGGTGCCTGAAGAATACCCACCGAAAGAAGGCTCTGTCGCTGCGGGGCCGCATGAACAGTACTTTTATAAACAAAAACTGTTATAATTGGCATGTCTGGAGTCACTTCCTCTAAGAAAACAGGGTTAGTATAGTATACTAAAGGGTTTTTCATTGGTGTTATTTTGAATAGCCCGCTATTTCGGTAGCTGTCACTTTTGAAGCTGTCATTTTTTGACATTTGACAAGTAGAAACTACGCCATTAATAAAAATGGAACGATACACGCTTCAACAACGCATTGAAATTATTAAAATTCACTATAAAAATGGTGAAAATTTGGCAGAGACGGTTCGTAAAACTAAAACATTTTTGGGTCGTCGTGAAGCTACTTGTCGGACCACAATACAGAAATTGGTGGACAAATTCGAGCTGTTGGAACAAGTTAGTGATGTGAAGAATAAAACCCGTGCACGTCGCTCAAGAACAACTGAGAATATTGCTGTTGTAGCCCAAAGTGTTGAAGAAAACCCAGGTTTGTCCATTCCTCGTCGTTCTTTGGAATTAAAGACTTGGGTCTTAAGGCTTATAAAGTTCAGTTAACACAAGAACTCAAGCCGGCTGATCATCAACAACGTCGTGTCTTTGCTGATTGGGTCCTTGAAATGCATGAAAATGATCCGGAATTTCATCGAAAAATCATCTTGAGTCTTGACTGATGAGGCCCACTTCCACCTCGGAGGCTACGTCAACAAGCAAAACTGTCGCATCTGGGGCTCGGAAAACCCAAGAGTTATTGTTGAAAAGCCTCTCCATCCTCAACGCGTGACTGTTTGGTGCGGTTTATGGTCCGGCGGGGTCATTGGAGCTTACTTTTTCGAAAATGAGGCTGGAGCAACAGTTACGGTCAATGGATTGCGCTATCGAGAGATGATTAATGATTTTTTATGGCCGGAATTGGATGGTATTGATCCGGACAACGTTTACTTTCAACAAGACGGCGCTACGTGCCACACAAGCAATGAAACCATCGATCTTTTACGGGAAAAGTTTCCGGACCGTGTTATCTCTCGAAGAGGTGATCACAATTGGCCACCGAGATCTTGTGATTTAACACCTTGCGACTTCTTCCTTTGGGGCCACGTGAAAGATAAGGTCTACGCCAACAGCCCAGCTTCGATTCAAGACCTCAAAGATGGAATTCGTGAGGCTATCGAGAACATAGGGCAGCCACTTTGCGATTTAGTTATGGAAAATTTCATGAAAAGGATATGGTCCTGTAAGCGTGGTCGTGGTGGCCATTTGGCTGATGTTGTGTTCCATTATTAACGGCATACCTTCCTCTTTATAATGAAATAAACATCCGATCATTTATCTCAAAAAATGCCATTTTTCTTTGAATATCAAAATAACACCTCTTATTGGAAAACCCTTTACTTTTACAACCTTTCCAACATTAAACATTCTAATTTTTTATATCTTCATGACATCTATGTGCCCTACATCTCCTTAATCTCTAACACACCTATGTGTATGTGTATGTTGTACATACATATTTAAACAAGTAAATAAAGCGCAAGAAAGTGCCTGTGCGAATCAATAGAATGCAGCAATTATCACATTAAAAATGAATCACTTATCCAGCAACCGTGTGCACAACATAATTTTCATTAAAAGTGTAACCATGAAAACACCCATCACGTCCATTGGGCAACTACAACAACTACTTCTACCTGTACCATGCTGTCAGTTTTTCCCACTCCCAGAGCATCCACCTGGGTATTTCTATCACAAGAACCAAATGAATTGTCATCAAAAATAAAAATGAAAGAAGAAAAGAGTGAAAGATAATCATTACAACATTTACTGTCAGCTCTGCAATTAGACTCGTGCTTCTCGGTCTGGAATGATACTCTGACATCTCTACCTGGACATTCTTGTTGAATATGCCCGGCTTAAGTGGCCTTCAGGGCTGGCCTGATGGCCAGGTATAATCACGTCCTAATGTTTTCATTCACATCTCGTCAGAATATTGTTTTATTCTTCCTGTAATAGTCTGGGAGGTAGGAAGTCATGTTATTTTGAAGCATTCTCAATTTTGTTTAAGTTCGAAAATAATAATCTTTTCCAATAATCAATATAATTTTTTTTTTAAATTAATACCGAATAGCCACCGTAGAAACTGAATAGTTTTTGCACGATTACTGGCTCTTGCGAGGAATTTCCAAACCCTCCAGTAGTACCTCTTGTAGGTATACCTAAATTGCAGGGTACCCTGAGACACGCTCACGCAATGGTTGTGAGTTGGATGAAACAAATGCAATCTTTTGTGAATGCAATCTTTAAAAATATTCGTTGAACTCAATCAAAAGATTGCATTCAATCGATTGCATTCACTTCTAGATTTGGAGTTATAATAATTATGCAATCACTTATGCAATTCATTTGACATCAAAAATATTGCAATAATTTTTGCTCCCATTCATTTTACACCAGTTAATTGAATGAAATCTTTTGGGATTTCATGCATTATTTTCTTTTACAGTCTTGGCAATCGTTTGAAGTGTGTGCCTTCTTTGCATTCTTTTGCACTTTTTTCTTTGTGAAATTATCAAAAAGCTTAAAATTACAACCCAATCTCTCAGACTATAGAACCAAAGTGTCTCGGTTTTCCTTTTACTTCTTTTCTTTATGAGTTCTTCTAAAGGTACACGACTTTATAGATAGTTCTGGTATTTTCGTTTCGTCCAAAAGGTAATTCTTCGCACGCAAACCTCAAAGATCCCGCAGAGATTTCTAATTTTTTGTCGCATGTTAGAATCATTTTGGCTGCAAATCTACCACCGTTCGTCAGGAGGACCTACCCTGACACCCTGACCAGTCGTTCGTGGGATTGAGTGGCTCCCTTACCCAAGTGATTCTAGAAATTTATAATTTTCTGTGGATTGCGGCTGGAATAATCCTCTCTACAAAACAATCACAACTGTGTAGTGGGTCAGTGGGTTTATTCAAAATGAAGAACATGTTAAAAGGAAACATACAAAAACACGAAATAAAAAACAAAAAAAAAAGGATATAAGCTTGCAAGGAATAACAACCGCAAAAACCCAAGGAAGCACATGAATGGCAATTGAGCGCGTGGTGTCCATTTGCTTTGGATTTGTTAATATTAAATTGGAGCACAGTTGAAATGGTTGAAAGGATAAACAAATATTTCACATTAAAAAGGGTGAACTCTTTGATATAAGTAGGGAATCTTGAGTTGGGGCCGGGGGCCAAATGTTTCACGAAGGTAATTTTATTTTAAAAATTAAATCGAATTGCTGGAATTGAAGGTGGTGGGTTCTACCTTATACATCAGTAGATCTATTTTGTTTTATTTTTTTTTAAGGACCCAATAACGACATGGGTCTGACACATGGTAATACATACATACATCTTTATCTTGTATAACATTTGGTTAAGGGTTATGTCGTTCTCAATAAATAAAGTATAAACAAAAGGGGTTTTGCATTGTTACTAGAAGAAGGCTTTGATAGAGAGAGTTTCTCGTAAAAGTGTCCAAAAAAAGAGAAAAACCTAAAATTAGGTTACGCAGTTTCACTTGAAGGAAGCTAAATGAATTTTCAAACAAAATTTTGAAGGTGTCCATGGATAACCAGTTCTGGAGGTTTTTGACTGAGGTACGACAAAATCAAAAGAACGCCAACTTCGGAAGAAAATTAAAACATACCTTCCAGCACTTTCAATATCTTAAAATCTTCCTTCTTAAAAACTCTTTGAAGACCAACTGTCGGTCGTGTCTCCATGGGCAAGGAGCTCCTTTATCTAAATTGTATTTCCTTGATGTATAAACCTTCTCATATAAAGGGTGTTTTTTTTTAGACGTGTGTTTTTCAAGAAGAAATAAAACGCATATAATTTTATTTTATGGCCAAGAATTTAGATTGTTTATAAAGATAAGGGTTTGCCATTATTTTTTAAAAATGATTTCGGGCAAGTAGCCGCCGCGGCTAGCTCGGTTAAATTCCAGCCGAGAGGCCAAATTTTCGACCACTTTTTGCAGCAATTGGGGCCGTATGTCAGCTTATTGCTGCGCCGAATATTCTCTTCCAAGGTGTCAATCTTCTCGGGTTTATCTGCGTAGAGTATAGCGTTCCCCATTGACTGTAACATTATGGCCGGCTTCATTTTTGTAGAAATATGGACCAATGATATGATTCCCTCTGTCCATTGAGCACAAAAAACAGTGACTTTTTGAGTATGAAACGGCGTCTCAATATACACTTGAGGATGATCATCACTCCAAATAGGGCAATTTTGGTTATTGAAGTTTCCATTCAACCAAAAGTGGGCTTCATCGCTAAACAAAATTCGCTTATGAAAATTGGGATCAACGGCAATCTTGTTTTGGGCCCATTTGGTCACAATTTAGAAGCGTTGTTCAGGCGTCAGTCTATTCATTATAAAAATGGCAAACCAAACTGAGTGTAAATCAAGTGACAGCTGTCAAAAAGACCAACTCCGAAAAATAGTATTGCCAGATTGAAAACCACACGTCTAAGAAAAACACCCATTATATACCTACTCTATGAACATTCCAAGAAAAAAATTTAACTTAACTCTCCCCACTCACATAAATTATTTTGTATAGAGAATGGAATGTTTAGAACCACCTTAAGCAATTGCAAAATATCATAAAGTAGATGTTTCTGTCACACGTTGTGCACAAAATTAACTATGTTAAGTCAAAGTTACAAAAGCTTCCCTTCCTCCGTTATGATGATGATAATAGCTGTCATCCTACATCCAGAAACATTTCCTTTTGTGTGTTTCATTTAAATTCATTAACCTTCAGGCACTATTCTATGGCTATGAAATTTTGTAAAAGACTGAGGAGAGAAATACCCTGACAAAAACTATCCCATGAGAGCGACCCGACCTTATCCGACCCTATCCGATACTGGAAGCTCCATACCTCTATACTATTTTTGATGCCATAACTTTCATGGAATCCTTTTAAATATTTCAAACTTCCGCCCCACTTGCTAACACACACATAACCATATTATACACGCAGCTTTAGCTAGCGAAGCTGTCAACCTAAAATAGGAAACAAAAAAAAAAAAAACAACAACAATGAATGCTATTTTCCCCTCGAAGGACCAAGTCGACACGACACAGAAATATGACAGTGTTTCATATACAAGTATAGGTAGGTATATAGCTGGACTAGAACAGGAATTTCCTTCCTTAAGTTATTTGAAATTATATAGCACAACCAATGATGTTTTTTGAGAAGGATGCAGTCAACGTTCCGGAGCCAAATTGTTTTATCGCACTTTGTCCTAAAAAAAAGATACAATTTTTTTGTTTTATATAATTTTTTATTACGAAAATAACATCAACGAATTAAAAACAAATGGCTCGCATCCTTAATCTTCTTTTGCCCCAGGAACTCATTCGAGATGGAGGTAGTAGAATTTCAAAACATGCGTCTCAAGTAAGTGAGTAGATTTAATTTTGTAATTGATATGGTTGGATTGATGTTAAAGAGCAATATGAACATCGTTGACACACACAGGTTGACTGGGGAATGTTAAACAACTTTCTGATGACCGGTTTTTGCTTTGAATCAACGTGTACACAAAACTTTCTCCAAAGTTCCTATTCAAAACGTTGAATAGTTAAATAATTTTGTGATGAAAGTTTCAGGGACTAGCTGTTGCCACCCTGCACCCTCCCTCATCTATCATCTTCCACTCTCCTGATTTCCTCGAAGAAGTGAAAAATTGTTTTATAGTATAGTGAGCGACCATTGCCGTTTTCAGCGTACAGAAAATCCGGAATGGGTCGACTACTTTTGAGCGAACAAATGGAGTATGCCCTGTCAAAGGTCAAGAACTGGACAAAGAACTGTGGTCTACTGGTTTATTCATTGAAAACAGAATTGGTTCTCTTCACTAACCGAAGGAAAATACCAATGTTTAGACTACCATCAATTGAAGGGACACCACTCAAAATCTCAGATCATGCCAGATACCTTGGTGTGATCCTAGATAAGAAACTGACCTGGTGTCTCAACACTAAAGAAAGAGCAAAGAAAGTTAAGGTCACATTCTATTCCTGCAACAGGATTTTCGGAAAATCCTGGGGACCCCACCTAAAAATTATTATCAGGTGGATGTACACGGCAATAGTTAGACCGATACTAACCTACGTCCTACCGTAATCTGGTTTGGTGGAATGCGACTGAGAAAACAACAAACCTGAATACTTTAACAAAAGTCCAAACATTAGCATGGTCAGGTATAACAGGGGCGCTGAAAACCACCCCCACAGCAGTACTGGAAGCGATATACTCAACTTGAAACCCCTAGATCTATTCGTGCAAGAATTCGTGCCTTGCGACTAAGCCAGACTAACTGCTGAAAACAAAGCACAACGGGTCATACTCAGATTCTTCAGAGATATGTGGGGAATAATGTTTGGCTACAGACTACACAATACAACATTTAAACTTCAATAGACTATTCACTACCTCGTATAATAATAGAGAGGAGTGGAAAAACAACCAACCTCTCAGTAACGAATCTACGATAACTGTCTTCACTGATGGTTCTAAGATGGACACTGGAATTGGTGCAGGAATTTTCTCGGAAACTCTGGGACTAGCTAGCTCCTTCGGACTTCCGGACTTTTGCAGCGTCTTCCAAGCAGAGGTCTTGGCAGTGACCAAAGCAGCTACGCAAATATCAATGATGGCGATACCACGAGCTGACATTAACCTCTTTATTGATAGCCAAGCAGCAATTAAATCAATTTCTACCACCGAGATACATTTGAAGCTTGTAACCTGCTGTCTCGAAGAGCTAAGGGTTCTTGGCATGCAGCATTACATTAGACTCTGTTGGGTTCCTGGTCACAGTAATGTGCAGGGAAACGAAAGAGCTGATGAGCTGGCTAGAACGTTATCGTCGCTTGATTCAAGTCAAGCCGAACGACATATTAAAGTGCCAAACTGTAACATCAAACAGGATATTGGCAACAAAATTTCAGAAAAAAACAGAGCCACAACTAGAAAATTATGGCCAAATTTCAATAAGCAGAGGACAGACAAAATTATGCAAATGCACAAAAAACATCTTCGTTCCCTTGTCAGCATAATCACCGGACACAACCTACTGGGATACCACAAAAAGAAAATGAGGCTCAGTACTGACGACCTTTGCAGAGAGTGCAGCGATGAAGAAGCACATGAGGATACATTACACTTCCTTTTTCACTGCCCAGCAGTCTCTGTCATTTAAGAAAGAAACACCTAGGAAATCATTTCTTTGAGGACTTTGAGGATATTTCTAGAACTTCGGCGAATAGCCTGCTGAACTTCGTCAACGCCTCTAAATGGCTTTGTTGCGGCTGTTCTATCGATGAAAACTAGCGTTCTATTCGTCCAGGTCGCACTTGGCATGCTTGCATAGGGCACAGCTAGGAACGTCGGAGGGCTAGGTTCTTGACCCGCGAATAGCCAGACGCTAACAATAGAATTATATTCATGCCAAGATTTCTGTTTTGTGAGACGACGGATGGACACTTTCGTATTGCAATTAACGTCGTTTGTCAAGCAGAAGGTGTCGACTGCTTCGAGTACCTTGCTCAGTTATTCCCTCCCTCTGACACTGCGGGTGCACCTGTTGATAGCTTGGTTAGGAGATAAGCTCTATGTCACTCAATGAATTTTTTGTAATTTTCTTTTACCTGGATGATAGTCCGAACGGAATGGTTACCACAAGAAGAAAGAACGACTGAGTAGAGACGATAGCCTGATTGGACAGGGCAGACATTTTTGGCATACTACTTCCGGCGAAGCAGCTGATTTCGAAATTGAGTTGGTCGGTATTTTCTTTTTCTTTTGTAGATCACAGGGTGATCAAATTGTGATCACCCAATTTGTATGGAAATCCACACGACATCCGTAAAAGCTTGACTGCTAACAGAACATATAGGTTTTTACATTAAGTGGGATACAACTTCCTATAGGGTATCACAACGGAACTACATAGATCTAATAAGTGTGACGGTAACAATATCAACTGTCAGCCCTTCTTCCTAACCTAATTTTTGAGCGATGTATGTATATACTAATATATACTTTTCCAGCTATAGTAATAAAAACTATAGACAATCCACAAATGTGTCGCTCATTATAATAGTGGTGTAAATCTATTTAAAAAAAATGGTATCATATTTTTTTAATATATTTTAATATAAGAGGGAATCAACTCCAATTACAATACGAATTATATTTTCGATAGTTAAGCTTTGATTAGACGGTCAATATTAATGTTCAACGCATTGACTCTGCCAATGGACCGTCACCGTTGACCATGTCAACGCATAACACATTGACGATCACACGAATGACGCTAGTCCGTCAATTTCACACGGAACTCAACGCAGACGAAAAAAGTTAATGCGTTGAAGGTAAAAACAATGTGAACGTCGGTGTCAACGCATGGACAGCATTCTGCGTTGACTATCACACGACAATACAACTTTGAGATGGAGTTTGACGTCATTTTGACGTCAGAGAGTCAACGCGTTAACCATTTTCGTTGACCGTCTAATCGTAGCTTTAGGGTTTGTTTCACAATGTCTGATTAATAAAGTTCTAAGTAAGCAACTTGGAACTTATTAGTCAATATTATTAACTTCACTTACGTTTCACCTTATAAGTAAAGTTATAAGTATTTTAATGGTATTTACATGGCAACGAAAATATTAATTATTTTTTTGACTTTTTCGTCAGTAAAAATTAATTTGTCTGGAAAACTAGTTGACAAATACATTCGTTATTCATTATTTTAATTTTTTTTTAGTATTTGTTATTAAGATAAATTGTGGAACGTAAACTTTTTTATTGGAAGGATTTAATTTTCTGAATTTCGGTAATCGAGTGGGTAATCAGAACTTTACTGAGACATTGTCAAACAAACCCTTACTGTTTTGTTTTTTGTATTTATAGTCATTTTTAAGCGTAACTTCTCACAATATAAGTTAAGCAAGTCATAAATCCATTTAATAGTAAAGTAGATCCGGAGTTGATTCACTTTTACTGTGACAAATGTGTTCAGCCCATGTTCTCTAACTCCATGTATTTCCCTATGAAATACAGGCAATGTCAAACGCAAATGACGCAAGAACAACAACTGAAACACAAGAGCCATTGTTTACAGTCTGCTTATGAAATTCCCTAGTTCATACAAAAATACATGGAGTTAGAGGTCTAGTTAAAGATTAAAGTCTAGGATAAGAACACATTTGTCACAATAAGAGGTTCCCAAGATATATTGCTTTTTGTTTAATCAAGCATTTAAAAACGCATGCGGCGGCGCGGCGTTACTAGAACCCATTATTATGTAAGTACCTATAATCAGATTCTTAAGCCGGAACCAGATATGTCTCGTGTGGTGTGTTGTGGAGTCATGTGTCGCTATCGCTCTGATGTATTTCATATGCGTAGACCCATATTTGTATCGTGTGATGTGTTGTGTCGAAATCTATGAAATACATTGGAATGACAGCAACTCACTACTCCACAACACACCACACGAGAGAAGTGTGGTTCGGGCTTAACACTTCTTCTTTTTTGAAGCTTGTAGAGGACCCTAAAACAGAATTAAGACTAAAAGACCACAAGTTTTTGGTATCAAGGCATTCTTATCTGCCCAATAATGGAGTGTTTGATATAATTGAGAGTGCCATAGTCATCGTTTTGTTCAAATTTATAGCCCAGACCAATGGGTCCACGTCAAAAGTAATGCCAATCGCAAAACACCTCATTGTATATATTCACTGAAATTAAAAATACAGAATTTTCAAGCAACTGCTGCGTTATCACAGTTAACAGGCTTTATAGTTAGCTAACCAGGACCCATGTTTTGTAACTCTTGCATCGATAAAATCAGTCGAGAAGCGATTAAAATTGAAACAAATCATGAGTTTTGTTCCTTTTTTCATCGTTTTTCGACTGATTTTATCGATGCGAGAGTTACAGAACATGGGTCCAGGCTTCAGTTATCACAGATTTGAAGAAGATTCTCCTTTGCAGTTAAAATTCAAAGAAACCCTTAACCCATACACACCGTTTTATGAACTTGATCTGAGTAAAAAAAAAAGCAAGGACGATCAATTACCAACTTATGCAACATTAAACAGGACATATGTAGTATATCACTATCAATAAGCCCCGTGACTACTGCAAAGATATGCTTGATTTTCTGCTGATGAGCGTTCATCTGATGACGAAATCGTGTATGAGTACCAAAACACGAAATGTAACTAAAGGGTGTTTTTTTAGAGGTATAGAACTTTAAGTTGGCAACACTTTTTTAACTGGCGGCCGTTTTGTCAGCTGTCAAGTGATTTATTTTTAGTTTGGTTTGGCATTTCAACATGAATAGACTGGCTGGCGCGTGAACAAGGCTTCCAAATTGTGCCCAAATGGGCCCAAAACAATATTGCCGTTGATCCCAATTTTCATAAGCGAATTTTGTTTAGCGATGAAGCTAACTTTTGGTTGGATGGATACGTCAATAAACAAAACTGCCGTATTTGGAGTGATGATAATCCTCAAGTGTATGTTGAGACACCGTTATATCGACAAACACTGACAGCCTAATTTATTAGAACTCGCTAAACACCTCTAAACGGCTGAATAGTTATATAGTGCATAAGCATTTATGAAGCCACTATTCAACGTTGCATAAATCCTAATTCATAAAATATTTCCCTACACATTATAGTTATAATGCGCTTGTGTCAAATAAAGTACCAAGAAGGGAAGATCTATTACGTTTTACTGCCACAATTGATTAACAAAACAAAGCTCTGAAAGTGAAAAGTCAATAAACGAATTCTCCTGCACCGATTGGATTAGTTTAAATTTCATTTAATATTGCATAATGTACCTATTCTTGTTACTGTTTCTTTTGTGCCGTGTAAGAAAATATAGTTTAATATTTTAGAACAAAAAATTCATGGTTTTTATTGAAATAATTGTTTCATTCACTGACAGTGCGATCAAATTGAGAAGAATATAGGAACATCTATTAGGGTGGCAATTATTTTTGCAATGTTTTTTTTATTTATTATGTGTCTCCCACTGAAAATATTCAATAAACCTCAATTTTGGCATACATCTAAGCACATGTATATTATAAATAAAGAATTTCCATCAAATTTTATACTTTCACCGACATTTTAAGTTAAAGTCGGAAAACTGCGTGCATTTTTAATGAAAAGTTTTAACTTCTCGGTGGGATACGTCGCCCTTAGCCGATTTCAAAAAAATTTAACAACATTTTGGTTTGTACAAAGTAGCTTCATAGTAAAGCTTGATCACTTTCAGGAGGGGACAAAAAAGATATATAAGGATTCCCAAAATAAGTGCCACCCTTTTAACATTGTATTTTATTCTCGTCTGTGTATGAGTCAAAGTGACATTTCGATACTTAAACATCCTTATGTATGCACTATTCAACCTCCAAACGCGTTTAGCTTCTAATGCCTCTTTTCAACGTTGCATAAGTTTTATGAATAACATTTTTGCGTTTAGTTGAATTATAAGGAGTGAATAGTTCTATGCACTCGCTATGATGCATTTATAAATTCGGCTGTGACTGTTTGGTGTGCTTAATGGTTTGGTGGAATAATTGGTCCGTACTTCTTTAAAAATGATGCTGGCCAGAACGTTACAGTCAATGGTGACCGCTATACGGCCAAGATTACTGACTTTTTCGTTCATCAATTTAACTACCATGATGTGCAGGAGCTGTATGGTTTCAACAAGACGGCGCAACATGTTACACAGCTCGTGCCACAATTGATTTATTGAAGGAAACATTTGGTAACCCCATAGTTTCACTTAACAGTCCCGTGAATTGGCCTCCATAGATCGTGCGATTTAACGCCGCTTGGCTATTTTCTGTGGGAATATGTGAAGTCACTAGTCTACGCCGATACACCCGAAACGATTGACCACTTGGAGGACAAAATTCGCCGCGTTATTGCCGATATGCGGCCACAAATGTCGGGAAAAGTCATCGAAAATTGGACATCCATATTAGACTACGTCCGAGCCAGCCGTGGCGGTCATATGCCAGAAATCATATACAAATTATAATGCCAGAAGATTATCTTTCAAACAGTTCTATACCTCTAAAAAAAATCACCCTTTACTTTAAGCAGCTCACATCAGTCATGTGTGAAGAATATGTACCTACCTGGGAATTAACTTTACAAACAAGTCAAAATTCAACATCCGTTCATCAAATAGTGGCTGTAATCACATGTAGTCTGCTAACTTCACTGTGATGTTTGCAGTTGGTACTTGCAATTAAGCACCAAGTTTGGAAAACATTTTGATATAGGCACCTACATACAAAAATATCAAAAAAATCATATTGCACCGCCAACTTCACTTCAAATTTGGAGCTTTTTCAAATTGATAGTTTGTCTGTGTTGTTGAAAAAACAGCATGTCTCAATGTCCAAAAACAGTTCTTTAGACACTCTTCTCAATAATCGCAACAGATTTTTTCAAAGGTAGATGAAGACGTTTAACTTTGTGTTGAGAATGTCCAAAACAGTTGCGGACATAATTGGCACTACGAAATATGTAGGCAGGTATAGGTAAAGGGTTTTCCAAAAAGAGGTGTTATTTTGAATAGCCCGCTATTTCGGTAGCTGTCACTTTTGAAGCTGTCATTTGACAAGAAGAAACTACGCCATTAATAAAAATGGAACGATACACGCTTCAACAACGCATTGAAATTATTAAAATTCCCTATAGAAATGGTGAAAATTTTGCAGAGACGGTTCGTAAAACTAAAACATTTTTGGGTCGTCGTGAAGCACCTTGTCGGACCGCAATACAGAAATTGGTGGACAAGTTAGTGATGTGAAGAATAAAACCCGTGCACGTCGCTCAAGAACAACTGAGAATATTGCTGTTGTAGCCCAAAGTGTTGAAGAAAACCCAGGTTTGTCTATTCCTCGTCGTTCTTTGGAATTAGGCATTCCACAAACGTCATTACACAGTATTTTGCATAAAGACTTGGGTCTTAAGGCTTATAAAGTTCAGTTAACACAAGAACTCAAGCCAGCTGATCATCAACAACGTCGTGTCTTTGCTGATTGGGTCCTTGAAATGCATGAAAATGATCCGGAATTTCATCGAAAAATCATCTTGAGTCTTGACTGATGAGGCCCATTTCCACCTCGGAGGCTACGTCAACAAGCAAAACTGTCGCATCTGGGGCTCGGAAAACCCAAGAGTTATTGTTGAAAAGCCTCTCCATCCTCAACGCGTGACTGTTTGGTGCGGTTTATGGTCCGGCGGGGTCATTGGACCTTACTTTTTCCAAAATGAGGCTGGAGCAACAGTTACGGTCAATGGATTGCGCTATCGAGAGATGATTAATGATTTTTTATGGCCGGAATTGGATGGTATTGATCTGGACAACGTTTACTTTCAACAAGACGGCGCTACGTGCCACACAAGCAATGGAACCATCGATCTTTTACGGGAAAAGTTTCCGGACCGTGTTATCTCTCGAAGAGGTGATCACAATTGGCCACCGAGATCTTGTGATTTAACACCTTGCGACTTCTTCCTTTGGGGCCACGTGAAAGATAAGGTCTACGCCAACAGCCCACCGTCGATTCAAGACCTCAAAGATGGAATTCGTGAGGCTATCGAGGACATAGGGCAGCCACTTTGCGATTTGGTTATGGAAAATTTCATGAAAAGGATATGGTTCTGTAAGCGTGGTCGTGGCGGCCATTTGGCTGATGTTGTGTTCCATTATCAACGGCATACCTTCCTCTTTATAATAAAATAAACATCCGATCATTTATCTCAAAAAATGCCATTTTTCTTTGAATATCAAAATAACACCTCTTATTGGAAAACCCTTTACAACGCCAACGCCCCAGCAATCAATTGGCCTGAAGCAGGAGGCTTTGAACACGTTTCCAGAGGAAAATATTGTGAGTACCTATATGTCACAGTCGACATTTTACTACAGAAGTGGAGATTTGTCTGAGGGTTGTGATTCATAACTCCCAATTGTAATATGTACAATATACATTCCTAATAACCAAATCCAAAGAAGAAAAAAACACGCTATTATGCGAGCTATCGCACTTGACTCAAAAGACTTCCATCAAAAGATTTATTCATAGATATTGTCAAAACAGAAATATACTTTATACTCAACTTCGATAGCTCTTCAAACAAATCAAAATAAAAAAAAAGCCTATACCTACCTACTTATATCTATAACGCTTAAACCCTTATCTAAAATTTATTTCCCGAAAGGCAAAATCTACGTCATAAATTGTAATCTCATAGCTAAATATTCATATGCTCGTTCGCACAGTATAAACTATTTCCGCACAGCAGTAATCCATCAACCCCAAATGCAATAAAACCTCTTTCCTCTCCCTCTCGACTCATTTGTATGATGCCTCTTCTTGAATATAGCTTGAATGGATTTACTAAATTGGCTTGCGCTATTTCACTCATTGGCAGGAGCGAATGTCAACCAATGCAATTATCACGTTATCCCTTCGCAGCACGCCAAAGTGGCAAAGGCAAATACAAATACAAAGGCAAAGTCGGAGCTCAGAGGCAGTGGCAAAGGGGTGTGATACACAATACACATATTGTACCAAAAATCACACTCATTTCCAACCCGATACGGGGCGCCATCAGCTATCCCATAAAACAACCCTTGTCACTATGTCATCCGTAATTCAATAAGCGTCTGCTGTGAGGTTTTCAACTTTAGTTGAATAATTTTTTTTTTTTTGTATTTCATTATTTTGAATAATCGCGTAAATTGGTTTTGACATAAGGTTAATTCCGCAGCCAATGTGTCATTAACGCCTCACAGCTTGAGAGGGGTCGTTTTTTTTTTTGATACAATATAAAAAATGACTGCGGATCGGATCCTCTTCGACATTTCAGCATTCAGCAACAACAATAAATAAAAAATCCTTATTGAACCAAACATCTGCCAATAAATACATCCTGATCCTTAATGCATCAGGACAACGTTATTGGCGTGGAAAATTCGAAACATTTGCACCACTACCCAGTGCCTAATAGGTACTATACTATATATATATACAAAAAAATCCTTAACCAAAATATTTGACACTTCCAAGCCGGTGCAGGATAAAGGATAATAGAAAAGGCACACAATAAAAACTGTAGCGTTTTTTTACTTTTGCATTGCCATCCCCTGCCCTTTTGAGGGAAAAACTGTCATGCTATGGTGTGTAGAGTCTTGTTCTTTTATTTGCAAATGCATTTTTCTGCAGGAACTGCTATACCTTTACATTTATACACACTTCTCCGAGTAGCCGTACTGCCTGCACTATAGGTACTAGGTACATCACGCGCATCCTATCATTATCACCATGGGGAATAAATCACTGTCAAGTGTCATTGGCATTCCTTCGCATGAATCCATTTTACTGTTTTTTTTTTTTTTTTTGTGTTCTACTTTCGCTGGTTTGTTCAGTCGATTCGTGTTTGTGCCCCAAAGTAACCAAATTGCATCTCGTCCCTACTTGGTTTAATTGACTATGGTAGGTAGGTAGGTAGAAATGGCGGCCAACGAGCCAACTAGCTCGCTGACCCAATTAGCGCAAAAAGCGCCGTTTTGATACCAAAACTCGTTTGAACCTATGGTTTAGGAATGGGTTTGTGGAACAGAAATGTAAAGCCCCGAGTAAGACAGCAAAAAGCCGAATATCCTCTCAGAGCCATTTAGTTTCCTTTAAGAAGGAGATCAAGTCTTTGATCTTCAGTTCGGAAAGTTCATCAAGGTCGTTAAAGAAAGCCTTTCCAAGTGATTGCAACCTAAAACGGGCTAGGGCAGGGCATCTACAGAGGTAGTGAACTAATGTTTCCTTTTCCTGCTGATTCGCACAGCTACGGCACTGGGTGTTGTAAGAAATACCCAGTTTGGCCGCATGCTCTCCTATTGGCCAATGCCCGGTGCATGTTGCAACGACCCTGGCAATGTCGGGCTTTATTGTAGGCGGGCCACATCTTTCTAGATATGACGCAGTTGCTTAGACTGCTCCACCTACGATTGGATTTGATGAGAAAAAGTGAATAAAGATTGCCCTTCATAACTCCGAGGGGAATGTAAACGCTTTCCGCAAGTGAGCTATGAAGGGCTGATCCTTGCCTAGCTAGTTCGTCCGCACGCTCATTACCTTCGATGCCACAGTGACCTGGTACCCAGATAAGAGTGGCACTAAGATTGGTACATAGACTTGCAAGCTCATCCCGGCATTGTAGGACCAATTTGGAGGATGATGTGACCGCAGCAATGGCTTTGACAGCCGCCTGACTGTCTGTCAAAATTGCAGTATTTCGATTTTGGTTTGGGTCTTGTTTAAGTATTTTGTATGTTTCCCTTATAGCCAGTAATTCCGCCTGGAAAACGCTAGCATAGTCAGGAAGTCGAAGAGATTTGGAGATATTTAAGGACTCCAAGAAGATACCTGAACCAACACCACACTCCATCTTTGAGCCGTCAGTGTAGATAGTTGTGTCGAAGTCTCTCGTCACTAAGTCATCATTCCAATCCTCTCTGGATGGAATTTTAACGTTACAAACCCTCCCGATACTCAAAGTAGGGGTGCAGTAGTCGGTAGGAGTCGAAAAAATATAATTTGGAATCAAGTTTGCTATATTGCCATGACCATAAGGTTTAGCAAACCAGCAATTTGATTCTTTCAGTCTCAACGCGCTGCAAGTTACCATATATTTAATGTGTAAATCGAGTAGCAAAAGATGCAGAAAAACGCTTAAGGCATCCGTTGGGCAAGATCTTAAGGCCCCTGTGGTTCCAACACTAGCCGTTCTTTGAATCTTTTTAAGTCTGTTGATGTTATATGCCTTGGTTAGAGCAGGCCACCATACAATCGATCCATATATGAGGATTGGTCGTACTACTGCTGTGTACGTCCATAGTATCATTTTTGACTGCAGGCCCCACTTTTTACCAAAGGTTTTGCTACAGGCAAAGAAGGCTATACAGGCCTTCTTAACCCGTTCTTCAATATTTAGTTTCCAGTTTAGTTTATGGTCAAGAACAACACCCAGATATCTAGCACTGGATGAAAGCGACAGAGTTTGGCCATTGAGTCTGGGTAGAGTGAAAGGGGGTACTTTAGTTTTGGTGGTAAAAAGCATCAGTTCTGTTTTGCTTTGGTTAACACCTAGGCCACAACTAGTAGCCCAGTTATTAACTTTTCTCAAAGCCATTTCCGTGATTTCACTAATCATGGGCGTAAACTTTCCTGACACCATTATCACCAAATCATACGCAACAGCCTTCACTCCCAATCTCTCCACATATGACTATGTATATGCAACGCAAACAACATGTGGTTGCGATTATTGCCTTTTATTAGAGCGATATCCGGGTTAACCGCGCACCCTTGGTGGTGGCATGTAAGAAGCATCATTTGGCCCACAAATACGTACACCCTGTGTGGAACACTATGCGGTCATCCGTTTCTCCATCACGAGCCACGACAGCAAGTTACATAACCTACCTATACAACTAACACCACGAAGAAAGTGCATTGCACTGGAAAGTGTGCAGTGTGCATACAAGAGTACAAGTGACACACTTATTGCCTCCTCGAAAACAACCCTTAACCCATCAACGCCATCCACCTAAATGCAACAACTCGTGAATCGTATCGTTTTGCCTTATGCCTGCACCCAACCTGCCAATGTGAAGCACAAGTGAAAGTAAGTCCTTTGCGAGTGTTGCTGTGGTACTTTCCATATTTATTCTACTTTCTACCCCTGCGTTGGAGCGTATTGAATGGTGAATACGTGTTTGACACGAGTTTCAACTCGGTTATACGGTGGATAACTTACCCCTAATAGAGGGGTGATTCAACACAGCATATACATCTACTAGGTGGCTACATAAATTTGTTCTGGTTTTTGTTATTATTTCTAAATCCAACTGGCCTGAGTTTTGTTCTATGTATACGTATGGTTGTGTCCTGCCTGTCATCCCCTAACTCTGTAATAAGTGGTGAAATAAATCAAAATATGCAAGGAAATCGAATTGAGTTCCATTGTTCGCCTTTTTGAGGGTTGAATTTACATTAGGATTTTATAGAAGGTATTTTTTTTTTTTATTAATTATTCATGGGTGCTCGTGCGTAACCATTAAAATCTGGTATAATTTGTTTTTATTGTAAGCTGGCAGAGGGTAATAAAAATTAAATTATTCTGGATTTAAATCAGATATGTAGGTATGTGTTTCAGGTTTTCACAGTGTCTGTACAGGCATATTGGGATTATTTTTTTTTTCGAATTGATGCGCTTCTTTTTTGAAATGCAGATAAGTGAAATTAAATATCTTTGGGTTCATTTCTCAGTGAATTTTTTTTTTGCGGCATACCGAATTGCAGGTGGTTACTCAAAAGTCTAAAAATGTGAAAGTTGTCGAGAATTCGAAAATTTGTCGGAGTTCTAGGAAACAACAACCCCCCCTCTCATACATTAAAAGAACCTTTCTAAAAGGAAAATAGTAAATAGGACGACAACAGTACAAATAATAAGAGTTTTTCAATAAAGGCGGGTAGATGTTGTATATGTTTGGTTTTGGCAACACTGGTTTTGACAGCTGACGTGTGTTTAGTACCTTGTGTCACTGTCAAACAGCTTCAGTTTGGTTTGCAATTTAACCATGGATCGTCTTACAAATGAACAACGCTTGCAAATTATTGAATTTTACTATCAAAATTCGTGCTCGGTTCGATATGTTCATCGCGCGCTGCTTCCATTTTATGATCGGCATTCTCGACCTTCTGAGCAGTCTATTCGGAAGATTGTGACCAAATTTCGCACCAAATTTACTTTGTTGGACATTAAACCACCAACACGTTTACGTACTGTGCGTAGTGAAGAAAATATTGCGGCCGTATCAGCTAGTGTGACAGAAGACCGCGAAATGTCGATTCGGCGCCGTTCCCAGCAGTTAGGCCTTTGTTACAGCACTACGTGGAAAATTTTGCGGAAGGATTTGGGGGTAAAGCCTTCTAAGATACAGCTGGTGCAAGAACTAAAGCCAGCCGACCTACCACAACGCCGAATTTTTGGTGAATGGGCTCTTGGAAAGCTGGCCGAGGATCCGCTTTTTTATCGAAAAATTGTGTTCAGCGATGAGGCTCATTTTTGGTTGAATGGGTACGTAAATAAGCAAAATTGCCGCATTTGGAGTGAAGATCAGCCAGAAGCATTGCAACAGCTACCGATGCATCCCGAAAAAGCCACTGTTTGGTGCGGTTTATGGGCCGGCGGCATTATTGGGCCATATTTCTTCAAAGATGATGCGAATCGCAGCGTTACTGTCAGTGGTGAACGCTACCGAGCGATGATAACAAACTTTTTTTTGCCCGAAATGGAAGTTCTTGACTTGCATGATATGTGGTTTCAACAAGACGGTGCCACATGCCACACAGCACGCGAAACAATGGCGCAATTGCGAGGCGAGTTTGGTGAACAGTTAATTTCACGTTTCGGGCCGGTCAATTGGCCGCCTAGATCGTGCGATTTGACACCATTAGATTATTTTTTGTGGGGGTATGTCAAGGCTAATGTCTATAGGGACAAGCCCGCTTCGATTGACGTACTGGAAGCCAACATCCATGCATTCATTCGTGAGATACCGGCCGATATGTGTGAAAGAGTATGCCAAAATTGGACTCAGCGGATGGGCTACCTGAGACGCAGCCGCGGTCAACATTTGCATAAAATTATCTTTAAACATTAAATTGCAAGGTTCAAACTATCGATTCAAATAAATATTTCATTCATTTTTTCGAATTTTTTGTGTTTTTTTTTTAAAAAAAGTTCTAAACCTCTTAAAAAATCACCCATTATGTAAAACTCACAACGAAAAATCTAGCGGTGTCAAATCACACGATGTAGGTGGCCAATTCACGGAACCTCCACGATAGTTGAGCTACGATTAGACGGTCAACGCGTTGACTCTGTGACGTCAAAATAACGTCAAATTCCATCCCAAAGTTATCTTGTCGTGCGATCGTCAACGCAGAATACTGTCCATGCGTTGACGGCTGCGTTGCCACTGACGACATTGACGAAAAGCTTTGACCATAATCCCACCGTTGACATGGCATACTTTTCCGCCACGTCAACGTAGTCTGCGTTGACTTCCGTGTGACATTGACGGACTAGCGTCATTCGTCTGATCGTCAATGAGTTAGACGTTGATATGATCAACGTTGGCGGTCCATTGGCAGTGTGTTGATGACATTTTTGGTGACGTCAGAGAGTCAATGCGTTGACCTTGATTGTGATGGCAATGACATCGTCTTTTAGGAAGTAGTCCGGACGCTCACGAACATTGGCAATGTTTTCGGTAGAGCCTTAGAGGATATATAAAATCGATTGCTCGTTTCTATCCCTAATGCATTGTAGTGCCTGAAGCCTTGATCGGGGGCACTGTTTCACTTTCACTAAAGGTAAAGTCTTACTGTTGCTATCCATTATAAGTGATAACTTGCTTAATTTCTCTCTAAATTGTTCTACTTTGAAGATTCTAGAAATTAATTAGTGTTTGTTTATTATTTTAAAGATATAGAAATGTTCTTTTTATGTTTTTTTCTCCAATGTGCAGTTTTTTCTTTTGTCGCTGTCTCGTCAAAATTCTACACAGAAAATTTCTGTTGATTCTCGGAAAACTGATTGCCTTTGAACTTACCGAAACTTGAATAGCGAACCCTATGAAATTTTCCCATTCGAATAAAATCAAGCATACTATATATCCTCTAAGGGTAGAGCTTGCGTTTCGTTGACGTACAGCTGGTGAACTTAATTTTGGCCTAAACATTTTGGAAAATCGACTTAGGTTAGGTTATGTTAAAAGGGGTGATCTCATTGGATCCATTGTGGTCCCCAGGATATAGGATGTTCGAGGAAAAGATTAAGCGAAGCTTAGGTGTGGGTATGAGATGCCTCCCTGAACTCTGAAAAAATGTCAGGATGTTTCTTAGTGGCAAAAACTAGATGACGCTGAGCTCATTAAAGAAGTAATCGCCGAGGGCCATTTTTCTGGTTCTTGCTTATAGTAAGAGAGTAAGGCATTCACAAAGGAAGTGATAAGATCCCTCCTCCGCCTCTTCATACTGACATCCTCTGCAAAAATCAAATGAGCAACTGCCCATTTCACGCATGTGGGTAGATACCCATTGAGTTGTGACCCGCTAAAATAGATAATCAACTTGGCAAGAGAGCCGTTTAAAACGTAAAATGGGCGCAACGCATACGCATGTATAGTTGCCCCTAAAGATTTTGATACTAAGGTTTTTTTCATTTGAAAGTGATGCCACATCACACGAATGGTGATTTGGCATCAGTAACTAAATACTAAACAACAGAATTGACAGATTTTACTGAAACAACATGGCTACCACAGGCCACCAATATCTACCCGCGCCAATTGAAAAATCCCTCTTAGCATAATGTCCCTCAAGTTAACACAGCAAAGTGAGCAGACCAATTAAGCTAATTAAGGTCCCAAAAACAAGTACTTTTGTTCAGCTAACTTGATTTCAAGTAAACAGAGCAATTAACGAAAATGGTTGAAATGAAAGAAAAAAATGAATTGGTCTCATATTAAAAAGCTATCTAAGTGCTCTTAGAATCGAAAAAAAAAATTACAAAAACAATTAATATGCCCAAAAATAAAATATTTTAATATTATTGGAAAAAAAAATTTATTAATTTATATCCAACTTTTTTTGTATCCAAATCTATTTTAATTATTAAAAGTGCTACTAGCTTGAACTTGATTGAATTCAGTACCCCATTTTCAAAAAACTTTTGCAATAATTGAGCCAAAATTGAGCTCTTCTAACTTCGATTGCATGCAACTTTTACTGCAGCCAAACTTCACTGCAATACAATAAAATTTGCATGTAATAAAAGCAGCATGCAATAATATTTGCATGCAATAGAAATTGTATACAATAAGTTGCATGAAATAAGTTGAATAAAATAAAAGTTGCATAATTATGCAGTAAAAGTTGCATCCAATAAAAGTTGCTCCTAATAAGATTTTCATGCAGTTGCATGCAATTATTAATTTCATCACGAATATTTTTTTTGAGTTGCTCAAGCGTTTCTGGTTTGTTTGCATAGACCTTGCTTTTCAGATATCCCCACAAAAAGAAGTCCGGAGCAGTCAAATCAAGCGACCGTGGAGGCCAATCAACATCACCATTTCTTGAAATAACTTCTTGTGGAAAGAGGTCTCGCAGTAATTCCATTGTAATCCTGGCTGTATGCGATGTGGCAGTGTGTTATTGATACCACATACGTTTATCAAGCCCAAATCATGCAGTTGTGGCGTTAAAAAGTTTTCAATCATATCACGATATCGCTCCCCATTCACAGTTACCGTTACTGCGTTTTCATTTTCAAAGAAGTAAGGTCCAATGATTCCTCCTGACCAAATTGCACACTTTTAATGGATGCAAAGGTGAATGATGAATAATTTGAGGGTTTTCCATTGCCCAGAACCAACTATTCTGTTTATTCACATATCCATTCAAATGAAAATTTTTTCATGAAAATTGGGGTTGTCATGGGCTAGCTGTAACATCCTATTGTCATATGTACGGCGGCGTAAATGGTCTTGTTGAGGAGGCTCTTGTGTCAACTGAATCTTAAATGGAAACAAATGAAAATCCTTGTGCAAAATTGTGGCCAAAGTTGTTCTTTGAAGACCAAGCTCCTGAGCACGGCGCCGAATTGAGGTTGATGGATTGTTTTGAACACTTCCTTGAGCAGCTGTAATGTTTTCAACCGATCTTGCAGTACGTTGTGGTCCATGCTTGGGCCTATCACCTACAGACCCTCTTTCTTCAAAATCATTTACTACACGTGCGTTTTGTTGGCACCTTGTTTCTCAAAAAAATTTCACGTAACTTTCTCATCGTCACAGTAATCGATGATTGATTTTGATAAAATGTTTTAACGATTAAAACACGTTGGTTTATCGAATATTTGTCCATAATAAATTTGCCACGTGTCTACTTCACGACTGCTTAATATGAACTGTCAACACTAATGTTTACCAAAATGGCGGCAAAACAAAGTAGTATACCTTCCCGGGGGACACCCTGTATTACCAGTTGGCCCGCCCGGCTTCACACGGTTAGAAAAACCTAAGCTTCACCTAAAAATTTCTTGTAATCGAATACTCCTTTCTGGGGTTTAACCCACTTTACATTTTGAACGGCTAAATTAGTAAAAATATGATCCCCTAAGTCCAACCTTTATTCCTTTCCCAACACAGAAAGAATTTTTGTATTCAAAAACCACTGTTTTATTTTTATCCTATTTCACTATATAAATATATCATTTTTTAAAAATAACCTTTCACACACCAACAGAATTTTTGAAATCTGATACTACTTTTCATTTTACCCCCTTTCTCACTACAAATAGCAAAATTTAAGAAAAATATCCTTGAATACATTTCCTTAAAATAACCTTTTAAACGCAGCACAGTGCGGTATTTTGGCCTAAAACCTGTCCAAAAAAAATTTGGGCACATTTTTCACATCAAATAGGTACCAAATGACTAAAAAGATATTTGGAAGGATAAATTTTCATTTTTTGGGTACAGTAAAACCCACTTAAGTGCTTACCCACTTACCCCCCGATTAGCCAGGAGAAACAAAATATTAAAAATCGAAAAAAGCACTTACAATGCTATGCTATAATTTTCTTTTAAAGCTAATATTTCATTCTTTATTTTTTTTTTTTTGATTCAAGTTGTTTCATTAAATAGTTTTTGAGAAATTAAGTTTTAAAGATGAAATTTAGAAAGAAAAATGTTTTTTTTTTCGTTTTTAAATTGATTTTTTTATAAAATTTTGCAATATGAAGGACATCTTTTTTTAATATTCAATGGCCTAATAAATTTTTAGTCAAATACTAAAAACCTTATTCAAATAAAATAGTTTCTAAGAAATTAGAAAAATACTGAAAGATACTTTTAAATACCTGCGACCCTTTAAATCCAAAATTTGAGATGTGGATTAGTTGTATATTGTATGATTACAGGTCAATTACTCAATAAACAGATTAATCTTTTTTGTTTTTCCATCCTCAACTTTTGTGTTACAGGCAAGTAGGTAATAAAAAAAATGACCTGGATTAATTTAATTTTCTAATTTTTATTTTATTATTTATTCTTCATTTTTCATCATAAACATTATTATAAATGTCTTCAAAACATCATCATTAACACCATCATCACCATCATCATCACTTTCATCATAATCATAATCATCATCGTCATCATTGTTATTTACAGTAAAAAATTCGAGAGCCTCCTTTGAAAACGACTGTTTTTTTGTCTTACTTTTTGTCCCTAAGCTACTGAGATACGGGTCTGAAGTCAATAGAAGTCGGTTAATCACATCCTCGTTGCATGCCTTCCTGGAGAATTTTCGTGAAAAGTGTTCCCTGTATTGGCGGAAATGCTTATTTCTAGCTTCCGCGGCTTCTGCGGACAACTGGCCTATTGGCAACAATGCATGGGATATGACACTAGCAGAAAGATGAAGTTCTTGTAGCTGCATTACACACCTTTCCATCGACCATTGTTGGAAGCAGTACATGGTTGATTCTTATATTGTCGCTTAATGTTGTTGCTTGAAGATTTTGGGCCTGGTTTTCAATGTATTCGATTTCTTCATTGGTTAAGTCCTTACTTTTTTAACATAACGAACCCGTATTGGTCTGCACCATCTTGGTGATGAAGAGTGAATGTTTTGCCATATAATTTGACTCCCAGACTTGAGACGAAGAGGCACAAGGGAACTCAAAAATATATTTGCATCACTATTGTCGTGAAGCCCCTCCCGAAATGAATTATTATTATTTTATGTTCATAGAATTGTTCGTAATACTTGGAAGCCAGCCCCCTCGATACAAAATCCTGGCCATGGCCCTGTCCTGGTTGGAGTTTCGATCACAACCTGCATCACTTTTTCTATATCAATATTTCCCGCCGCTCTTTGACTCATCTGTGCCGCGTTTGTCAGTTCAACAACTCTTTCGAAGTTCCACTGTTTTTCGACGTTTTGTTCGGTCACTTGATTCCCCGAATTCTTTGCTTGGGCGAACTTTAGACCTTCCGGGAAATATGCCAACAGGTAGTGTTATTTCTTCGCTTAGGCACTCTTCATTCTTATCCAAGAAACGCTTTTATGTGGTATTGCAGTGTTGCCATCTTCGTGTATAATTTGGTTTGAATGCCTTGATAATTTTTAGAAGTTCATCTTTTTTCTCTGTGGGACACTTTGTTATATCCATAAGTTTTTTATAAAAATCTTCAAGTTTATCATCAAGGAGCTTTTGTGAGCTTCCTCTTACCAACTCATGGATCTGTTTTCTGGTCATAGACAAGCTGGAAATCTATTATTAAGGGTCGTTTTAAAGTAGTGTTTTTAAAGGCTCTGTTTGTTCTTAGGTGAAAACTTGTGAATGGTTTTTAAAGCTAAGATTATTCTACATATCCAGCAGTTAAATAAAATATATGATAGACTATGTTGCGGAGTGTTGCGCTTTTTTAAAAACACTAATGTTTTGAAAAAACAGGGAAAAAAGTGCATTTTTTTTCAAGTGAACACTTTAACTCATCGATATGAAAAAATTAAGTTGAATTTATAAATAAATTTTTGCTTAAAATATTATACATACCTTGATTAACAATATCCATATCAAATTTTTTCACTAAAATTACTTTTAAGACTAAAAAAACACGCAGAAAATACACTTTTTTTTTTATATATCGCAAAAAAATCGTGCTTATACGACTAGTATTAGTTGCAACTGATGGTGTAGCGAACGGGTGTTACCAATTTATAGATAGACTTCATCAAAGAGTAGCCTGGTTATCTACCTATTATGGGACACAAGCTTAATCCTTTGAGGGAAAATTGAGAAAATTGATTTATGGCCAGGTTTCAGGTCAAAATACTACACTGTTCGCAGGCAGGTAGAGTTTATAAAATCGGATACGTCTTTTCCATTTTACCCCATTTCACACTATAAAGTGAATTTTTCCGATATATCTACATATTTAAATAGTTTTTCTGCTATTCGGGGAGGAGATGAATCCAACAAGTTATATATCATTAAAATCGGTCCAGCAGTTTCTTTAGTTATAATTGGTGTAGCTAAACTAAACCGACTTTGTTTTATATATTCAGATAAAATGAAAGAATGGATTTCTAGCTTCAAAATTAAAAATTATAGCATTTTATTCTAGGTGTTTTGTTGTTATTTTTCAAATATTTTTTTTATTCCAGCTCGATGAACAATGCTCGTGAAGACACAATTTAGTTTTGGAGTTACCATGTTTCTCGAAAACCCCAGAAATATGCTTTAATATTCAATTAAATAAAATACTAGACAAAGTCTTTAAAAATATCAGAATGTTTTAAGTATTAAGATTTTTTAATCAATCAGATTATGCAGAAAAAAATAGAACCCTCTGACGAAGCACTGTATGTCTGGGGTTTACTAAGTTCAGCCATCCAGCCATCCATAAACTGTTTTAATGTGTATCCTGCTCAACACCTTTTTTCAAAGACTCAACTTCAACTTAACCATTTTTGACCTACCTCACCCTAAACATTTTACCTAATATTTTTTTGTTGGTTTTCGTGTTTAAAGGTCAACTATGGTAAGAATTCCATTTGCCATTTCGTTCGTTCCTGCGCAAAAACATTCCTTATCACTGCTGAAAGTTTTCCCACTTCCATTTCATTCCGGGGTTTTAATTTCATCTTTTTCCACAATTCCCATTCATCCCTCTTTAGTCGTTATCGAGTTGGGGTGGTGTTTCATAGTTCCACAATATTTTGTATACAAATTATACAACCCTGCTGTGCTGCTTGCTGTGATGGCTCTGAATGGAAAATTGGATGAGAAAAAAAGCTATTGCCAGTTCCGTGTTATGTGCTCGCTTATAAGGATGTGTTGCATACGGCGGGCGGTTCATATCTAATCGGAGAAACTACTATGCTCACCTTATTATTATTGTCGATACAGTGAATCAAAAAAACTCGCGTTGTACCCATCAAGCTATATTCGTGTAAAGGATTTAAATCAGAAAACAACAGTTTTATACTACTTACATCTAAAAAATAAAAAAAAAAAAAACAAAGTTAGAGAAAGGTCATGGAGAAGAAGTTTTGAAATAAAGTTTTTGTTTGTTTTGAAAAGAAATTGAATAAACTGCCTTCCTCGAGCACACAAGGATTAATGTTTTGACTTCAAAGCCCATCATACAGTCTTGGGTCTTGTTGACTTTTTTGGCGGGAATATTGTTTCAAATTTAATTTTTGAAACTTTAAATTTTCTTTGAGAGTCAGTCAAGGCGAACAGAGTGCAGCCTAACCACAAGGCGTCTAGCTACCAAACCTCTTTCTCATCTCGCAGACATCTTTTGTGTTCGTTTAAAACTTGTGTAAGTTCCGACTTTTATCTTTCGGCTGCCGCTCTGTATTGAAGGACTCCCCCGTGACAGTGGGAGCATTAGAAAATCGTGCAAACTTGAGTTTTCCTCAACCGAAAGGATAGTGCACTGCTGTGTTGGTGCTGTGCTCTCCATGGTCCAGAAGTGGCACAAGTGCAAGTGCATATAATAATAATGTGTGTTTTCTCATAAATCTTTTCGTCGGGCATAAGTTGCATTGTGTGTGAGTGTGTAGGTGGTATATCCTTGTTTGTTATTTTTTTTTTCGTTGTTTCCATCATTCTGTATATGTATAGTGTTGTTTGATCCTGTCGTTTCTGTTAGCCGTGGTTCTTCGTTCGTTGGTAATGTCGTCGACGACGACGCCTTCATCATCATCGTCGTCAAAAGCATCATCTCGTCATCCGTCGTGGTCCTCGTTGTTGTCGGTCGTTGACGCGTGTTTGTTTTGAAAGGAGAATCATTTGTTGTTTTTTTTTTCTCTGTCATTTTAAAATTTGTATTTTAAACTTAAGCAAGGATACGGGCGTAGAATATACAAAGTGTGCACCACCTGCATAGAGTGAATGTTAACAACAAAATAATTGTGCAAAGGGTGGCAAAGTAAATTGGCTTAAGTTCAGGTGTTGGATCAAAAAGGAAAGGAAAACAAAAAAAATAATGAAAAACAGCGGGCTTACCTTTGTTTTTTCATTTCCCTGTGCATCAGAGCTTTAATTGTGCAAAAAAAAAAAATAGAAGCAAAAAGTATAGTGAATGGCAAAAAGGAAACAAAAACCGGATGTTGACAGGATTTCCTTTTAGTCGTCTCGTTTCGAAGTGTTTTCTGGATGAAAAAAAAAAGGTCCTCGACAAGTGCAACAAAAAAAAAACCGACACTCTAGTCGAATGCAATCCAAGCAGCTTCTTTTTTAACAAAAAAAAAAAATATAGCCGATTCAAACAGAAAATCCACCCACCTAGAATTCAACAAAACACAAAAAAAAAAAATATTAAAACGGTTTGTTTGAATTTTTTGAGAATTTCGTTTAAATTCAATACAACATAGTGCTCCCTGAGTGGTACCTACCTACCTACTTTTATCGGCTCAGGAGTCCCCACCATCATATTATCAGCCCCAGTTTCGTCGTCGTGGTGTGAAATTGTGTCTGATGGAAGTTTTAAAAATTAAATTTCATGCAAAATAAATCAAAATATTCGTTCTGAGAGTTCAACACATTCAATACAAAATAAAATAAAATTATATTCAAATTTAATTCCTGAATACCTATAAAACGTGAATATTATGTACCTAACCTACCTACCCAAATTTGCATTGAAATAAATGTCAATATTTGAAAAAGGTGTTTCTGACCAAAAATTTTATGTGAAAATACAAAATAGCCACATGTACCTATATATGAAAATGAATAAAAATAAAAATAAATATTTATAAAAAAAAAGATTTAAATAAATTTACATACAAATCTGGTGTTTATTTTTTAAAATTTAATTGCGTAACCTACAAAGAAGTGCGTTGAATTTTTATTTCATTTTTTTTCATTGTTCAGTAATAAATAAAATTAATAAATAAATAAAACAAAATCCATTATGACGATGCGTGTATCTGCCAAATACAATCACCATTTGGGATTAATTATTTATGGATTACTATTTTCGATTTGTACGACAAATGCTGGAAGGATATTTGGTGAGTGTTCTCAGATTATTATTATTATTATTATTATTTATTTTTTTTTCTGATGCTTTCGGAAGATGAAAGTGGATGTTAAATTTAAATTAATTCACTCATATTCGCTGTAGTTTGTATGTGGCATTCAGGACCGGGGGTTAAAAGATTTGAGTTGTGATGGATTTTTTTTTTTTTTATTTATGTATTTTCTTTTTGGAGATGGAAATATATTGTGATGGAAGTAAATTACTAGAGCTTTTAGTTTAATGGGCGGCAAATTTTTAATATTGATTTAATTATATGTATTATAGGTATGAAGGCAGGGTTTTAAACCTTTTATTATACCTTTTATAGTGCGCTTCAAAAAAGTATAAATAATAAAGGGTGATTTTTTAAGAGGTTTAGAACTTTTTTTTTAAAAAAAACACAAAAAATTCGAAAAAAATGAATAAAATATTTATTTGAATCGATAGTTTAAACCTTGCAATTTAATGTTTAAAGATAATTTCATGCAAATGTTGACCGCGGCTGCGTCTCAGGTAGCCCATCCGCTGAGTCCAATTTTGGCATACTCTTTCACACATATCGGCCGGTATCTCACGAATGAATGCATGGATGTTGGCTTCCAGTGCGTCAATCGAAGCGGGCTTGTCCCTATAGACATTAGCCTTGACATACCCCCACAAAAAATAATCTAATGGTGTCAAATCGCACGATCTAGGCGGCCAATTGACCGGCCCGAAACGTGAAATTAACTGTTCACCAAACTCGCCTCGCAATTGCGCCATTGTTTCGCGTGCTGTGTGGCATGTGGCACCGTCTTGTTGAAACCACATATCATGCAAGTCAAGAACTTCCATTTCAGGCAAAAAAAAGTTTGTTATCATCGCTCGGTAGCGTTCACCATTGACAGTAACGCTGCGATTCGCATCATCTTTGAAGAAATAGGCCGAATAATGCCGCCGGCCCATAAACCGCACCAAACAGTGGCTTTTTCGGGATGCATTGTTAGCTGTTGCAATGCTTCTGGCTGATCTTCACTCCAAATGCGGCAATTTTGCTTACTTACGTCCCATTCAACCAAAAATGAGCCTCATCGCTGAACACAAGCAGCGCGCGATGAACATTTCGAACCGAGCACGAATTTTGATAGTAAAATTCAATAATTTGCAAGCGTTGTTCATTTGTAAGACGATCCATGGTTAAATTGCAAACCAAACTGAAGCTGTTTGACAGTGACACAAGGTACTAAACACACGTCAGCTGTCAAAACCAGTGTTGCCAAAACCAAACCAGCTTAAAAATCACCCTATATAACATAATATTTATAAAGTCAACCAAGAACTTTACATGTATAACTTTTAATCCATTTAGGGAAAGTTTCACAGTCAGAAAACTGACACTTAAGTGTTGAATTTGAAAGATTAATTCCCAATATCACCGTTCACTGTTACCTGAATAAGTGGCACTTAAGTCTCCGATGTTGGTGACTTAAGTTCCACTTACGCTAGCTATGAAATTTAACTTAAATTCCTAATATGGAAAACTTAAGTGCCACTTATTTCGGTAAGTGTCGACTGTGAAACTGGCCCTTATTTTACCAAAATTAAGCCAAATTTTGTGTCGTAAAATAATTTTACCTTAAAAACTGAATTTCACATCAATCTCGGACATAGTTTATTATACATCTGAGCCATAGTAAATTTTTAATTCAATCAATTGAACCAGTCCTAGTTCAACAAGTTCAATGAAAAAGTGCTTTTTCTCTTGACTTAAGACTAGTAAGCAGATCGCGCTAAATTTTCGTTTTCATACAAAATTTTCTCCATCATTTAGTCAAGCTAAAATTTAGCCTAGCATTTCAGCCGACTGGTACGGAGCTCCAGCTAAAAAAAATCAAAATTTTGTAAAAAACTGTACATCTTACTGTATCTGTATCTGACACATTAATTCTCGAGCTAGATTTTGAAGGTATCTATAACTCTTGAATTTTTTGTGAATTTTGCCTTGTGAAAATGAAAAGTCACGTGGATAATATTTGAAAACAAACTAAATATCTCAGTCCATGAGAAGAAGAATCCATTTTATTTGCTTAAAATAACTTGAAATAATGAAAAAAAACTTCTTCGAAATTGTTAAATATAACTTTTTTCAGATAACAGTAGCTGTTCTCTATGACATATTCTCCACAACGCTCTTATGTCAAAATTTTGCTAGGGTTTAAGCTGATGTTTGGAGAGAAAATTATGGGAGCTAAATTTTAACACGAACAGCGTTGTAGGCTTTAACTTACAATTAGAAAAATAAAAAGTATACGAATCTATGAGAAATCACTTGAAATAATTTTTTTTGGCAAACAAGAAGTTTTTTTTGGGCAAATATTTTTTTTTCAAAACAGCATTTATTAATTTAACTGATGAAAATTCTTTACCGAAAACGAATTTGCATCGGGAAAAATAAAAAATGTTGTTTGCGAAAAAATTATTTCATGTGATTTCCCATTGATTGGTTTCCTCTTTATTTTTCAAATTGTAAGTCAACATATTTAATTATGAAAAAAGAAATTTGTTCCTGATCGCTATAATCGGGCCCTTAGGTAATTTTGTATCAGTGGGTAGATAAAAAAAATTGTTATCACTTGCTATCAATGCCAAAATAGAATTTTAATTAAATGTTTTTTTCTCACCTTTTTCAGCCTTGTGAATTCACCATGTTTAAATTTAAAAGTTGATAGATTTTCCATAAATGAATTTTTGAATTTTTGTTTGCTTCTTTTGAAAGCAGTTATGAACAAAAACTTTTTAGATTTTGGACCACAACTATTATAGTTTTATTGATTTAGGCATACTAGTCTAGTCTGGCAAAAGTTAGGCTCGATTGAATATTTGATCTATTCTCATTGAAAATATTTTTTTATTTTTTTTCTGATGAACGAGATAGATATAAAAAATAGTACCAACATTTCTGAAGAAAAATGAATAAAAAATATTTTTTTTCCAAAAATAAAATTGAAAATTGTAAAAGATTTCAATAATTTTAGAACTGCAGTTAATTTTAAACTGTTTTTACTTCACCAGTGTGCTTTAAGTTCAAATGGTATTTTTATTTAATTTTGAATTCTTTAATAATGCAATCATTTTAAGAAATTAAAAGACTGAAGTTAAAAAAAATACAAAACTAAAAACTACTTGAATTCTTTTAAACCCTTTGAAATCTTGGAGTCTTTTGAATGCATTGAAAGTATTGCATTCGTTTGAATTCTAAAAGAAGTCTTTTTTTAGCTGTCTTTTAATTGCATTCAATAGACTCCACAAAAATGCAAAGAATATAAAAGACTTCAAAGAATTCAAGCAGTCTTTAATAGGATTGCATTTTATTTTAACTTAAACGCCCATATTGTTCAACTGCTTAGTCCAGATAAATCCCATATTATTCACTCGCTTAATCCAGACTAAAAATTAAATCCGGATTTAAATTAATTTGAATTTAAACCTTTAATCGAATTCCATATAATTAATTCGTTAAATACGTCATATTTAAATTTAAATGCAATTGAATTTAAACTGCTGTTTAAGGTACTAACATCCAGATTATTCTGGACAATGATTATTGTGGACATAGATTTAGTAAATCTGGATCAAAATTTATTTAAATCCAAAGTAAATTAAGGGTCCGCATCTAACGTTTTTTTTTCAACTAGTGCTTATTATTGCTTAGCTCATGTCTGATTTGACAGATAATTAGTTTTATCCTTCCGCTGAACGAATATGGTTGTGTATACGCTTCACTAAGTGGGCCTGCGATCGACTTAGAGAAGATGCCGATTTTGACAAAAAAATCATCTTTTCAGATGAAGCTCATTTTGATCTTGGCGGGTAGTAAACAAGCAAAATTGTCACATTTGGGGCACAGAAAACCCGCACGCATACATTGAAAAGCCGATACACCTAAAACGAGTTACTGTTTGGTGCGGATTTTGGTCCAGAGACATAATTGGGTCATTTTTCGAAAATGAGCAAGGAGTGGCCGTTACAGTCAATGGCGATCGTTCTCGGGCCATGTTGAACGAATTTTCGTTCACAAAAATTGAAGAGAAGGATATTGGAAACATTTGGTTTCAACAGGACGGCGCTACGTGCCACACAGCCGAAGCTACACTCGATGTTTTGCGCCATTTTCAAAAAAAAAAAGAAGTTATTTGGCGGACCCTTTATTATGGTAGAAATTTTTTTAACTGCTTAAAACTTCAAGTTGACTAGACATTAAATGTTTGGCGTTCAAATATTTATACAAAATATTTTATTGCAATCGTAAGAACCGATTAATTGACTGGGATTTTAAAGAATGAAGAACCAAAGTATTGTATTAATTTTCAAATCTGATGTGGATTAGAACAGTTCTTTTAATTTTTTTGCTGTTACGGAATCAGTTTCAAATTAAAAAAAATAGTACTTGATATTAAAAAAAAAAAGTTTTTTAATGATAAGTTCTGTTAACTTACTTTTAAGAGTTTGTTTTTGGTTTATCACCGTAGAATTTGTTTATGAATTCACCTGTTTTGTTTCAATTTTGCAACAAGGTGATTCTTTTAGTCCACGTAATATTAATTTTAATTTTTTTTTTTACAAAAATAGTGTTTTTTCTTCAATTAAAAAAAAAATCCAAAAGTAATACAATTTTTTAGTCGGTACCTATGACATTAACAATAAGTTTGTTCCTTACCTTGACCCAAACTTCAATTGTCACAATTTGTTGCCAAATTTTGTTAAATACTGTTCCACACTTCACAAATTGGTTAGTTTTGGGCGAAGAGAGCAAACAGTTTATCCTCCCTGACAAATTCTGCACAAGAAAATTCTTCAGGCAAAAATCGGCCAAAAAGTTTAAATTGAAATAGCAAAAAAATAAAATAAAGCTGTTGACTAACGGTTGCCCAAGTGTTTATTTTATTTTTATTTTGTAAGATGTTTTATTTTGCATTATTTTATCAATCGTTTTACTAATCAATTAATTTTCATAGCATTAATCTTTCGTTTAGCAAGCGTCTTAATTTGTATATCTCATGAATTTCTTGTGCCTGAAAGGTAGTGCTTTTGACACCAGAATATATATAAATTTTATAATTGAATGCTAAATCAAAGAAAATTGTGTATCAATAGCAATCCAATTTACATGTGAAACTTTTTGCAATATTTTTAACGTTTCAGTTAGGATTTATTAAAAAATGTTGATGGTGATTTATCATAGATCCGTGGCAACTCTAGTCGATTATTGTTTTGACGTTTAAAAAGTGGCATACATTTTGGTAGGTATGTTATTTTACTCGAGTTTTGTAGTCAGGTATGCTTGCTTGCAAAATTTATATAAAAATGTTAAAAGTGTTTTTGATAAAAAACATGAACAAATTGAAATTGCTAAGAAAATTTACCTCATTATTTTTTCTAGGGGAAAAAAAATATTTTTGGTATATTTTGAAAAGCGATATTACGTAGACTATGAAGTAGATTTTTACTAAATTAAAGAAAAAATATTTGAACTATTAAGGAGATATACAGGGTGATTCGCATAAGATGTGACAAAAAAATAGAGCGTGCGGAGGTTGGGTTTGAGACAAGAACAATATTATACAGGCTCTATTGCCCACCATTTAGCCAGGAGGGGAAATTTTCTAAAAAAAAAATACTTAAAACAAAAAAAAAAAATAATAAAAAAACAACGGTTACACTTACAGTGGCATGATATACTTTTTAACAAAGCCAGAAATCTCTTCTTTTATTGTGTTTTCAAATAAAGTTGTTTTAGAGAAAAGTTTTAGAAAAATTAATTTTCAAACTCAAAATTTTGCTTTCGATATTTTTTTTTATTTTTCAAGATTACGACCTACGCATCGTCTTATAGCATGTACTTCCCATTGTAAAATGCTAGTGGATTATCCCATCGATGCAGAAAGTTTGGTTCTAGGACCAAAAATTACTGCCCCAGTCCCTTCAATGATTCTCGATCCATCAGAGTACCACTTGATGGCGTTTGCTTTGAAAGTGTAGTTAACTGAAGTACCTATATATATGCCTAGGTACCTCCGCGGTTATTATCTTTTAAATTTGGATCATTTTCCTTGTTTATTTTAGCAAATCTGAAACTATTTTGAGATTATATTTGTCGTAGGTATATTTAGCGGGGGCTTCACTCGTTCATTGGTTTTGCATTCCAAAAGAATAGATTACTATGATGAAAGAAAATTTGAATTTCTAGTAATTTATCATCATTATTTAAAAAATACGCGTGAAGGTGAACAATAAAAATGGCAGTCTCTCTTTTTAGGTAACAAAATATGCACGACTGGATAGCACCAATTTTCAACAATGTTTTGATAATTTTTAAGATAAAAAATGGCAAAAGCATCTATGTACTAAAGAAATGGATTTTTTGTTTGATTTTTGTGTTTAGTCAAAAACATATTTGACCAAAATTTTAAACAGCCTGATGTTAAGGTGTTAGCATGGTACTAGTTAACATTTTACTAACTTTAGAGCTCTTTACAAAAATTTTCTTAGTTTTATGGAATTTTTAACTAGTACCATACTAAGCCTGTTTTCTTAATAAAATTCATCCGAACACACCTAAAACAGTAACAGTTCGTGCAAGAAAGTACGCAAACATACTTTTTCACACTTTGTATTGTCAAAATGACATAAATGGAGTTATTTTGATACTAAAAAGATAAAATAAGTATTTGGTGATTTTAAATTTAATAAAATGTTAAAAAATTTGGAAGATATTCTTTTTTATAGGTTAAATACTAAATATACTATATATAATATAAGTTTCTGTTGATTCAAGTATTAACGCGTATCAAGATCAAGTATAGGCTGTCAATTTCGAGGTCCCATAGCTAATACAGACTCCCAACTATTAATCGGTACTAAATTCTCAAGACTATAGGCTGTAGAACTTGTGTTAAGAAATTATTTGATACTGATTTGAGTACTAACTTAAGGACCAGTACCGTTACTATCGTCAGGACACTAAGAAGAAATTGGCTAATAAGAGTCTTTTCTTTAACTAGAAAATTTCATTTGTTGACTTGTGTCGTTTCTCTTCCGCAATTGCTCAGATTGTGTCCAAATAGAAATGATACCTGGAAAGAAGTTCGAACTGACACACTTCTAAACTGCAAATCAAGCACTTCATTCACTGTAGAATTACGAACAAAGGTTGAATTGTTTTAAGGATCTTATATCGGTTTCGGTTGGGTTTTGGACCTGTTCCATTCCTTTGGAGAATGGAAAATTTGGAGTTAAAGGAATGAAGAAGGAGTAACTCCGACCATCCACTTGAAAACCATATAAGGCTACTTACTATTTCATTTGAACAAAGCTAAGAAGAAACTATAAAATAACTCGTGACAAGAGATTTATTTAGACGGTTTTCAAAAGAAACAAAAGTCTACCCAATCCCATCAGTCGAATTTTAATATAACGGCCAGGGCTCTATTTCAGACTCTATTTTATTCTTTTAAAGTTATTTTTTTGTAAAGTTTCATCTAAATACATTTTTAAATTCATCTTTCTATGGACACCCTTCACTGACTCGTAGGTATAAAAAATAGGACATTTCACAGACGAGCTAACATCAAGTTGGAAGAAAAACAGCCTTTTCTATTTTGCGATGGCAAATATATAAATTTTCAAATTAACTTCTCTGAGTTCATAACCCGTAAAAATTTAATTATTGTAATTGGATTGTTTGTTTTTAAAACACATTCCCCGAAGAGTTGAAAGAAGGCGACACAGTTTTTTTTTTTTGTTGTTGTTGTTTCGTAAGTCTGTCAATTTTTCAACTTGAAAGATCAAAAACTTCATGGTAGACACGTCAAAAAAATTACAAAATTTTTATTTCTTACAGACTCCTTACGGTCAATTAGTTTGAAATAATATTAACATTAAAAAAAAAAATATGGAATTAAATTTGACATACACACACAGCAGATGAAAATGGCTCAATTTTTCAAACAGAAAAATCTAATAATTCATGATGTTGTTTTATTTTTATTTTTATTTTTATTTTTATTTTTGTGTTTGTGCTTGTATTTATTTTTTTTTTCCTGACAAAAAAAATGCGAATGAGAATTTTATTTTTTTTTCTCCCCCATTCAAGGACAAATAATTCAAAATAAAGTAGACAACAGACGCAAAAAACATGATACATTACGAGAGGTGGTGACACCTTGAACCTTTTTCTTATACGAGTTTACGTAAACAGCAGCGAGACGGCGCGCGGGTGGTTATATGTATAATAAACATCATCCTATACATAAATTCGAATAAAAAAAAAAATAAATAGATATTAATGTAATTTTTATTCAGTGTAAAATGATAAAATCAATGGATGCCTGGTTGAGGGCTTGTATGTGAAATTGTGTGGGAAAATTCCCAAAGAGATAGCTTGTAAAAATTATGGCATCCCCCACGCCCCACATCGCATAACAGAAAAAAGAAATATAGCTATTCACTTTTAATTTGATTTTAATCGCACAATAGCGACGTTAAAGAAATTTACACACATAACTTTATAGATAAAAGGAATTTTATCTATTTGGAGGTAGAAATTGTGAATTTTCTCCTCCAACCATAAGTAAAGGGTGATTTTTTAAGAGGTTTAGAACTTTAAAAAAAAAACACAAAAAATTCGAAAAAATGAATGAAATATTTATTTGAATCGATAGTTTGAACCTTGCAATTTAATGTTTAAAGATAATTTCATGCAAATGTTGACCGCGGCTGCGTCTCAGGTAGCCCATCCGCTGAGTCCAATTTTGGCATACTCTTTCACACATATCGGCCGGTATCTCACGAATGAATGCATGGATGTTGGCTTCCAGTGCGTCAATCGAAGCGGGCTTGTCCCTATAGATATTAGCCTTGACATACCCCCACAAAAAATAATCTAATGGTGTCAAATCGCACGATATAGGCGGCCAATTGACCGGCCCGAAACGTGAAATTAACTGTTCACCAAACTCGCCTCGCAATTGCGCCATTGTTTCGCGTGCTGTGTGGCATGTGGCACCGTCTTGTTGAAACCACATATCATGCAAGTCAAGAACTTCCATTTCGGGCAAAAAAAGTTTGTTATCATCGCTCGGTAGCGTTCACCATTGACAGTAACGCTGCGATTCGCATCATCTTTGAAGAAATATGGCCCAATAATGCCGCCGGCCCATAAACCGCACCAAACAGTGGCTTTTTCGGGATGCATTGGTAGCTGTTGCAATGCTTCTGGCTGATCTTCACTCCAAATGCGGCAATTTTGCTTATTTACGTACCCATTCAACCAAAAATGAGCCTCATCGCTGAACACAATTTTTCGATAAAAAAGCGGATCCTCGGCCAGCTTTCCAAGAGCCCATTCACCAAAAATTCGGCGTTGTGGTAGGTCGGCTGGCTTTAGTTCTTGCACCAGCTGTATCTTAAAAGGCTTTACGCCCAAATCCTTCCGCAAAATTTTCCACGTAGTGTTGTAACAAAGGCCTAACTGCTGGGAACGGCGCCGAATCGACATTTCGCGGTCTTCTGTCACACTAGCTGATACGGCTTCAGCGCACACTACGCACAGTACGTAAACGTGTTGGTGGTTTAATGTCCAACAAAGTTAATTTGGTGCGAAATTTGGTCACAATCTTCCGAATAGACTGCTCAGAAGGTCGAGAATGCCGATCATAAAATGGAAGCAGCGCGCGATGAACATTTCGAACCGAAAACGAATTTTGATAGTAAAATTCAATAATTTGCAAGCGTTGTTCATTTGTAAGACGATCCATGGTTAAATTGCAAACCAAACTGAAGCTGTTTGACAGTGACACAAGGTACTAAACACACGTCAGCTGTCAAAACCAGTGTTGCCAAAACCAAACCAGCTTAAAAATCACCCGTTATAAACTTGTTATTGCTTCCTGAATGAAATATATACCCTCCAACTTGAAATCATGAAATCAAATATTATTATATTATAAATAGTCATTTTTGAAGGATGTTTTGAATTTGTTCTGAATAGGCATACCTACAAAATGTCTGTTTTTGTTTATTCAAGTGCAATTTTTCTTTCCTTAGATGGTTTCTGGATTGGGTGATATGCGTAAAACACAGTAAATAGCCTGCATAAAAATGCAGTCAATGCTGAGAATTATGTTTTTTACTTCTGATCATAGGGTCTTGTGAATAAAAAAAAAAGTTAAGACATTTTTGAAGGAAGCTAAGGCCAACTAGTCATAGCTTTTACTGTCAGCTAAAGCTTGACAGTTCTAGCTTAAGCTTTGTTTTATGTGAATAAAATAATAATATCTCTAGATATAGCTTGAGCTGGAAAATACTAGCTTTAGCTTCATTATCTATGCGTTCACTGTGGACCAATTTCTTTCAAATTCGTACGTAATGCCCTAGAAGAGAAATAAGATTTTATAATTCACCCAGTCCAGCTAGCTCCAATAAAACAGTTCTGATATTTAAAAAAAGTTTCGCAAAAATGTTTTTATCTTTGAGTTATTCTCTAATATTTAATTAACAACTCTAACAAGTTTTTAGGACCTGCTTCATACCTCTCCATTAACTTTGTAATTGTACCTTTTCTTATATTCCAAGCCTAGTCATCTTATAGAAAGAGCAATTTCGGGCGATTGAATCATGCTTCATATTGTATTGTAGACATGAAAGCCTCTGCTTCACTCTGCCAAAACATCTTTTTATTGTAACGCGCTCTCGGCAGAATATTTCATTGTAATTTTTTCTGCATTTGTTTGAGGATTTTTGTGAAGTGTTTTAGGCCAAGGTGTAATTCCGGACCCAGAGTCTCCATAAGAATTAGGTATATCATTTACGTACAAATTCTCGTTCATGGATGCATAAATTGATGATCTTTTCAAGATCCGTGAGTCGTCAACTGATTGTGGCCACTGGAGGCCCA
This sequence comes from Leucozona laternaria, assembly GCA_932273885.2. Lineage (NCBI taxonomy): Eukaryota > Metazoa > Arthropoda > Insecta > Diptera > Syrphidae > Leucozona > Leucozona laternaria. The sequence continues at coordinate 259,732,789 of OW026366.1, read as the reverse complement.
CACTTGTGAATTCTTCGGCTGCATTGCATGTATCTTGTACATTAAGGCTGTGGAAGCCATTCCGATTAATGTATTCATCAGAAAATCTCGGGGTTACTGCAATATGGGTGCGGTCTATTGCCCCAAAAGTTGCGGGAAACGTATATTTTTCCGCCAACTTTGCCTTTTCTGTTTCGATTTCTCTGTGACTCTACGCAAATCTAACATAAATGTGATATTTTTCTATAATCTTGTTGGCCACGAGCCTAACAGTCTTGCATACAGAAGAACGTTCAACTCCAAGATGTTATCCTACACCGCATACTGAAATCCAGGTTCACTCAGATATCTCTCAAAAATATCTGCATTCTTTGCTCAGAGGTCAGTGCACCACCTCTACGCTCTGTTGAATCTCTTAAAAAGTAATCACAAAGCCACTGAACATTTAAATAATAAACAATGAAAATCTTCATCACTAATTTCCAATCGTTTCTTATACAATTTTGGGTTTCTTGCGAGTATAAACTCGGCCATATTCACACTATAAAAATAAACACAATACTAAAATAAAACTAGTCAAAGCTTTCTAGACAGGTACAAAAAATCTTGATTTTTTTTGTAGCTTGAACTATAATAGACATCTTTAACTAGCTAGTTTAAGCTTATTTTTATTCACCAAAAACCTAGCTTTTACTTAAAAATCCACGTTTAAGCTTTAGCTTTTTTTTTATTCACAAGACCCATTAGTAACTATTTTTCCCGGATGAATTAAATAAGCAAACACTTTATTCCGCATGTATAAAATCTAGTAAATACTTTCTTTCTGTAGTAATTACTTAATTGTTTCAAAGTTACATAATAGCAACTTCAACATTTCTTAGTGCATACTAATGTGCTCTAAATCCACAATTAAGTAGCCGTGAAACCAAATATTAACTGTTTCTGTTTTTGTATGAATAATTCATTGGTAAGCCGTTGAAATTAGCCCATTTTAAGGGTTAGAAAAAAAAATGAAATAATGTTGTTTAAACTTAACACATTTATGTTTTGTCTATTTTTGGTTCATTTAAAAGTTCCCAGAACAAAACTTCGAAAATATTGTATAAATAAAGGCACTATTCTTCACAGAACAAAACCTCATTGAAGATGTTACCTTTTTTTGCATTGTAATGCTTTCAAGGCCTTCTTTTTTAAGTTTAAATAGATCATATAGGGGGATGTTCATATACAGTCGTTTGCTAAGCACATATTTTACTAAATTTAAGATTAGTTCAATTGGATTAAAATATAGATTTTGTGAATTATTATTTTAATTTAAATGTTGATATGGAAACAAATCAAATAAAGTTATGTACAGGAAATTAAAAAAAAAACTTACTTTTTACCTTAACACCATTTTAAAAACACGCCAAATAGTGATCATAAATTATTTATTTTATGGAATTTAGACTGGAACAAGAGAAGGTGGAACTATTATTATTATTATTATTATTATTATTATTATTATTATGGCAGAGTTGCTATACTTCTCAACCTCAATGAAGCTGGAAATTACCTATCCCGGGCTATGCCAAGGGATTAGGCTCTGATGATAAATTGATTGTTGTTTTTACGAATGTTCTATGAACTTGCGTAGAATCCTGCAGGTATTTAGAATGACCGACTTTGAAACTTCGTGCAAGAGATGATTGCATTGTACTTTGTTAAGTTCTTCAACTACATTTTTTCCAATCATTCCCGTACTGGATATAACTATTGGTACAATTCGTATACTTCCCAGTCTTTCGCGATGCCTTACCTCGTGAGCTAGATCGGCATATTTTTATATCTTTTCGCCAAATGTTCGACTCATGTTTGCTGCTAATGGAACCGCTATATCTATTATGAATCCACACCTATTCGTCTTGTCTATCCGCACAATATCGGGGCGGTTCGCCATTATTGTATGGTCAGTACTCATTGGACGATGCCAGTATAATTTATAATTATTGTTGAACATTACTTCATCAGCTTCATACTGGTAGTATGGTTTCTTGCAGCTTAAAAGTTTCGAACTCAGGGCGAGTTCTTGGTGAACTATCTTCGCAACATCGTTGTGCTGTTTAAGGTATTCATGATTTGCCAGCATAGAGCATCCATTTACTATGTGTTCAATAGATTCTATGGCTTGGTGCCATCGTCTGCACATATTGTCAATATCCTCGTGAAGAATTGCACGGCGGTACTGTCTCGTTGCAATGACTCCATCTTGAATGGCCATGACAAATGCTTCTGTTTCAGGAAACACCTGACATCTTTGGAGCCATTCTGTTGAGCTAGTCTTGTCAATTTCAATTGAATTTAGCTGGTAAGGATACTTCCCATGAATAGCTTTGGCCTTCCATTGCTCGACCTGATGCTCTATTGAAAAACTATGCGGTTGATATTCTGGCTCTCTTAACTTTAACGGGGTATAGTTTTCGTCCATTTGCATGATAATTTGGTACCTTAGATTATTGACTTGACTCTCCATGAAATACTGCTTTAATTTTCCTATTTGTATGTGTGTTGGTTCAGTAAGTTTATTATCCCTTGGCCACCTTCATTCCTAGGTAATGTTGTTCTTTCGATTGCTGATTTCGGATGGTGAAATCTTTGTGATGTCATCACTACCCTTATTTGTCTATCGAGGTCTTCCAGATCGATTTGGCTCCACTTTATCAAACGAAAGGAATACGTTAGCACTGGTATAGCATAGGTATTAATTGCTTTAGCTAAGTTGCCAATGTTTAATATTGTTTTGCATAGCGTTTTTACCCTTTCTATAAAGCATTTTTTAAGTTGAGTCTTCATTGTGGTATGTTGAATACTACGCATTTCTTGTACTCTGAGATATTTATAACTTTCATTTTCCTCTGAGGCTCCAATCGTACCATCTTCAAAGCTGAAACCTTCAGCTCTTTCAATTATACCACGTATCTTCCAGGTAAGTTCTTGACGATGTCGTCGATAAAAAGTGCAAACATAATGGGGCTCAAAATACATCCTTGGGGAAACCACCTATTGTCGTGGGGAAAAAAATTGATGATTTTGGTTCCCCGTAGACAGCTGCCGATGTTTCCGACAGGAGCTCTTCATACATCCTTATAAACTTTTTTAGATAGCCCAAAATAGTGGTACTCAGCTTATAGAGGAGACTGTTTCTATTAATATTGTCAAAGGCGGCCTTGAAGTCTACAAACAAACAGAACAATCTTTTTTTTATTTTCTATAAAATTCCTCGCAGTGCTTTGCAATGTAAATATTTGATCGATTGTTGAAAAACCTTGTCGGAAACCTGCTTGACAGTTACTCAACATGTTATTGACCTCAACCCACGAAGACAATCTATTGACATCACTTAGGCAAATATTTTCCTTATTGAATTTAAGAACGATATTCCTCTATAATTTTCTGGCATGCCACTATCGCCTTTTTTGAATATAGGGAAAATAAAAGTCTTCTTAAAATCCGCCGGTACATGACAGCTTTCCTACATTTGATTGTATAGTTGCGTTAATTGACACTGAATCGCATGAGTTGAAAACTTATAGAATTCTAATGGTATCCCATCAGAACCAGATGCTTTCCAATTTTTCATTTGTTTCAAAGCATTTTCATCTTATTATGTCGTCTAATTCTTCGATATACGTATTGGGTAGGGCATAATGGTGGATGCGGTGTTTTGATGTTGTGGTATTTAAAAGTCTTTTAAAATGATCAGTTAGCAATTCGAGGTCGATCGGAGGTCTCCTACATCCCTGACGATTTTCCAGAATTCCCTTGGATTTTTCGAGAACTCGAGTTTGAGAGCAAGGGAGTTGTATTATTCAGTTTTCTTCTTTTTGCACAGTTTCTTAAGGCTATTATACTCCTTCAGGTACTGAGCTTTAAAAATATACGAATTTGTAACTCTGAAAAGATTTAAAAATGCAAAACAGGTTTTTCTATGTCCCCTTCATTCTGCATCAAACCACAAGCTTCTTCGTTTACTTGTCTGTGTCGTCGTATTTTGAGGAGCTGCTTTTTTGTCAGTGTTTTGGACGTGTTTGAATATTTGGTCAGTACTTAGCTCAGACGAGGTAGACATTGGAGTGATTTCAAGTTCTCTATCGAGATTTCTTCTATATCGAGCTTTGAGCCCTTCTCTCCAATTTAATTTTGCTATCGGTTGTCTTCGGATAATTTGATGGGTTGCTTCAAAAGTGATCTTAAGCAGCAAATGTGCTGAAAAAGTCTTACTCTGAATTTCAAATTTTGCCAAGTAGTTCATCCATTCTCCATTATTAGCACATTAGTCAGTAAGTGATTTACCTTGACCTCCAATAAAAGAGAGTTCTCCCCGACTATCATCATTTGAACAGCCAATAAGTATATAAAGTCCATAGCTCTCAAGCATTTTCATAAGGTGTTTTCCCTGATTATTTAATGTTACATCTTTTGATTCTCTTTTCTCGCTGAAGTTTGGCGGCTTAACTAGAGGAGATTGCGTGTTTTGACAAGCACCAATTCTCCCGTTGAAGTCCCCGACAATCATTATGTCAATTGAGCAACCATTCAATAAAAGATCATTAAGTTCCTCAAAATCACGCGTCGAATTTGTGCAATTAAGATAAACAGGGATAATAATACGTTTTTTTTTATTTAAAGTGAAATTTCTATAATTGTAGTGTTTTACAAATTGGGTATACCTGGAGGAACTATCACGAGAAGATGAAGATTTTGTTATAGTACACGTTGGAGATCCTAGGTTTCTATTTAGAGTTGGGGAAGTTATAAAGGCGTACATCAGAGTATACTGTTTCTATAGAAATGTAAATTTGATAGCAAGATTAATTAAAGATAGCGTTCTATTAGATGAAAATTCTATTAAATTATGAAGATCAGGTAAGACCAAAACTTATCCTTATACAGCTTATCCAATACACCTTCCCAAGATGCGTAGGAACCTTAAACTGTACTCATGTTTAAATATTTAAACTGCAATTATATTCGGAAAAATATACTAATTGAAAAAGACATGACATATTGAATATCCAAACAACAATGCAATAGAATATTTAACGAGGATTTATTAAAAAAAAATAAGTATTTACTATCAATTTCGGATGAATTTAAGTAATTACTTGGATGAATTTAGTATCTACTGAAAGTATTTGCCAGCAAGTATGAACATTATCGAATCTAAGTATAGCTTGGATTCAATCGTCGTTATACAGTCCTATTCAGATCCTGTAGATCCAACCCGATTTGCTCAACTTCTGGTGTCCCTCAAGGAAGCCATTTAGGTCCTCTCCTATCTTTGTTAACTATTAATGATGTTGAACTTAAGCTAGAAGGATCGGATCTTCAGATTTACGCCGATGACATGCGTATTTCAAAACCTATAAAATGCATGGACGACGCTCAACTACTTCAAACTGACCTAAATAATTTCTTTAACTGGTGTCAACACAATTTCCTTGAGCTCAATGTAAATAAATGTCAAGCCATCATACTTACTCTCGGAAACGCCCTCCTTTGTTACAACGTCAATATTTCATAAATAACGAACCTGTTGCTGTAGTCAATCTCATTCGTGACTTAGGCGTTATCTGTGATAAGCAGCTTGATTTTCGTGCTCACTATGACAATATTATCAATAGAGCTAATTCCACTCTCGGTTTTATAAAACGCTGGTCCATATGTTACCAAGTCTCTGTATGTTACCTTCGTCAGACCCCTCCTTGAATATGCCTCCCAAGTCTGGTCACCATATCACCACGTCCACGTTCAACGTTTAGAAGCCGTTCAACGTAGATTCATCCGTTTTGCTTTGCGCGGTCTTTGTTGGGCTGACCCACATAATCTACCCCCCTACGAAAACCGTCTGAAATTAATCAACCTACATAGCTTAAGTAGACGTCGTGAAAATGCAGACATACTTTTCGTACACCAGCTACTAACTGGAAACATTGACTGCGCTTGCTTAGCTAATAAAATAAAATTGAACACAAATCCTCGTCGTCTGAGATCCATACCACTTTTCTGTATCCCCTTCCACCGTACCGATTACGGCCAAAATGAACCTATCACTCGAATGCTTCGCAAAGTAAATAACTCCTCCATTTTTAGTTTAAACGACTCCAAAATTTCTCTCAAACTTGCTCTCCAATCATAATCATTTGCTATCCTAATCTCCTATCATTCCTATTTATTTTCTTTAGTTTTAAGCTTACAATTAGTTTTTAGTTATATTCTTGTATTAAGCTTAGATAAATAAAAAAAAGAGGTTTATATGTTTAAGTATAGATTTCAGAACTATGGTTAGATTTAAGTTCAGCTTGTATTAAGCTTGTAATAATAAATGTAATTTATGCACCGCAGTTAAAGTAAAGACTATAAATCTAATCTATTACTAAAAGTTATAGTTTTAACTATACTCTTTTACTCCTAGTAATTACTTAAGTTTTATGAATATCACCCCAACTAGCAATTTGACTTGTTTAAGGGTTAATACAAACTATTTTCTAGCTTGTTTAGTAACTTAAAGAGGCCTTATGCAAATCATTTTGGCTTACATTAAAGATTCAGTTAATAACTCGCATTGCATTCATTAAGGCCTTATTAAAGCCACTCAATGCAGTTGTATTGTGTATAAAAAAAACTAAAATTATTTTGTGCTTTCAATTTAATTTGCATTATTTTAAATTTTCTCTGCATTTTTGCTCCAAGTTAGGAGGTTTTGACTGCTTTTCTATTTATTCTGAAACGTATAGAAATTTATTTTAATTGAAAAAAACTTTAATTTACTTACATGATTTTACTGAGATTTGAACTTACGTCCTTCCAATCACTGATCCAGCTCGCTACCAACTAGGCCATTTCGTAATTCAGAAGAGGAACGACAATTTTTAACTAGTTGATACATTACATGTGTTTGCTTCAAACTCTAGGTAATAAAGGCAATGTTTTGGATTTAAAAACAAAAAAAAGATCAAATTCGAGATTATGGTCAAACCATTATAGCGATATAATAATAGATATCACGAAAAAGATATTATTTGCATATAAACATTAGTATATACTATATATATGTACGTTTTAAAGACTCTATACCTCGAACTAGCGTAAGTCAATGAATACAATAAGTAGGCCGAGGCTTCTAAGTAAGTAAGGGTCTTAAAATATTGTGTTTGAAGTGAGAATCATTAAAGTCTGTTAGTATTTGAAAGAATTACGTATTCATATGTACCTGCATTTGAAATACCTTCTCTCCATAGATTCGTATGCCAAGATTGAAGCGTTTCAAGCCATTTTAAAATAATTTAAGCTATATTAAAAAGTTCAACATTTCTGTTGGTTGTAATGTTTTTATTAGATAATATCATGTTTCATTAATTAAAAACACACTGACTGACAATTTTTAAAAAAAATAATTGTGCTTGAAAAAAGTTTCTCTATAAATTGTCTTTCATGATTCTATGTAAGGGCAATCATTAAAATCCCAAATTATCACCCTCGTCTTAAAAGAACTTCAAACAAATATTTGCATTGAAACCACAAATTGCAAAATATGAAGGTATATTGTACCGTTCCTACTTTGCGACCTACAATTAACCTTTAACATCAGGGCATTTTTAAAAACCATATAAAACTTAAATTTTTAAAACTGTTCATCTCGAATACCTATTTTTTTTTTTGCAGAATCTTATAGATTTAGTCAAAGTTAAACGGTATAATTATACATTTATATGTAAAATTATATTTAGAAGAAACTTGAAATATGACAGCAAGTACGTGCGACTCAGTCGTGTAATTAATGATTTAGATATTGGCAATGGGAAGACTATCATTTTAATAAATTAGCTATTAACATTTTAAAAAAGCTATACCTCTCATTAGCTGTCACAAGTAAAACAAAATCGGCTAAATCGAAATCATGGCTCACCAAAAAAAGGCAATCATTTCAATAAATTTTGTATTTACATTTTATAAAAGCTATATTTTTCTCAAGGACGGCAATAGCTGTCACAAGCAAAACAAAATTCTCGCTTTTTTCACTAAATCGGAACAAATAGCTCACCAAAGAATGCAATCATTTTTATTATTTAGCTAGTAACATTTTACAAAAGCTACATCTTTCCTCATGGAAACCAATTAGCCAATAGATTATGAAGCTGCCAAAAGCAAAAAAAAATTCCCGCTTATTCGTAATCTCAATTGTTATAAAAAATGCTTAAATACTAGCTATTAGCCATATTTTATAATCAGAATTGATCCATAATCCCATAATCCAATACATATCCCATCTGTACCAATTTTCCTACAAAAAATATAAATTATAATACACACTTTCAGCTGAGAGCTCTATAGGAGCTGTGTTAATATTAAAAATATACAAAGCTTTCATAAGAAAGCCATATACTTTTTTAACATCGTTTAGGAGCTATTGCTATCCAGACTCCCAGCGAAACAACTTTGACAGGCCTTAAACAGGCCATTTCATATTTGAGTACACAAGTCTTTTATGCAACTTGTCAATGTCAATTTCAGAGGCCGTAAACAAGCTATTTTTAAAAATATATTTTGAAAAACAGTTGACTTGCACAATATAGCCTTATACTGATCCTATTCGAGCTATAGCTTACAAATTCTAAAAATTGGACCTAATACAAGTTAAATTGCTAGTTGGGACCCTTGTCTATCTATTCCTAGCTCTGAAAAGATAGTAGTTCTAAGCAGCTAGAATTGATGCTTTATTTATATTCTTTTTAAATAATAATCAATATTATCAGTGTGTTTATTCAAATCCATATGCCCGTATCGCTCCAAATAATTGAGTAGGTACACCTTCCTATTTGCTTTATGACTTTAACATCTGGAAAGTATCTTAAAGATATTTTCCGGAAAGATTATTTTGTATCAGTTGATATATATTATTATTATTATTCTAACCCAAACTATACGTCTTCATTAATTTCTACAAGTAATAATAATTATTACAAATTTAAGGAAATCGCATTATCGTAATTACACTTACAAAAAACAATGAAAATTCTCCCTTACCATCATACTGCCTTCTTAAAGCATAAATAACTTTATAAAACGTAATTATAACATATTCAGAAGCTACATACATTATTTCGTTTATGAAATTCTTGTACCCTAACCCACCTGAAAAGCACATCATGGCGTATAGCTACCTATACTCGACACTCGTGTATTATGTATATATCTACATATATGAGGCAGTGTGAGAAAATATAATTTTCAAGCTACCCGTTCTTCTAGTTTCAAAATAAATACGTGATGTTAATTAACTCATTCAATCGATCATCTATCCGTTAATGGCAGGAGGTATATGTTTATAATTATAATTTCCTTTCTGACAAAGGTATCTGAATATGTATATACACTCCATGCATGTACCGAACGCACGAGGCACACAAATATTTATGGGAAATGTCATAGCAATACCCCATTTCGTTGGTATGGTAGCAAATATTTTAATTATAAATATTTTTACATCGACACCATAATATCCTTTGATCCAGTATAGAGAGTATAGATACAAATATATATGACATACCCATATACCCAACCCACACCCATTACAATCGATTTATAATTACGTTAATTGAAAATAGAAGATATCGATAACCTTAAGGACTATGTAATTATTGATATAAAGGAGCGGGGGTAAAAAAAGACTGTAAATTCCACCCATAGACACTCTATAGGCGCATTTATACGTTGCTGGCAGAGTATTTTTAGAATTCATTTAACTGCGGTACGAGTATTATTAGCCCAATTAACGGGTAACTCTGCCCTTCGGAAGGTGGTGTATTGCAAGGCCAGTATGGTGGAAGATAGATTCATGGTACCTAATTTATGACTTTCGAGCTTGAAGAGTGAGATGATGTGAGATGTATCATCGGGAGTTACCCGACTTTTGACATTCCAATTTCAAATAAAATAAAATAAAATAAAATAAAATAAAATAAAATAAAATAAAATAAAATAAAATAAAATAAAATAAAATAAAATAAAATAAAATAAAATAAAATAAGATAAAATAAAATAAAATAAAATAAAATAAAATAAAATAAAATAAAATGAAATAAAATAAAATAAAATAAAATAAAATAAAATGAAATAAAATAAAATAAAATAAAATAAAATAAAATAAAATAGAATAAAATAAATAAAATAAAATAAAATAAAATAAAATAAAATAAAATAAAATAAAATAAAATAAGATAAATAAAATAAAATAAAATAAAATAAAATAAAATAAAATAAAATAAAATAAAATAAAATAAAATAAAATAAAATAAAATAAGATAAAATAAAATAAAATAAAATAAAATAAAATAAAATAAAATAAAATAAAATAAAATAAAATAAAATAAAATAAAATAAAATAAAAAAAAATAAAATTAAATTAATCAAAATAAAAAAAAAAACAAATTACAAAAATAAAGTTTATCAATTTTAATAAACAATTATAATAGTTATTCATTGAATGCTTAAGTTTTTGTTTTATTCATCCATGAACCGTCAAGTGAAAATGTTTAAAGAATTACTGCAGATTCTTCACCTGTAAAGCCTTTAATAACCTAATTATATGACATTGACCATTTGACCATGTGAAGATTTAAGCCTCAAACAAAGATTTAATGGAAAAGTCTAATGGCTTATTCAAGTCTGACATAGCAGCCATCGTGCCCACTGCTGTTGAGATATGAACTGAGGGTTGTGATCTTACAAAAACTGTTGGTATACAAACTGGCTTTATGAAACGGTGCTGGATGCTGACTGCTGATGGCTGACATAAATGTGTCCTGCAGAAAAATACACCGTATTGACAAAGTAACCTTTGTATGATTTAGGATCTTTATAATTTCACTTCCTTTACACGTTAATCGGCTTGTGGATTTAAAGCTTGCTATCTCTTTTATTTGTTTTATTGTTAGTGGCATAAGGAATTCCAGAGGCGAATTCCTGAAGGTCTCCACCATTAAAAAAAAAAAAAAAAAACAATACAATTTAAACAATAAATATAAATGTTTTAATAAAACGTGTATATAAATCAAAAAAAAAAATAACAACTGCTGTGAAGAGGAATCCACATCTGATTTTAAGTATTCCATCAGAAGGAATTTGGTAATAAAAAATCAAAGTGGTTTTCCATTTAATTCTCCTACACGAACGATCCTCTGTTCCCTATATTATGCCAACACACTCAAAACAATTTCCCAAGCAAAATGGGACAAACCAAAAAAAAAAAGAGGAAATAATAATAAAAGATTCAAGACAATGGGAATACCATAATAGGATTGCATTGACAAAAGGACGAAAATTGCTCCACTTACAGAGCATATGTGTTTTCTGCGGTTATTCAATGGTAAACTCAATGTTATGTCCTATTTTTTTTTTTTTATTTTATTTTTATCATTTGGAATGCAGTATGTATTTTATATGCATGCAGGGGAGAAGATACAAACCCTTTTATGTATGTTTTTTTTTGTTCAGTATGGCAGAGCAAGTAGAGTATTGAAAGAGGAAAAGAAGAACAAAGGAAAACTTTTGTTTGAAAATTTATTGTCCTCGACAAAGCAAAGCAAATGGGAACAAATATTGAAAATCGAAAGCTTTTATATTTACGATATAAAATAAAAGTAGAAATACCTACCTACCATGTTGTAAAGCCGTAGGTATACAAAAAGCTGATTATAATATGTTGTGATATGTTTTATTCTTACCTGCTGTTATTCTCTTTACAATAAATTAATGATAGGTATTTGCTTTATTTCATTGATATTGATAGGGAGGGCCTTGTTTGCAAGCATTTCTTCAATGGTGGATGGCACATAAAACTTAAAAAAAAAAAACTCAAAAACGGCTCGAACGATTTTGATTAAACTTCGTACCTGGAATGACCAAAGTAATTGAAAGGAAACTGCATTTTATGTTTTTGATGATAAATTCATATAACTGAAATAGGCACTACACGTGTTTTTGAGAAAATGGACTTACATATTTTTGGTTATTCGGGTACATAATGTTTTTGTTAGGTGTACCTACCGATTTTGATAAAATTTAGCTATCTGGTGCTTCTCAATAGTTTTTACAATATTGAATTTCAAAATTTTGAGAAACTTTTTGTTAATAAATCAAATTTATGAACTGAGTCAAACTGACAAATTTGGTGCTGGAGTAAGTTTATTGTGGCTTGTGGGGGTTAGCTCTTTTGGGAGGTAGTTCACAAGCGTTTTTAGAAGTTTCATCAAAATTTCGTCCATTTTGTATCAATAGATCTGTTGTTGTTGGATAATTAAATTATAATTACTTATTTATTAAACTTCATACATGTAATAATCAAGTCAATTGTAAGAAAACTGCCTTTTAGGGGGTGTTTTTTCTTAGACGTGTGGTTTTCAATCTGGCAATACTTTCTTCGGAATTGTTTTTTTTGACAGCTGTCACTTAATTTATGCTCAGTTTGGTTTGCCATTTCATAATGACAAGTGCGTCACACGTTCGGTAAATGGCTCCAAAAAAAGACGGCCACCGATCCCGATTTTCACAAGAAAATTTTGTTCGGCGATGAAGCTCATTTTTGGTTGAATGTGTACGTTAATAAGCAAAATTGTCTTATTTGGAGTGATCATAATCCACAAGCCATTGTTGTTGTTTGATGTCCTCTATGGGCAGAGGGAATCATTGGTTCATACTTCCTCAAAAATGAAGCCGGTCATAATGTTACAGTCATAATGGGTAACGCTATAGAGCCATGATTTATGACTTTTTCGTGCCTCAATTGGAGGCTGGTGATGTGGACGACCTTTGGTTCCAACAAGACGGCGCTACATGCCATACAGCCAACGAAACAATCAATTTATTGAAGAAAACTTTTGGTGATAGCATTATCTCGCGTCGTGGGCCTGTGGCGTGGCCTCCAAGATCGTACGATTTAACACTGCTGCACTATTTTTTGTGGAGTTATGTGAAATTGCTTGTCTACGCAGAAAAGCCCGAGATGATTGACGCCTTGGTAGAGAATATTCGGTGCGTTATTGCTGACATACGGCCCCAATTGCTGCAAAAAGTGGTCGAAAATTGGGCCTCTCGGCTGGAATTAATTCGTGCCAGCCGCGACAGCCACTTGCCCGAAATAATTTTTAAAAAATAAAGGCAAATCCTTATCTTTATAGTGAAGCTGAATTCTTGGCCATAACATTAAATTATATGCGTTTTATTTCTTCTAAAAAACAACCTTTATGTTTTTCTCAAAAAATTCACATAACGGAATTAGGTTTTCCACATTTTTTTGATAAAATATTCTTATTTTTGGGTATTCGCGTGTATCTCTTTCTCTGTTTTCTCTGTTTGAATTTGTTTGTAAAAAAGTATTTTGGTATGAAAAAGGGGACATCTGGTTACCCTAGATGCATTGGACGCCCTTGGGTCTCATGTGGGTTGATAATCCTCCCAAATTCGACAGTTTTGTTTGTTGACTTGCCCATTCATCTAAAGAAATGGGACCCTTCGCTGAAGATGATTTTTCGATGAAAATTAGCGTCAGTTTCCAACTGCTCCACAGCCCATTCAGTGAACAAACGTCATTGTCTATGGTCGTTTTCCTTCAGCTCGTGGGTCAGTTGAATTTTGTTCGGGTGCAGGCCCAAGTCATGACGCAAAATTCACCAAGTTATGGTCTGCGAAAGGCCGAGTTCTTGTGAGCGAAGCGAAATCGACTGCCTCGAATTCTCCTGGCACACTCTCACGGACAGCGGCGATGTTTTCGGAATTTTGCATTTCGTCGACGTAAAGGATCGTTTATTGATCCAGTGGCCTCAAATTTATACACCACACTGCGAATAGTCCTCTCGGTAGGAGGATTAGGCGACCGTAAAATTGGTAAGGCGCGCGGAACGTTACCCGAACCGAACACTAATTTTGACTGTCAAAGACGCTTTTCTTCCTATAAAGACTACAGATGTGTTAAAAAAAATATCATTTAAAGCGTAGTCAAAACCCTTCGAGTACTGGGCTCAGCAATATACGTTGAGATAAATTTATTGATCCTTGGTGTTTCCACATCGAATTATCTATTTCTCAACCATTAACTTCAATGTGTCAGTGGTCAAATCCTTATTTTTAGAGAGGTTTCTTTTTTAGGATTATGAAGTAATTTACAGAAGCGGAAGTCAAATTTAATAACCGATATATATATATTCATTTTAATTGTGCTATTTCGAACGGTGTTGTTCTATGTAGTTGGCGCAAAATGTTTATCTCATCACGTGGTTATCGTCTAGTTGCAAACATGCAAAACAATAGTTAACCTTCAATAATAGTGGACATATATATCACTGTTTCTAACATTTGTTCGTTATTTATTTTCAAAGTTGCTCCCTTTTTTAACATGAGTCTTCCATATAAGCCCACAGCTTCAAGTGTTATATGTGTTGTATAAAAGTGAATTTAAGCTGTGGTAGAAGTTAAAGTTGGCTAAGCTTCTACTATGCACTTAACATTTCTTGCCAACTTCAGATTCATGTTTCAGTGCTGTAAAATGGTCTTCTAGGCTTACAGCTTTGCTTACAACAGTGCTTTACAATCATTATCTAAACTCTATTGAATTGAGTAAATTATTCCTCTGATAATTTCGTATATAAGGCTTTTCTTAAACACTTCGCTTTTAATTGAAAAAAAAGGAAACAGTTATACACTATCTATCTATCATTATTAAATAAAAATAACACCACCTCAAATTCTGTTAACCAAAAATTTGAACGTCCTAACCAAAGTATATAAATAATTACGTACTTAAATTTCTTCCCTAGGCAACATTATTATTTATTTATTGAATCTATGAATGATTAACAACAGTTCACTTTATCGTATCCTTCTCGTAATTACTTTTTCATCACGACACAAATATGCTTGAAATAATAAACTCCCAGGATATTTTCGTCCTTTGATGTAAATAATTTATGTAAAATTAGTTAATTGCCAGTTTAGGCTCCTCTTTCATAGTATGTATATAGGGAAACTTTATTTGTTTAATAATGATGCTTTGAAGAACTCGTTAAATAAAATATTATACAAAGATACCTATGTACATAATTTTATTTCAATTAACTTCTAATATTTTTGAGAATATTCTAGGGCAGACCAATGTTTATAGTTATAAAGCTATTTTGAATCATCAAAAGTCACTTTGGGGCATATTCTACACAGAGTGTTATATTTTGTATATTAATATACGAAAATACGTCCAATTATCTATATTTTATCGGAGTCCTTTTATCCTCGCAAGTTTTGAGTAACTTTCAAATTGCGAAAAACAAAAAAATTATATTATTTTAATTATAACACTAGAGCCTTTGAATAATTTATGAGGGGAAACATCACGATAAATTTATGCGATTCGATCGCGGCGGAATCTTCTGAAAGAGTGAAATTTTTTTTTTTTTTTTATAAATTGAAATTTATTTCCCTTCTATACGACCAAACGAACCATCCATCCAACCAACCACTCTCAACTCACTGTTTGCTAAGATGTTGAATTAATATGCATCATCCGTTAGCTCAAAAACTTCACAAGTTTCATCGAAATATTAATTAATTTTCTCAAGCAGAAGCTTTTAAGCCAACAAGAATAATACAAAAAAAAATTGTTTAAAAAAATGAAAAGGAAAAGAAAAATATTTGATAGCCATAATAGATTCTTCCCATGCTTTCCAACACAAATACACACAGTCGTCGAAAGCAAACAAATTGAAATGACAATCCTTTTAAGTATCCTATAGCAGCAATCTTATTCTAGATATTTTATTTTTATTTCTTATTTTTTTTTTTTTTTTTTTTTGTGTGTCCCCTTCACTTGACGAGATAATATAATACACAATTCATGACATGACATTGAATTTCGTTTTTCCAGCCGACGACACGACGAAGACGGCGATGACAGCGGCAAGGACTCTGCGACGGGTGGGTTGGGGTGGGGTGGGGTAGGTTTGAGATGAGTCCTATTTTTTCGTTCTTCCTATATTTTTTGTGAAAAGCAGGGATAATGAAATACACCCAGAATGTCATTTGGTGACTCATCGGAATCCTAGCCGCATATTTTTGTATTTTTTTTTCCCCCATTTTGTTGGTATTTTCCTGTCGTTTTCATTTTACATTCCAGATTGTGGGTGGCGGGCGTAGAGTGGTGAGTAGGGAAAAAATCTGCTAGAAAAGTCCTTTTTTCTCTAAGAATTGATCTGCTTGCCATTATGTTTGTATGTGTTTTATCGTAAGTTGTCATTATGCCAGGGATATAACTTTGTTGAAAAGGACTTTCATGTCATTTAAAGAGAACATGGACAAAAGTATGTACTTTCACGCCCCAGGGGATGAACTACATCTTGAACCAATAATAAATTCATAATTTTATGCCCAGCCATTGTTGTGGTTTTTATAGTTTCGTTCGTCTTCGATTTGGATTGTGTATTGTTGCATCATATTGAAACTGAAATTTTTTGAATATAGCATTCCAGGGAACTTGTTGCTTTTCATTGTTTGTTTCTTTTGAAAAATGCAAACAGTTTTACAATGGATAAGAATTTGAATATGACATTTTTGATATTGTTGTGGGTGTCTTAAGTATAGGTAGAGAATACGATAAAAAACGTTGTTTTCTGGTTTTTTGTGTGTAAAAAGAAAACACATTGTGTATACTGACGTACGGGCGTTATAGAAGTTTTTCTTCTTTGGCGTGAATAGCATTGCCATCTTTCCGGGTTTTCCCCGAAATGCCCTCTTTTTGGCCCAAGTGGGGAATGGGTCGGGTCACAATTCTGGCTGGGTCAAGATTCTTTTTGCAAAATTCTGTTTTCAAAATTCTGCTTTCCAGAATCCAGTTTTCTTAAATTCTATTTTACAAAATTCTGCAAATAATACAGGGTCATTTATTTAGTGGTTTCAAGGTGGTAGCGCTGGCATTTGACACCTGTCAAACTCAGTTGTTATTTGAAGTGTCATAATATTAGTTGAATGTTTGTCATTTGCGATAATGGTTCGCTTAATAATCGAACACAGCGTTAAAATTATTCAAACTTACTATACAAAAGTGGTGATTCAAACGTAGCCATACTTTTTGCGCATAACGCGATGATTATGGTCGTCATAATCGGCCGACTACACAAGCAATCGGTAAAATTGTGAAGAAATTTGAAAAGAGTGGAAGCGTTACTGATGTCGTAAGGCCTGTGCATCATTGTAATGCACGCTCAGTCGAAAATATTGCTGCTGCAAGTGCAAGTGTTGCTGATGATCCGAATTTATCGATTTTCGATAACTGATTATCGATAACCGATTTTTTTTTTGGACGGCGATTGAAGATCATGACTTAGGCGATATGTGGTTGTAACAAGACGTTTTGGCGACGTCAATTGGCCACCAAGATCATTCGATTGGAAACAGTTAGATTTTTTTCTGTGAGACTGCGCAAAAGATCGTATTTACGCAAATTATCCCCGAACTCTACATGAATTAAGAACCAATATTACTCAAGTTATGGCCAAGATACCGCCCGAAATGTGGAAAAAAGTGGTTAAAAATTACAGCAAAAGAATCGCATGCTGTGAATCTTCCCGAGGCGGCCATTTGAATGATTTTGTTTTGTCACACTTGATGGCAAAGTCCAAACTTTATAATGAAATAAAATTTTCATATCGCTGTGTGAGTTATATTTAGTTTGTTCATGATTTTTCAGTGGGCGCCTTATAGACGCCTTACAACAAACTAGTTTAATACGAATCGTATAATGCTGTTTTAAAGTCACGACTTAATTGACTGAATAATTAAGGAATTCCAATCAACAATTTCAATATTGGCCTCTCAATATGATTCAAAAGGAATTGTGTATAAACAAAAAAACAAACAACAAAATATTATATTGCTTTCAATTACTTCCAACGAAAATGATTTTAATAAAATCAAAAGCTCTTCATCAACTACAATATTTAAATCAAAGTCCATTTTTGTTTGCATCATGAGTCACATGAGCGAAAGTCAAAGCCCCTTTTTACCCCTCTCCACCACCGAAATTCACATTAATCAAACAGAAATTCATAAAGTTCCAAAGTTGCGATGATACTCCTATATTTTTCTCGACATGTTTTCGTATACTGTTTTTGGCGTTGATAGGGAATTAAACCAAAAAAAAAATTAATATATAATACAAAAATACAAACAATTTTAAAATAAAAAAAAAAAAACATTTTTTTAACTTAGGTATACAAAAAGAATTAAAACAAAAAAATAACTCACATGCAATACAACGAAAATTGTTATTTTATACGAATTCCAATTAAAAGGAGGTATTTTCAATAAATAAACGCAACGACCAACAACCGACACCCCAACATTGGTTTGGCGTTGTTTGTGGTAAAAGTAAATAAAAATCCATTTGTATATTCAAACATAAAAAAAAAATAAAATAAAGCAAAACCTATATCGTCCACCGCATCCTTGAAATATATCCATCACCTCTAGTGCCCTCACAACTAGACTACATACATATATCCATATCCTTATTTAATTGTAGGTAGGTAGGTATGTACCTACTCGTGCAGGATGTGCCTGGTCCATGTTGAAAATTCAGGATTAAAACAATCTCACTGCTTATACAATCATTTTATTTTATGGATACGACTCGAGTATAGGTTACAACTTTCGAATGTAGATTTTGTTTTTCACCAAAAAAAAGGTCATAAGAGACCATGAATCTCTTGAAAAATGTGCATTTGTGAAGCTTGAATTCGGACAGTTCAACATTAAATTCACAGTTTTTTTTTGCTCCATCATATTGATCCAAGAGTGCGGTTGAAGCTAAGCCAAAGTACATAAGTTTCTAGATGTGGAGCTTTTGTTGCAATGATTGCAATTAATTGTTTAATGTTAAAGTTTTAATTAATCGAGGTCTTCGTTTAAAATTCTTTGACCTTTAATTGACTGCCATTGTGAACATTTTTTTTGTTTTGTTTTTACCAATAAATATATAATTTCACTTTACCGTCTTTGCAGCGACTTTTCAGAAGAAAGGGACCCAATCAATCTGTGTATGTTTGTACCAATGCTGTGGGATCATGAGAAAAATCCCTTTTTTGGCGAATTTTGACCTCATTTTGTGGGAATTTCTTGTTTATCAACATTTTAATCTTAAAAGAGACGAAAAATAACCCCTGTAATTATTTTTATTAAATAAATTATTATCAAAATTAAAAAAAAAAATCGATTTCCTCCCAAAGATAACTCAAGAAGTCTTTATTTCAAATGGAAGAATAAAATTAGCAAACACGAAAATATATAAATTATTTATTCAGAAACTTTTTTTTTTTAAGTGATGATGGCCACTTCCTTCGTTTTTAATGATATATTGAAAAACAAAAGATTCCTTCCATAATTTCTAAGATTCCAAGATTTCTAGGATAATATTGAATGTTGTGTAATTTTTAACAATGAATTTAATTGAATCAAAATAATTCAAATATGGAAATTTAAATATGAATATTATATTCTTTTACGGTGTGGGAAATAAAATGGGAAATAAGAAAATATTTGTGGGAAAAAAGGGAATTTTCTGACATTTTGAAGGGATTTTTCTTAAAAATGCCTCCCAGCACTGGTTTGTAACGTTATCATCAATGTCACGTCGTCAGTTTTTAAAACTTTTCTGAAGGTATTTAAGGATCCTTTTATGCCATCTAAAAGGTCAGATATTGGTTTACGATCCAAAAGCCTTATTTCAGCTGTTTTTACCAAAAGCTCCGGCTTTTGTTGCCTTAAAGAGCTTTGACACTTATAATGTCATCAATATGGTCCTTCATTGAGGTAAGCTTATCCAAATGTGAAGGTAACTATCGACATGTCCATAAATTCTACTGATAGCCATGTGCTGTGGGTTATCTGCCCTTTGACTGTAGAAACCTCTTTGAGACGGTTGTGAAAACATTTTGCTCAAATCATCTAATTGACATATAACATTGCGGTATCCAGAAATCTATTATACCTGGGCATAGTGGGAATGTTTGCAAGGGTAATTCATGCCACCACAACGTGAACGAAGATTGGTACTATTTCCCCAAACCTCTGGGCATCTCCGGCTAGATTTTGAATAAATAAATATATTGATTGGTGGCACCTCATGGAGAACCAGGGCCTAGTGACTCAAAAAGTTGCAACCATTCATTATGCATGTTATCGGCTGGAATGGAGGTGACCTACAATTTTCTGACTAGTCCGAACTGCTAAAGTGATACGCACTTATTCATGATAAAAAATACTCTTGAATACGTTACTTTTCTGAATAACTTTCTGGGATTTAACCTTTCTTTCTTTAACTTTTGACACCCAAAGATTTGCAATGAATCTATATGCGTCGAACTTCTAGAAATTAGTTAAAATTGAGAAACAATTTTGATGATCCGTCAAAAATTATGTCGATTTTTTGTTTTTTTCTAAAATCACACAAATTTTATATTTGTATTTGTATTTATTTAATTCAGAAACCGCTGTACAATTAGAATAAATTCGTAAAGATAGTATTACAGGTAGAAAATATAATAAGTTGTGTCAAAGGTCAAAACTGGTAAAATTAAACACTTAACCAACTTCATTTTCGCTTCAGTGGAAAGAAAGTTTCTTGAAATCGATAAACTTCTAAGGGAAGCATATACTTTTGCTACCAAATTGTTAATATGGTCTTCCCAATTCATACTATTATTAAAGATTACTTCAAGCTTACGAACTTTAGAGACCATTTTAACCACCTGGCCATTCAATATTATGTTTGGGAAGTCTTCTAGTAGAAGTTGTTGTGTGCTGATCGGTATTCATTTTGTTTTAGTAGGATTTAGTAAAAGTTGATTTTGCTATGACCATTCCAAAACAGACCCAAGACTGTTACAATCGCATCTTCAACTAGGCTTAGACAGAAGCTTAAGTATAATTGAAAGTCGTCAGCGAAGATATGATATGAGCAGTACCTCAAGGTACCTGGAAGGTCATTTATAAATAGCGAAAAATGCTGATGTCCAAGAATTGACCCCTGCGGCACTCCCTTTTCTAAGTAAAGAAGTAGTGACAGCCTACCTTTGTTGAAGACAGCCTATGAGTAACTCTACATGAGAAGTATAGTTGAGTCAAATGCTTTAGAAAAGTCAAGCAAAGTTAAGAGCGATACTTTATTATCTTCTGAAGCCTGTCGAATAGCTTCAATAACTTTCAGGAGAGCTGTTATGCAGCTCTGGTTTTTTCTAACCCCAGATTGTAATGGGTTAAGTAACTTTGAATTATCGATAAATATTTTAATTTGGTGGCTGACTATGACCTCAAACACCTTAGAAATATGAGGCAATGAGAATGAGAACAGAGTTCTCAAAGTTGATATCAGCTTAGTTAATTGTCTGATTTGGTTTTTATGTCTATTTTTTTCGTAATTGTAGGTGAATTTAGGGTCGACTATACAGCAACATTCGGGGACTTAGGCAGAATTTTTGTGCTGCATATGTCCATACTGCGAAAAACAGGCCAACTGTTTTGGCACTAAGTGAAGCCCAGGTAGGGGAAAATACCGATCACTCGGAATTCAGCCTACATGGTTATAGCTTAGTGCCGAAATGATGTTGCTTAACAGCTTCAGCCACAGTATGGTTCATGTTTAAATACCAACTTTAATTTCATGTGGTTTAAATTCACCGTCCATAAACACATCATCCATACTTGTTTTATTTATCGTAGCCCTAGTTTGGATAGTAATTCAACTTCTAACTATTTAGATGCATTATCCGACTCCATCCAGTGAATTATTTCCCATTTTCCGCACAGTGAAATCGTTGTTACGGGCGATTCCAATGTACATAATTCTTCGTGGCTACGCTATTCGGGTCAGACAACACCCGAAAGAAGGTATGCCGAGATTTTTGCTGAGTTAAACAACCTGACTCGGCGTGTCGACGAGCCCACTCGGATTCCTGACGTTGCAGGTCAATCCGCCAACACTCTAGACTTCTCTCTAAATCAGTTTATTATCACCTCTACGCACATCAGACCATTGTATCATGTCTGTTAATTTCTCGTGTCAACAAAACTCAGTTAAAGAAAAAATCCCTAAGAGAACCGTTTGACAATACGAGAAAGCCAACTGGGACGGTCTCAATGTTTTCCTCAGGAACTTTAACTGGTCACTATGCTTCCTCGATAGTGACGTAGATTCCAGCGCAGATATGGTTTCAAACTTAATTCTTAGTGGAATGATTAATTTTATCCCGAATAGGGTAAAATATATCAAACCCAAAGAAAATTCATGGTTTGATTCGAGCTGTAAAGAGGTTATTAGGGTCAGAGAAGTAAGCTTCCGTTGCCAACCCTCCTGAGGAAAACCGGAAAAAGTTTCAACACGCTAGAAATCCCTGTAACGTTCACATTCGACGAACCAAATTTTTACATGATCAAAAATTACGGCAAAAAATACTACAATGTCCCAAAGGTAGTAAAATTGTTTGGTCATATGTAAAAAACACACGAAATACCACCTCGTCCTCGGTTCTAACTCTCGTCTTCAACGATACTCCTTTTGCAAGCTCACTCGATAAAGCCAATTTGCTTGCAGCACAGTTTACTGCTAATTCGACGCTGCCAGAAGAAGATATGACTCCACCTGTACTTGAGAACGTAAACGATTTTATGGGACAAATCTTGTGAAAGATCTCGACATTCAAAAATCCGCTGGCCCGGATAGTATATCCCTCCCATTGTTCTGAAGAGTTGTTCTTCAACGCTGGCAAAACCACTGCGTATAAGCTTCTCCATCTTTCCTATTCTACTGGTCTCTTTCCGAGTGGATGGAAAACAGAATTTGTCCAGCCTGTCACTAAAAATGGCGTGTCTTCTTCTCCCTCTAACTATCGACCAATTGCACTTACGTCCCTTCTTTCCAAGGTCATGGAAACGCTGATTAATCATCAGCTTAAGAAATATCTTGAAGAACGTAGCAATAGGTCCACTGGTGATTTGATGGTATATCTCACCGAACAGTGGAACAAATCTTTACATCGTTTTGGCGAAAGTAAGATTATTGCACTTGATATTTCAAAAGCATTTGATAGAGTTTGGCATCAAGCTCTCTTATCGAAAATGCGTGCATTTGGTATTGATGAATCTCTTCTTCGTTGGATTAGAAATTACTGATATCTACAATATAAATGCTGGTGTGCCCCAGGGCTCCGTTTTGTCTCCGACCCTCTTCCTAATATTCATAAATGATCTGTTATCTGAAACTTCTAATCCATTAAACTGTTTTGCTGACGACAGTACTCTCAGCTTTACATATTCGTTTCTAGATTCACATCCATGTTCTTCAGATGTGGAACTTCAAGGGCAGCTTATGATAAGCTCATTAAATTCTGATCTCGATAGCATTGTCCAATGGTTAATCAGAAACCGTGTAGAATTTAATGCTTCTTAAACTCAATGCTGTCTCCTGTCGTTAAAGCGGAACCCAACCCCAATGCTGCTATCTATGAGTGGCACTTGCATAGAGGAAACCGAACAGCTTTCAATACTCGGTATGTGTGTCACAAACCACCTTTTGTGGAATGACCACATATTTGACATCGCCAAAAACGCTGCTAAGTGTTTAGGTTTTTTCCGTCGATGCAAGAAATTTTTCTCCCCCTCTGACCTGGCTGTGATCTACAAAGCCTTTATTCATCCGAAACTTATGTACAACTCTCATATTTGGGCAGATGCTACCCACTTGAGCCTATTGGATAGAAAACAAAAGAGAGCTCTTAAAATGATAGGTGAAAGAACTATATTGGAAACAACTTGAGCACCGTCGCAATGTTTCATGTCTATCATTATTTTACCGCTATTTCTATAAACAGTGTTCTAGTGAAATAGCCAGTTGCATTCCTTCCCTTAAATAATTCAACCGTAATACTCGCGCTTTTACGAATGCTCATCAGTTTACCCTTGAGCCCAACTTCGGACGTACTGTTAAGTACAGAGATTATTTCCTTAGTCGCACTACACGAATGTGGAATGCGCTACCCAGCCCGGTTTTCCCCTCCCATTGTGACATTTAAAACCAATGTCTCCTTTTCAATTCCCTCCAACCTACCTAATCGCTCGTGCTGTGTATATTCGTTTTAAGGGTAGTCACAACTCCTTTAGTGCGCGTTAAATATATAAAAAAAAACCCTAGTGGCCTAACTGATTTTGGCACTTCTTTTTAAAATGGCGAAAACTAATATTTACAATTACCAAAACAAGTTCTTTTAAAGCATCAGTTATATGCTCCATCAATATATAAATATTATTGTTTTAAAATAAGCAGATTTTTGGCACAATATGCATACGTTTTTGTCTTTTAAAAAACAAGTGCGAAAATCAGTTAGGCCGCTCTGGTTCTCATGGCCTCATAATATGTAAGGTAAAATAGCAATCGGCCTTTATTCCAATTTTTTTCCTGAGTACTTGGGTTATGGAATTATTTTCGCACGTTTCCATTCACAAGAATCCTGATACTTGTCAAAAAGATCGAATTGAAAATAAAAGTGATGTGTTGAAGAATCCTTGGCAGGAGAATTTAATTGAAATCAGGATGTAAGTTATCCAGTCCAACGCCCTTAGGTCTAACGCTATAAGTTGCATCAACAACTTCATACATATCAACTTCTAAAACATTGAACGCATCTAACGATGAGTTGTAAAAAATCTCTACGACCTTGGCTGACCAATTTTTTAAACTGGTTGATCTTTTTTGTCCAATTTGTAATTACTGACCTCTATAAGACAGCATACGTACTTTTATTGCAAATATCCCACTTATCGGTTTGCTAAAATCCCGAAGCTACGCCCTACTGACTGTTATTTAGCATTTTGCTGAATTGCTGCTGAATTAATTGCAGCACATCCGCTAACTGTATTTCAGTGAACGAATGTGGCAACAAATATATTATGTTTATTTATTTTGTACCCTAGTATCAACTTTTTAATTCAAATTATTGACTTTGTCTTGAACCATAACTCTTTGTGTTTTTCTGTGACACCTCTTAATAATGTTTACATCAAAATGTAACCTTTTACTTTTTATCGATTTGAATACCTCAACCTTTAAGATCTGATAGTTAAAACTCAAGTTATAAGCTCATTTACTTTATTGTGTGAAAGACAATAAAGCCTCATCTCCTATATAGTGTATCCGATTGTGGGAATCAACCTTAACCTTATTTTAACATTCACAAATATGTATAGATACATATGTAGGTACCTAATCACTTTCATATTAAATTCAAAAGCCAAACCCAAAGAAAAAAATTGGTTTCTGAGCTTATGCATTTGAGCCATAGATTTGAAGGATTTTCCCAACAAATCCCATTTGAATTAAAGATTTAAGCCTTTATCAACGATAGAACTTAAGATTAACATGCATACATGCACCACATTTTCTCTTATTGCATATATCTAATACTACTGTATATGGCTCATAGCTACAATATCTTGAGATATCGTATTAATTATTCAATATTAATCCGCCACTAGCATAACATATGTCCAAGCTCTCTTGTTGCATTCAAACATAAAACACTCTTCCTACGTTGGTAGGTATATGCGTCTTCCTCCTACAAACCTACATACATGATGCATAATGCACACACTGCACACACAAATCATATTCAGAAAAGGAAAACAGGCTACAGCTCCAGGTACTGTGTGCTATTAACCACCATAAAGAGAATTAGTGAGACATGTCCCCGCATGTTTTCCAAGCAAATTTCTCATCTAAGCAAACAGTAAAGGACCACATATGCCACACCCCGCACACAGCTTTATTCATATTAATATTTGTGTGTGCGAGAGTTGGCTGGGCAATCAAAACAAATCACAGTAATTGCAGTCACAGATGAAGCAGAACTGTAAAATACCCGGAGTGTTGTCGGCATTCACCACTCGAGTGCGGTGTGGTGGTAACCTACCAACCAAACCTACAAACGGACAATTATAATGAAATGATTCAGGAGTCGCCAGCGCCACCATCATCGTCCGTCGTACCCAATCAACCAACTTTAACCGATATCTACTGACCGTCTGTATATATGGCTAAAGGTAGCCATAACGGAGGGCCGGCCGTTGCTGATTCATGAGGCCGAGGGCCAGGCAAAAGGACTCGCTTCATTAATCACGCACATAACTGCATATATTCTGCCGGAGTCGCGTTCACAACATATTTATATGAGTGGCAGTGGAAAAGTGCCTCTAGAGTCGAGACCAATGCCGAGGTAACATAACCGCCAATAACTATACGTTCGAGGACAAAACCAGCCGTGATTAGGCACCACACCGTTTTGCCAAGTTCTTAATTTAACTGTGCTCATTAATGTCGGAGGCGCACCAATAAGCACCACCCGAGGATTAAATTAAACACAACTTTGAACATCACAACTAATTTAAATTAATTCCTAATGGACGTCTAACGGTTACACACCCCGAGAAGGAAATCAGGCAAACGATTAAATTGGCATCGCATCACAGCTAGCTATATACCTACACCAAAAGCGAATGTCGTCCTGTCCTACGTCCTAGCCTGTCCTGTCCATCTGTTCCTTCAGCCTTGACTCCCTCATCTCGAGCTCGTCATCCCATTTTTGTGTCTCTCGTGTGTCCTGTCGATCGTCCTCGTCCTCGTCCTAGCCTTCTTCCATCTTCCTCTTCATATATCTAGATAAGAGAGGTATAGGATTCCATTTTTGTTTTTACTTTTTCGTTTGATTTTATGAGCAATTTTCGAGAAAGTTTCTGCTTAATTAATGGCGGCTATAAAATATAAAGCTTCAAGGGCCTGTTTCCGTTAGGCTGTGCTATGCTGATATTGCTTCCCTATACCTTTATAGAAAAAGAGCTATAGAGCCTGGTGGTGTTGGTGTTAGTGTCAGAGACTCAGGCAGAGTGAAAGTGTCTTCGAGTGTGAACGAAGCGAATGTGATTCATTAAAAAAAGTTCCTTCACATCTATTGCGACAAGGCTCTTTGAAAGATACCTACATCCTACCGCCTACCACCTACCACCTACCAACTCCCACCTACCCACTACTCTACTTCTGATTCTGATGAAATGCAATTAGGAACTTTAACGACATTTAAATTCAAATCGGGTGCAAAATGATGAGTTCGATTATTTGCGCTTAAAATTTAATATTTTTCGGTTATCGAGTGTATTTTTTTTCTATCGAAAATCATGTTTACAATAATTTGGTTTTATGAGGCCAATTAAGGGAAAATGATTTAATTTGTCGAGGTTTGTTTTTTTGCAGATTGCTGAATTTTAATGAAGCTTTAAAAGTTTATTAGGTTTTTGACCGGAAGAATAGATTATTTAATTTGAATTGAATTAGTTTAACAAAGAACCTCTATACCCCAGCTATATGTATGCAGTATAAGTATACGTGCCTTGCATATCAAAATATTCAAATAGTTTGGTAATTTACAGATTATTGGTGGATATTGATATTAATACGCATGAACTTTTGAAAATGCATTGAATCGGATATATCGGGGTTTTCAATAAGAGCGCTACAAAACTTTTTTTAAATAAAACAAAAAGGGTTTTGGATATCAATGCAATTCTTTATTCTTGTGAAAGTACGTTCGATGCCATTATGTATGAAACACGATTTCTTTTGCATGGCCACCACGGGCACGCTTGCAGAAGTCCAGACGCTGAACCCAATTTTCGACGGTTTTCAAGCATAAATCGGCCGATACTGCTGCAATTTCACGTTCGATATTAGTACGAAGTTCATCAATAGTCGCTGGCTTGTTGGCATAGACCATAGACTTGACGTAGCCCCACAGGAAAAAGTCTAACGGCGTCAAATCACACTACCGAGGCGGCCAAGCGACTGGACCATTTCGTGAGATAACTCGTTCTCCAAACTTGGTTTCCAATAAATTGATTGTGACATTCGCTGTGTGGCTTGTGGCGCCGTCCTGTTGGAACCCATGTCCTCCAAGTCCATATCATCCAATTGGGTTCAAAAATATTCGGTTATTATTGAACGGTAGCGATCCCCATTCACAGTAACGTGCCGGTCTTGATCATAACGAAAGAAGTACGGCCCAATGACGCCGCCGGCCCATAAACCACACCAAACCGTAATTTTTTCGGGATGCAATGATGACTCATGTAGTACGTGTGGATTGCGGCCTAACCAATACCGCATATTTTGTTTATTGACGAAGCCATTCAGCCAGAAATGAGCCTCATCGCTGAAGATGATTTTTCGATTTTCAGCGCTCTAAACGTTGAGGCCACTGACTCCGAATTTCGGTAGTAAATATTAATAATGTCGACTCGTTGTTGGCTCGTATATCTTTCCATCATAATCTGAAGAGAAATGTCAAAAGAGCGGCAAGAAATATGGCGTCGTTTGCTGTCCCTGTTGCTCTACTTTTGTAGCGTCCCTGTTGAAAAACCCTTTATATATGATTTGCAAATATATCTATTAAATTAAATGTATAACAAGCTTCTCAGGCCCGATTTTTAAGTGGTGAGCTAAATCAGAGTTATAGCTAACTCTTGAAGTTAATAATTCACCTATAGTTAACTGAGGAAGAGAACGCATGCGGAATAACTAAAGCAACTCGGTGGATAAAACATC
Source organism: Leucozona laternaria (assembly GCA_932273885.2). NCBI lineage: Eukaryota > Metazoa > Arthropoda > Insecta > Diptera > Syrphidae > Leucozona > Leucozona laternaria. The sequence continues at coordinate 259,704,090 of OW026366.1, read as the reverse complement.
ATCAGTTCATTTAATCCTGAGTTGACTTACCAAATTTAATGAGTTAACTCGGCTTTAACTTTAATCTGGCACTGAAGAATTGCGTACCTAAGTTGATTATTAAAGCTGTGTCAAATCTCTAGTTGCTTGTAACTTGCGATTAAGGTTAATTATTGCCTGTTCCAAACATGTATACATATGTATAATTGGACGATCCTCTATAGGTGTCAGAATATACAACATATACATTTCTGAACCAGCCATTTCCCCCCAAAGGTCAAACGAGATCTGATATCAAAGCAGCGCCTAGGGCTAATTGGGTAACCGGCTAGGGAGCTTATAGCCACCATATCTCTATACTCCCTATCTAACTTCATGGGCTGTCAATTTATTAGTTATTGGGCCTCTGAATAGTATGGACCTCAAATGACAATCGTCTGGCTACAAGCCGTCAGAAGAAACACCACCGCAGTGCTGGGGGGAGGTTTGAAGAGAATTCCCTTCAGACAGTCGGAAAATTCCCTTTTTGTCACACATTTTTTTTCTTGTTTCCCTTTTTATTTCCCACAGCATAAAAGCAGATATTTTCTTTAATTACCAATTTAGAAATAATCAGGGTTCAATCTTATACCAGAAATTTTCTACATTATTGAAGTAAGCTTTTACTTTTCAGTATCATTAAAAACGAAGGAAGTGGTCATCACTAAATAAAAATAACTTTGAAAAGTTTCTAAATAAAAAATATTTAATTTTTAGTTTTTGCTCATTTTATTCTTTGAGTGGAAATAAAGACTTCTTGAGTTATTTTTGAGAGGAAATTGATTTTTTTAATTTCGATAAAAACTATTTAATAAATCCACCTGTTATTTTTCGTCTCTTTTCAGAGTAAAATTTGATATACAAGGAATTCCCACAAAATGAGTCGATTTTCCCTTTATCCCGTTAGAGGTAAAAATTCCCCGAGAAAGAGGTTTTTCCCATGATCCCCTAGCACTGATCCACTTTATACATAAATCCAATGCCCGGTTAGTATGTCATGCGTTATCTCGAAAATGTGTTTTATATCGCTGTAAGCCCATTTGTCCTAATCTTCAGGTTTATCTGCAAGCAGTTGTTACCTATTTATCCATTCATTTCTCTAAAAGTGCAGAATGAAATTAACATTTTAAAACAATCAACCAATTACACTTTTTTTTTACCAAGGCCATATTTATATACCAGCTTAAGAGATACATAGACGTCGAAGAAAGTTTCTTAATTATGAATTCCATTAGTTCTCGCCGATCAAAGAAGGCCCAAGAGTTTTATTTTTTGCGTTTATATCACTAAAAACTTAATACTTTTCAGAAGTAGGTTACATAGTTATGTCACATTAATATTTAAGTCTTTTGAGTCTTTTGAGTAGTTGCATCACTTCAACAATGAAAGATTCAAATTTACCATTTGGACTTCTCAATACAAGTTATTTTGGATGCTTACTAGTTTAAAATTCACAAAATTTATATTGGGATGCCCCAAGGCTCTATTTTGTTACCTACACTTTTTTTTAATTTTGACCGAATCCATTGAATTGTTTTACCAGATTTGTATACTCGGTTCACATTCTTATATGACGTGTTTGGAACTATAGCTAAAGGGTATGAGAAGTTTTATATAACCTGAACTTGTCAGGTGTCAGCATTGGAAAGTAGGGAAATAAAAACCACGTTTAACATTCACTGAATGATGTGTACTGTCTACTGTCGTTTAATCACAAAGATTCATTTTGCAAATTAATAAATTTTCTAAGAGTTGTATCATTAAGTAGAGTACTCAATATTTGTTGAGTTTACAAATACATATATATATATAGATAATACACCAATGAACTTTGAAACAAACAAAAAACAAAATTATTCTAAACTTTTCAGATGTTACAGACATAAGTCTTTTAGATATTTTTTTGTTAAAGTAATTACCCAACAAACTGTCATTTTTGGTTTCGCAACATAACAAAACTTTTTAGGAAACAAAAAAAAGAAATCCCATCTATACACAAAACTTGAAATAGAAAAATAAGCATAAAATATGGGATGGGTTTTTTATGCTTATAATTTAAATATTGTTTTTTTTTTTTGTCTGAA
>OW026366.1:250651552-250785737 GCA_932273885.2 Leucozona laternaria | reverse complement strand
AGAGGATTTAAATCTAGTTTGATATTGATCTTCTTTGATGAAGAATGATGGTCTCCAAACTGTACAGAATCAGTTTTTAAAACTATTTTGTGGTCACTTAACTTTTCTGAACTGCTCTCATAGAACATTTCTATACATATGACAGAATATAGTTACGTGATCAGTTTTTAAGGCAGATGCAAAGTATTGCTCCTGAACTGGTTTGAACCGTTTCTAATCTGTTTCCTAACTGGTTTAAACCGCTTTTAAATGCCTCCATATCGTTCTTAACTGCTTCCGCAACTGGTTTGAACAGTTTATTAACTGGTTTGAACCATTTATTAACTGGTTTGAACCGTTTATTAACTGGTTTGAACCGTTTATTAACTGGTTTGAACCGCTTTTAAATGCCTCCGTATCGTTCTTAACTGCTTCCTGAACTGATTTGAACTGTTTTATTCCCACCAAACTGCTCTAAACTGAATGAATGATAATGCAATCTGCTTATAGCTTTAGAAAACAATCAAATCCTCTTCTATAACGTCCTTCATTGAAGGGACTATCCTTGTTAATTACCAAAAACCCGTAGTTGGTGTTCCAACATTCTGCACATACTTTTTGAAAGGTATTAAAGGTCATATCCGTATTGACATGATCATTATAAATGTGTTTCAAATTCATATCATCCTGTTTGAAGACTATGAGAAAATTAGCATTGTCTCGAATTAAATGTTTTGGTATTCTTGTATATGTTTGACACAAATAAAAACTGTCGATATGATGATGCCGACCCATACTAAAGTAAGTCCGGATAGTGTCTTGCTTTTCGCAGGCAATATCATCAAATATAAATATAGAATTTGGCTTAGCCTTTTCAGGGGGAATAACATCAGTGTTGTTGGAAAAAGTAAAGAATCCCATGTTTTTTATTGGTTTGATGGCACTTCGAAGAAACTCATACTTTGGTTGGTGTAGAGATTTAGAATAAATGTAAATATTTTCGAATCTCAATCCATTCGAATGTTGTAGCAAACTCATCATTACATTTGTTTTACCACAATTTGAGGGGCCTGTGATTATTCCTCTTATACTATTTGGTAAAAGTTTACTATGCTTTGTTGTTACAACTCTTTTACCCACATCCATGTTTTTTATTGGTAACTGGTGTAGTTGTTTAATGAACCGCATGGTGATAAGAACTAAACAATTTCATATATATACAAAGTTTATATTTGAAACGCCGTCATTGCATTACCAACCACCGTAAAATAATGTACACATTATCTGTATAAAATGATTGATTTTTCAAAAAAGTTACACAGTCGACGAGCTTACGCTAAAGGAAAAGGTTTGATAAATTCTGTTATTAACAAACTACCTCTTGAGCTACATCTTCCTGGTTATCAGTACTGTGGACCTGGAACAAAACTTCAAAAACGTTTAGCTAGAGGTGATCCTGGAATCAATTTGCTTGATCAAGCATGCAAAGAACACGATATATCTTATTCTAAAATAAAAAATACCTCTGATCGACACCACGTAGATAAGATTTTATATGAAAAAGCCTGGCAGCGAGCGAAATCAAAAGACGCAAATATAGCTGAGCGAGCAAACGCACTACTAGTTACTAATCTTATGAAAGCAAAAGTAAAATTAGGTATGGGTTGTTCAAAAAGTAAACGAAAAACATTTAAAAGTGGAAGAGGAGTAGGAGGAGGAGTTAGAGGAGCAACTAAAAAACTTTCCTTTAGAGGAGTAATAAAAGATATTGGAGAAGTTATTCAACGCAATTTTGGAAAAGTTCTCCCCTCGTTCCAGCTGAAGAAAGCTATTCGAATAGCATTATCATCTGCTAAGAAAATATTTAAGAAGAACGCCAATAGCATAAAGACACCTAGAGTTATTTCTGTACCAAAAACCGGTGGAGCAATTCCATTTCTTCTTCCTATATTTGCTGGACTTTCAGCTCTTGGAGCTTTATCAGGGGGAGCTGCAGGTGTTTATAATGCTGTAAATAATGTTGTTGTTGCTAAAAAAGATCTAGAGGAAAAAAAGCGTCATAATAAAAAAATGGAATCGATTGCAGTTGGACATGGCTTACATATAAAACCATATAGAAAGGGACTTGGACTATATTTGCAACCAGAGGCAAAAAACTTTTAAATTCGCTACCCGATCGTGCATTGAACGAATTGGATTTGAGAAATTTCGCAAATACTTTTATTCCACATTTTCGAGGAGTTTTTATGCGTGATAAATTACCAATAGGTAAACCCTTAAGAAACGAGTGTGGAATTGTTAATCTTGATTCTGCAAATGGTCCTGGAACACATTGGGTAGCGTATTACAAAAAAGGGCGTCAAATTGAATATTTTGACAGCTTCGGAAATCTTCAACCACCAGTTGATGTAATTAATTATTTAGGAAAAAATATTAAATATAATTATACAAAGTATCAAGATTATGACTCTGTTAATTGTGGTCATTTATGTTTGAGATTCTTATACGATTCTTATTTTGAATAAATAAAAGGTTTTATTTAAAAATTATTTCATTGGCATTCTTATCTTCATGGCGTTGACACTAACATTAAGTGGGAATACTTCCCATCTAACAGCAGAATATTTTCCACCTTTGAACTTGGATCAGGACTATGTTTGTGGATTAATTGATTTCCAAACATACAACTCCATACCAAATGTTGACGAACGAAACAATATGTTTCATGTAGGAAATCTTGACATTGAAATTCCTGTAGGATCGTATGAAATAGACGATATTGCTTCATATATTACCGATCAAATATTATTACTAAATTCCACCACTACAGTTAGAATAAAAGCAAATAATAATTTATTAAAAGCAACAGTTGAAAGTAATGAGGAAATATTTTTTGATAGGCCTAGAACTATCGGAAAATTACTGGGTTTTACTAAACGAGTTCTTAAACCGGGTGTATCACATTTCTCAGATTTACCTGTTGATATAAACAAAGTAAATGTGATACGCATCGAATGTAATATCATTGTTGGTTCGTATTTAAACAATAATCCGGTGCATACAATTCACGAATTTTCACCAGAAGCTGCAGCTGGGTATAAAATCATAGAAGTTCCAAAAAATGTTATCTATTTACCAGTGAATGTCAAACGTATAACTTCTCTGACGTTAAAGTTCGTAGACCAGGAAGGTGACTTGATAAATTTTAGAGGGGAAACAATAACTGTACGATTGCATTTAACCCCAAAATCTTCATAATGTTGGTCTATAATAATTATATATCCGAAGCTAAGCACGGCCATTCGATTAGTTCTGCTCGAACCCCAAACCTGACAAGACCAAAACTCTCCCCCGAAAATAAAGCTTATTTACTAACACTTGGATTTGCCCTAAAGTAAAAAACGAAATATGAGTGAAATATTAAATATTTACAACCGACCTAGCCATGATAACAGTATCACGAAATTCGAGTATCATAGTTACTCACCTTTTCTTCAATCCTTCAATCAAAGCGATGAAATACGTATCCCCATACAACAGCAAGACTTGTGCATTTTACCTAGTGAAAGCTTCATTTACATAGAAGGAGGTCTTACAAAATCCGATGGATCACCCTCATCTACAGTTAAATTATGTAATAATGCAATGGCATTTCTGTTCGAAGAAATACATTATGAACTTAATGGAATGAATATCGAGAGCAATAAAAATGTCGGGATCACAACAACACTAAAAAATTTTATATCATTGAATGAGAATGAAAGCAAGTGTTTGGAAAATGCTTCATGGTCTGGATGTGACAACATTGCCCTTTCATCGGGTACGTTTAACTTTTGCGTTCCATTAAAAAGTCTATTAGGATTTGCGGAAGATTACAAACAGATCATAACAAATGCTAGACATGAATTGATTTTAATTCGAACTCGATCAAATGAGAATGCTTACTATTCTACAGAAAATGAAGACTTAAAGCTTTCAATTTTTAAAATGCAGTGGAGAGTACCTCACATTACCGTAGCTGATTCAGATAAGCTAATATTATTAAAACAAATCCAATCAAAACCAATTCAAATTCACTTTCGAAACTGGGAATTATACGAATACCCCTCACTTCCTACAGTCACTGACCATATATGGACAGTTAAAACTTCAAGTCAACTAGAGAAGCCTAGATATATTATTATTGCTCTACAAACTGGACGGAAAAATCAAAAAAATAAAGACGTAAGCAAATTTGATCATTGTGATGTCAGTAATGTCAAGGTGCATTTGAACTCGGAGTCATACCCTCGTGAAGATTTAAATTTAAAATTTAAGCTGGATCGTTATGCAATTTTATATGATATGTACACCAAATTTCAACAATCCTATTACCAAAAGCAATCACTACCACTTTTAACTAGGGAAGAATTTAAGGATATCGCTCCAATCACAGTAATTGATTGTTCCCGTCAAAATGAAACAATTAAAACCGGACCTGTTGACGTAAAAATTACACTCAAAACTTCAACCCCTATTCCACCTTCAACATCAATGTATTGCTTAATTTTACATGATCGAGTAATTGAATATAATGCATTAACTGGAGAAGTTCACAAAATCATTTAATTACATGCCACCATAATATAAAACAATCATTTGGAAAAGTAAAGAAGATATAACCACATCACAAAATGGATAATAGCTATATTGTGGACTTTCAAGGCTTCAAAGGGTTAAACAACGTATTCATCTTGAAGGAGATAGCCATATTCCATGATGGACACAATCATCATTTCATTGTTTCACCTCCATATGACTTTAGTTTACTACTCACTTCACTTAAAAAACAAGCTCATTGGTTATTTTTTAACCATCACGGATTAACATGGAATGGAGGGTTTACGGATTTTCATCAAGTAAAGACATTTCTTCGAGACAAAATTAAAATTGGAACTGTTTACGTCAAAGGGACTGAAAAAACAATGTGGCTAAAAAAACTACTTAATAATGATAACGTAGAAGTTATTAACCTTGAAGATGTCTGCAAAACATGCCCCCAAATTTCAAAGCTTAAACAAATTTATTCTGATGCTGATATCATGAAATGTATGTACCATGAAAAATGTTGTGCACTTCAAAATGTTCATCTTTTAAATAAGTTTATAAGTGATTCCAAGCAAATGTAAACTTTTCTTTTTATCAGAAATAAAACCAAAAACATTGTAATTTAAATTATTTTTATTTCATAAGGTAATTTTTGTTTATGTTTTTTAATACAAAAAAAAAACGTTTGTTACATAGTTTTTTATAAGGTAGAAGAAGAATTTGTTGAGTCATAGCGTTGTCTTTTGAATCCATATGGAACAGAACTGTGATCGTCGAGGAAGCGACGTTTTTCCGCTTTCGGATTATAAGTTTTTGATTCTGTTACAGAAACCACTTGATGTTCCCGCGTTCGTCGAATGCTTTTATATTTTAATAGTATACTTTCATTATCTTGAGAACAATGATTTAATACAGCTTGTTTAATAGTATCAAAATTAACTTTTTGGGATGATTCGTAATTTAGAAAGATACCCTTTACTTTACAGACAATGTGTTCAGTATTATCTTTTGTGCTAAAGACTTTAAAGGCATAGTTTTTGGGGCCTCCACTTACAAATTCAGTTATAAAACTTCCATTTCCGTAGCCTTCTAGTTCATCAGTCATATCACCAATAAATTCTCCAGTTGGTGGTTCAAATTCTCCCTGTCGACTTACGTATACCACAGAATCAGTGTCGTAATATAGAACTCTTTCTTCTAATTTTTCTAAATAACTGTATAATTTAAGACGAGCAAGTGTAGTTGTATAGGCAGCAACACAAACGTTAACCGTTGATAGAGGTTCCATTGCATCTTCTTTTATTTCAAAATTAATCACAACGTTTTCTTCATTAACCGGAAGAATATGCAAAACATCTACAGAAGGATGTGTAAGCAATAGAAACAAATCCGAAGGGTCATTTAAAATACATGTTTGTTGTTGATTTTCACGCTGTCCAAATTTCCCCCAAAATGAATTTAAAATTAATTTTGCTAATGACCTCTTTCCTGGGTTGCTACAAATTTCTGATGATTCCAATTTAATATTTTCTTTATTGAGAAATTCAGAAATGTATTTTTCTTTTTCTTGAGCAGATATACATTTGCTTGGCCACCCCGATGCTTCTTGTTTCATCTTTAAAAATTTATTCATCATCGAAGTGAAAAGACCTTCAGATTTTGTATCTGGATTGTATTCAATTACTTCGTACTCCCATATTTCGTAAACATAAAGTAATTTGTAGCCTTTTTCAATTGCTTTCAAAACTTCATCAACTACCCAGGTTCCTAGTAGGGATCTTTGGTCATCAGAGTGAGTGCAAAATTGATTTTGATTTTTTTCGCTACTGCAACTTCTACATAAAGAAAACATAAGCTTGTTATTTTGTTTCATAGGTAGGACTGGATGCAATAGATGTTCTGGGGGTAGAATTTTACATTTAACAAGACCGTTCATATGTTCCAATTTCAAGTCAGAGCAATTAATGTGAACTTTTGGATGTCCGATAGGAAATTTTCCATTTTTACAAACCCATGGATATAAAGAACATACGTCAATATATTGAATTTTTTCCCCTTCTTTACACTTATAGTAATTAACCGAATTCCCCGTTCGACCGCCATAGAAAGCATCACGTGGATTTAAGGGGGAGTTAAGTATCAATGCATGTGTATTTAAAAAAATTAAATCTTCTTTATTGAACGAGTGCAATTGTCTTTGGAATTCGCAGGACCACATTTCAATGACTTCGTAATTGAATTTTCTTAGTCGCTCTGATTTGGCCTGTGTTCTCTCGTATCTGCGATTTAAAGTATCATTGGGGTCTTCGAAGAGAGGATCATCACGTTTGTGTTTCAAACAGAGCGGGTGACCGTGATAGTAGCATCCGTGATATTCAAAGATTTGTCTGGTTTCTTCACAAAATCCGTCAACTCTTACACCGTTGATAACTGCTTCTCTTCCTTTTGATGCATTTTGTATGTCAATATTACGTTTTATTTCCTCCCAAATCAACCACTTTATTGCATCAGTTGATTGATTATCCACACATCTGTACCCATTTTTAGGTATTAAGCCAATAGTGTTTGGAAGAAGAAAGTTACGTCTAAACACAAGATTACATGCTGACGCTATAGTTGTTGCTTCCAAAAATGGTTCAACATTACTCTGATTGAGAAACAATGTTCTAAATGTCAAACATGCCTCGGTCAAAATTTCAACATCGCTTATGCAATATTCCACAAGTTCACGTTGCATGTCAAAATAATTGTTTTGATGTTCGGCATACCATTTTAAAAAGACATTGCGGTCTTCTACCCTCATTGTATCTGGTGAGTAAAATTCTATTGCGGGGAGTTTTCCAGTATAGTTTTTATTTTCCTTAGTATTGAAGTAGTGAGGAAAATAACCTTTCTTTAAAGCTGGTGGAAGATCAAACGCTTTCGGAAGTTTTGATAATGCCATAGGAAAGTAATTTAATGAGTCTATAAATTTTACATTTCCTATTTGCATTAAAATAATTTTTGTTCCACGCATGATCAATTCAGGAGTCAGTTTTGTTTTTTCCAAAATGTAATTCAAAATGAATTGATGATCATATGCTTGACCATTATGAGCTATGACGATTACTTTTTTAAATTTTTTTCTAATATCTAATATGTAATTTAAAAATTTAGGTACCACATCTTGCTGGTCTTCTTTTTCTCTAATTACATTTAGTGAATATTTGCACTTTTGACAAAAATATAAGTTTGGAATATGTAGGCACTGATCACATTTTTGTTTAAACACACACAAATTTGGTTCATGTAGTTTTGCTTCTCCTACTATCACTTTCTCTTGGCGGCTTTCTAAATCATAAAATATGTACAAACAGTCTTTATAATTGGGTGTTCTCCTGTCCGGAAGAATGTAGCAATGATGGTTTTTGTCTACATGTTTGCTGCACTGCTTGCAAAAGTATTCATTACAAATATGCTGTCGAGTTGCTTCGTGTGTTTTTAGACACAATAGGCATCTTTTCATCTGGTGACATATAGACTTTTTTCCAATAGTACCGCTCATTTGATGATTGTCAAAACATTCTTTTCCTCTGAAGATTCGATTGCAGTCTTCACATAAAATCTCATTTGGGGTTTTGGTGCAACTAGGTGTTTGTTGGCATTGGGGACAGGATCTTACACATTTATGGTGGTTTTTTGCATCATATGGTATATGACACTTTTCGCAATAATAACTGCAACAAAACGCGGATGTCAATGATGTTATTACACAGTAATGTTTATTATGGTACAGCAAATTAATTTTTTTCTCTCCTTCACATTCATCTGCAACAGAAACTCCTTCAAAAATAATGTTCCGACCTTTTGCTCCGTGTTCATAGACTGTTATTTTATAGTCCTTTAAGTGATTTTGAAAAAGTTTTAACTCTGCAACCCCGCAACCTTCAGAAGGTATATTGATCTGAACATCATTGATTAGTTTTAACGCTCTTTGCGTTTGAATCTTTCTGATGTCTTTTCTCAATTTTTGTATGTCATTTTCTTTGTCGGCATATGCTTTAGCTACAACCAACGCTCGAGGCAAACATAAATTATCCACATTATTTATTTGCATGATTCCTTTGCGTTTATTGCACTCTTCCTCGAATGTATTAAACATATGAGAAGGTTTTTTCCCTTCTCCTACTGGCATTTTTACCGAGGTAACTGACATACAGAAATTATCGGTGCTTAAACCTTCCGAGTTACTTTGAAATATTTTGGATATCATACCCCAAACATCTCTAAATTTCAACTCTGAGAGGTTTTTAAAATTAATCCATCCGTGACCTCTTTCGGTAAATCCCTTTCCACAGAAAGTAATTCCAACTTTATCTGTTAAATGAAGTCCTGCTACAGCGAATTTAATCATGTCGTGAATTGCCTCTTTAACCCACGAAGATGGTTCTTCATTCTTTGGTATGGGCTTGATTTTAAATTCAATTTTTCTTCCCTTTATTTTGAATCGCTTGACTCGAGTATCAATATCGCTCAAAACTTCAATTCGCTGAAAATTTAAAAGAAAAGAACAATGTCTTTAACCAAGCGAATACACAGAAAATAAATAAATAAAAACAGTATAATTTGTATTTTATAAAAATATATATATGTATTTATTTTCATTTTTTTTTTTTTTTTTTATTTAAACTCGTTATAGAATAAACGCTTTTGCGAGTTTATAAAATATGAGGGTGAAGAAATTAACCCACTCACATCTGGTTCATCTCCATCCTGATTTTGATGTTCTTGTTGCTGTTCTTGTTGCTCTTGTTGATGCTGTTGTTGTTGTTGTTGTTGTAGTTGTTGTTGTTGATGTTGTTGCTGCTGTTGTTGTGGTTGTTCCTTCTCATGAAAGTCCAGACTAAATGACTGCCCGCGAGGTCCCAACACCTCCAGCGAGCAGTTAGTCAAGTGGTTCACGTCTTCATCATCAAGTTTAGAAACAAGCCGTTTTGGCAGATACACCACACAGTCCTGGAGCTCCACCAAAATTTGCTCCCCAAACCGTGTAGTGCATCTATTGGCGTACATTATTGGGAATTTCTTTTTTAAAGTTAGTTTCGAAATGCTGCAAATCGGCTTCCTCTCTTCGGATTGCTTCAATGCATTTTTAATCTTCTTCAAGAAAGACATTTTGTTTTAATTATTTAAGTAAGAAGTTTGAATGTTCCAGATTCAGTAACACGAACGAACTGTTTTGAAACTGAAAGACCAGCGTGGTTTTATACTCTCGAAAGAATTTTTCTAAAACTATGTATATATCATTCTGGTCATTGTGGGAACGGCTTGTTTTGTTGATGATGACCGCGGTTATAAAAACAAATTGTTAGCTCTCCTTTTTCTTAAGAGATCGTGCCTTTTCTTTTGTCAAGTGTCGAATTCTCCAACTAATGCCTTCGATTTTTTTTTTGATTTTTTTTCATATCGGTAGTAAGTGTCTTCTGAGTTTTATTTACAACATTTTTACAATGATTTTTACGATGGGGATATTTGTAGATGCAATTAAAAAGTGTTGAGAATATCGGTTGACTGCACTTATTTGCTGCTGAATTTGTCTTTTTTTTCATTTGAAAGTGCTCAAATGTACTCCCTTAATTGTTTGCTTTTTTTTTTTTTTGTATGTGCTTTCCTTAATAATAATAATGTTAAGATCTTACGATGAAAACAATTATAGATGAAATTAAAAAATTGAGGATATCGATTTACTTGATTTAATTAGATATTTTCTTCTTCATATTAAGATTTGAGGTATTTAGTTTATTAGATAATTTTACTTCGAGTCATTTAAAATATTTTTAATTGGATTTTCATTATGTTAAGTTAGGTATTGATTGTAGTCCTATTTTTGAAAGTGATAAAATATACTCCCCCGATTGATTGCTTCCCTATGGTGTACTTTCCAGAAACTAAAATAGCTCTTTGTGTAGAAGTCTTTGTCTTTGATTTTTTTTTTTTTTTTGGTGTTGCCACGTGCCTTTCACTTATTTAAAATGTTGGTATGGGCATACATATTATGTTCTAAAGATAGATAGTTGAAAAATATATTTCAAATTCCTAATTTAATTTCTTTTCTTTTTTATGATTCTATTTGTACATTAATGGTATATATTCAATCTTTATTAGTTTCAATTAACTATACTACCTCTATTACTACAACCGCACCACCGTCGTTACGAAACCTTACACTCCCAATTACACAGGCAGCACACCTACGCGCGCGCGTCAGCGTACAAGCAACCCCCAACCTCCTATTTTAAACATCAAACACCACATAACCCCAGCACACACCATAAAATACAAATATAGAAACAAACACCATAACTATACTCACACCTCATTGTCACCCAGCAACCTTATCATAAAAATCAAAACTCTAATAGCGAACAAACTACACACACTTCTCACAAGTACACTCCGCACACAATATCAACTTCAATATTCAACCCTCAACCTAAATGCTGGACTATCGGACTAGGTCGATGCCCTCATCTAACAAGTCAGCATATCTGGTGATGACAAACAGGAATATACACAAAAATATGTATCTAACTACAACAACACTTGAAAGACATCAACCGACAGCAGTGCAAGAAATCCACTTGACATATATATCATCTAATACCGATCCTCAATATACGAACACATAAGAACCCCCACAAAAGATCCCTCTCACATTCATGATCAACATCCCATAATCCCATCTCAAATTACACCACAACCAACGTCAATATATTTTTTTTCACCCACCCCCGAAAAAAATCGTCAAAAACCAGCCGCCTCGTGCCGTCAAAGGAAAACAAAACAATTAAAACGCAATAAAAAAGCAATTAACAAACAGCCACCAAAAAACCATTAAAAAGGTCGTAAAAAAAGTTCCCACGCGGTGGTACCGCATTACCTACTGACATTATTTATTTACTTTTTAACTATGGAACCAATAATAATTGAAACAGAACCAAAGCTAAACTCTGAAACAAATCAATCTGAAACAATACACGAAGTTATTGAAGCCAAAGCCGAAGCTGAAGCCAACGCTAAAGCCGAGAATGTCAAAAGAGAGGACAGCAAAAGAAAGTCTGGGAGATGTTGTTCCACAACTGAGACTGGGAGTTGTAAACGTCACTGGTGTTCAGACATTTTCTGTTTTTGTCTTGGCTCTTGCTATATATGCGCAGACAATTGCTGTGGAGAGGGTCGTCGTTGTTGCTGTTGTAAAAGTTAATTAATGTATCACTTGAAATACACCCCCCCCCCCCGAAACTTTGATAACGTTTAAAAGATGTAGGAGCCTTGCAGGAAAAACTATAATACTGATGGTAAGTTATTGAATGTTGTTCTTATGAACTACATACATACCGCTCATTTGCTGCAAGACCGACATAAAAATTAAAAACTGACGATTTTGATCCAAACATACCATTGTCATTATAATAATTTGTTGGTTTTTTTGTAATATATAATACTTCTATATTTTTTAAAATTTCAAATAAGATCGCACTAACTTTTGCACTACAGTCATTTTTTCGTATATTTTTTACGAAAACGAAATTTTCAATCGCATTTATCTCGAAACAAAAAAATTTGACTTAATAGTTGTTAAACATTTATATCGGAGCTACCGTTATTTTTGGTTATTATATTGTAAAAAACCACTTTTTTCCAAGTTTAATAAAAATCGACTGAGTCTTTTTTGAAATATGTGTTGAGTTTTCAAAAAAAAAACATTCAAACTTTTCAAAAATTATAAAAGGTTTTTTTTCAGATTCTGGTATTCAATATTATTTGAAATGTATTACATATTCATTCTAAAGGGTGTTTTTTTTATAGACGTGTGGTTTTCAAGAAGAAATAAAACGCATATTATTTAATGTTATTGCCAAAAATTTAGCTTAATTATAAATATAAAGGTTTGCCATTATGTTTGAAAAACGATTTCGGGCAAGTGGCCGCCGTGGCTGGATCGAATAAATTCCAGCCGAGAGGCCCAATTTTCGACCATTTTTTGCAGCAATTGGGGCCATATGTCACCAATAACGCGCAGAATATTCTCTTCCAAGGCGTCAATCGTCTCGGGCTTATCTGCTTAGACAAGAGACTGCACATAACCCCATAAAAAATAGTCCAGCGGTGTTAAATCGCACGATCTTGGAGGCCACGCCACAGGCCCACGACGCGAGATAATGCGCTCACCAAAAGTTTCCTTCAATAAATTGATTGTTTCGTTGGCTGTATGGCATGTAGCGCCATCTTGTTGGAACAAAAGGTCGTCCACATCAACATCCTCCAATTCAGGCACGAAAAAGTCATTAATCATGGCGCTATAGAGTTCCCCCTTGACTGTAACATTATGGCCGGCTTCATTTTTAAAGAAATATGGATCAATGATTCACTCTGCCCATACAGCACACCAAACAGTGACTTTTTGAGGATGTAACGGCGCGCGTCTCAACAATGGCTTGTGGATTATGATCACTCCAAACTCGACAATTTTGCTTATTAACGTATCCATTCAATCAAAATTGAGCTTCATCGCTGAACAAAATTTTCTTGGGAAAATCGGGATCGGTGGAAATCTCGTTTTGGGCCCATTCACCGAACGTACGACGCGCTTGATATTGGACGCAGCGCGCGCTGCGAACCATTATTTTGGTAGTGAATTCGCACAATTTGCAAGGGTTGTTCAGGAGTAAATCTATTAATTATGAAATGGCAAACCAAACTGAGCATAAATCAAGCGACAGCTGACAAAAAGACCAACTACGAAAAAAGTATTGCCAGATTAAAAACCACACGTCTAAAAAAAACACCCTTTACATAGAAAATTGTTCAAAAAAAGTGAATCGATTTTGAGAAAAATCGATCGATGAAAAATAAAAAATATTTTATTTTTCGGAAACTTTTGTTTTTTGACTGAAAGGCAGCTTATATTTATAAAATTTACCGAATAATAAATCTGTGAAGCCTACATATTTTGAGAAATATAAAATTTCCTTTATTGAAAAAAAAAATTTGTATGACAGGTACCGTAATTTTTGGCCCCAAAAAAAACAAAACAAAAAACAAAAAAAAATCCCATTGTTCCGATCCAAAACTCAAAAAAAAATTAACTGCAATATGTTTGTCAATAAAACATATAAACTTAGTCGCAAAAGTCTGCATAGAGCTTGCTTATACTTTTTTGTTCCACAGTTTGAATTGAAATATAAATTTTTCCAAAAAGTTGTTATGCACTATGATATGCAATGAACATTTTAAGAACATAAAGGGTTTTCCAATAAGAGGTGTTATTTTGAATAGCCCGCTATTTCGGTAGCTGTCACTTTTGAAGCTGTCATTTTTTGACATTTGACAAGTATAAACTACGCCATTAATAAAAATGGAACGATACACGCTTCAGCAACGCATTGAAATTATTAAAATTCACTATAAAAATGGTGAAAATTTGGCAGAGACGGTTCGTAAAACTAAAACATTTTTGGGTCGTCGTGGAGCACCTTGTCGGACCGCAATACAGAAATTGGTGGACAAATTCGAGCTGTTGGGGCAAGTTAATGATGTGAAGAATAAAACCCGTGCACGTCGCTCAAGAACAACTGAGAATATTGCTTTTGTAGCCCAAAGTGTTGAAGAAAACCCAGGTTTCTCCATTCCTCGTCGTTCTTTGGAATTAGGCATTCCACAAACGTCATTACACCGTATTTTGCATAAAGACTTGGGTCTTAAGGCTTATAAAGTTCAGTTAACACAAGAACTCAAGCCGGCTGATCATCAACAACGTCGTGTCTTTGCTGATTGGGTCCTTGAAATGCATGAAAATGATTCGGAATTTCATCGAAAAATCATCTTGACTGATGAGGCCCATTTCCACCTCGGAGGCTACGTCAACAAGCAAAACTGTCGCATCTGGGGCTCGGAAAACCCAAGAGTTATTGTTGAAAAGCCTCTCCATCCTCAACGCGTGACTGTTTGGTGCAGTTTATGGTCCGGCGGGGTCATTGGACCTTACTTTTTCGAAAATGAGGCTGGAGCAACAGTTACGGTCAATGGATTGCGCTATCGAGAGATGATTAATGATTTTTTATGGCCGGAATTGGATGGTATTGATCTGGACAGCGTTTACTTTCAACAAGACGGCCGGCGCTACGTGCCACACAAGCAATGAAACCATCGATCTTTTACGGGAAAAGTTTCCGGACCGTGTTATCTCTCGAAGAGGTGATCACAATTGGCCACCGAGATCTTGTGATTTAACACCTTGCGACTTCTTCCTTTGGGGCCACGTGAAAGATAAGGTCTACGCCAACAGCCCAGCCTCGATTCAAGACTTCAAAGATGGAATTCGTGGGGCTATCGAGGACATAGGGCAGCCAGTTTTCGATTTGGTTATGGAAAATTTCATGAAAAGGATGTGGTCCTGTAAGCGTGGTCGTGGCGGCCATTTGGCTGATGTTGTGTTCCATTATTAACGGCATACCTTCCTCTTTATAATGAAATAAACATCCGATCATTTATCTCAAAAAATGCCATTTTTCTTTGAATATCAAAATAACACCCCTTATTGGAAAATATGTGTATGTCCCTACAAATAAAACAAACAAAATGGTCCGTTTACTTATATTAACCACTGTTGTGTTCTGAGTTCGGATTACCTTTAAGACAGGATACATATTACTATAAACGTGGAGTTTTGACAATACATACTGTAGTAAAATTTGTATTCCTTGTGTAATAAGTATTCTTATTGCAGCAGAAGATTCTGATCACACTGTACACATGAAGAATTTTTCTTGCATTTTTCTTAAACCTTAAAACAGAAAAATGGTAAGTGGTGGATTTAGGTTTTCTGCCACCTATTATTTCATATCATCTTATTTTTTTTTTTAAATAAATTCTTTTAATTGAATTTATTGTTAATCGATCTTGCAGAGCCTTTTTTCTGTGCTGCATTTTTAACACGCTTTTATTAAGTTGACATACAATATGATATTATGTACCGTCATCAGCGGAGGGAATGTGGGATCAGATACCCCCATACATTATATGGCAGAATCTTTATTTTAAGACTTAAAAATAAATTATAGTTTTAAAAAAACTAAAGCTCGAATAGAGAACCGAATTAAAAAGCAGTGATGCCACATGAAAACAAAAAAAGTACCTACAACATAGACAAAAAATCCCTACATTTTCCCTACACTCGCACAAAATGCATAAAATAAATAAAACTAACAAAATGAAGATATTTTTTTTTGTTTATTTTTCTTCTTTTTTTTATTTTATCTACAGTTTTATATATAAACATAAATAGTATTAAAAAAAATTGTTAAAATGCATTTTTTGAAATGCATTTATGGTTGCATTACAAACTGAATGCAATGGGTTTTTTCTTCGATGCTCATATTGCTTAGAGATGGAAGTTGCAAAGGAAAAAAAAAAATGTATGTTACACTAGCAAAAATATATAAAAGTACATACCTATTGCTATTTTTGAAAAAAAAAAAAAATATTTTAAATAAATAAACATTTCACATGTTCATACATTAAATTGCAATTTTGAATATACAAATAATTTAGTTTTTTTTGTTTTTTTGAAAGTTCAAACTTAATTAATTTATTGCCCACTTTGAGAATCAATTATTTTTCAGCACCCCCAAAGAAAGAGATAAAATATAAAATATTATTTTGCCATTTTTTTCAATTAAATTGAACATTCTCAACAAATTATCTATATAGTCCTCATAAACTACTTTTTCACTACAAAATATTCTCAGGTCTGTTGCCGCCCCCCTGTGGCCCACTAGCGCCCACAGGCATCATCGCTCACTTCGAAAATCAATTATTTTTCTGTTCCCCCAAAGATTTTGCCGCCCTAGAAACGGGCCTCACGGGCCTAAGCCTTAATCCAGCACTGAAAATAGTTATCACGATAGCTTGAGCTTGACCCGATTAAGAGTAAAAGTTTTGGCAACCAAAAACGGGGTCACTGTGCCGTTCGCCGGGTATACCTCTTACCGTCTTTAATGTGTAAAACCTTTAACTGAGCTTATGCTTATGAGTGTTATCCAAGCTCATTTTTGTATTTTATTCTGACAACCCACCAACCGGTCTATCAGTGATGAATGTTGATTTAATAACACGTTTGGGATTAACTTTTGTTTATTTATTTTTATCTGGCGTCACGTCGTCGTCGTCATCGTTGAAAATGAAGTCATGGCTGCGACTCTGCTGGGCTTTACGCCGTCTGCTACAACTACAACGTGTTGAAGTGGTCAGTGTATTTTAAACTCTTGTCATAATCGAATCGTGTCTGTGCATTGTTTTGTTTTCGGTTTAAAACAAATTATAAATTCACAAACTACTTTTAATTATTATTGACATAGTATAATATATCTGGTGCTGCCAACTGCCAACTGTGATTCTAATTTCTAATCTGATTGTGAAACTTGTTTTACAGCCGAACGACGAAATACATAGATATAGTGGGATCTATTTATAGAAAAAAAAAAAACAAAAATAAACTTTGGGAAATCAAATTTTTTTTTTTTTTTTTTTTTTTTAATAAAACATGGAGCCAACAGTAATTCAAACACAGCCAAGATTAAATAATAACGAAACTATTTCGGCTGGAGAAATTGAAGAAATGGTTGCGAATGAAGGGGGAAAACTGAATCAAAGACAAGATGAGGGGAAGCCTAAGTCTCGTCTACAAAGTTGTATGGACTTTTTTTGTGAATGCTTTGACATAGGTGCCGGTGAATGTTTAGATGGATGCTGTGATGGGTGCTGTGATGGGGAAGGCTGCTGTGAGGGGGGAGGCTGCTGTGAAGGCGAAGGTTGCTGTGAAGGCGAAGGTTGCTGTGAAGGCGAAGGTTGCTGTGAAGGGGAAGGCAGTGGCAGTGACAGCGCCAGTGGTGGTTGGGAAGGCTGCTGCTCAGACGGATGTTGTGATGGAGACGATTAAAATTTTCCTGATGACAATTAATTAATTTAAGGATTGTTGCATTTTAAGAGTAAAATTTCTCATCCCTGTGGAGCCTTTCTATTTGATGGTAAGTTATTAATTTTTGTCATCATAAAGGAGGTACAAACTTGCAATAGCATATAGACCTCTAGAACAAAAAGCTGATTTTCTGATAAATAACGAAGGTTGAGAATTGTTGTTTCTTCGCTTAAAATACCGGTTGATTTTAAAAATAAACTGCAACTTCGCAGACTTGAATTTTGTCAGCTTTATAAGCAAACAAACACGGATGTGATACTCTTCAATTACCTACTTGACTCTCGAAAGCTTTTTTTTTTAAATATTATAGACAGCTTTTATTTATACCTACTTATGTAGATACATATCATACGCCACAGTCACATCAATAAAAACAATTTATTTTAATTAATTAATTCAAATTTGAGAAAATACTAAGAAATTGCGCATTTTTCACTTGATATCAAATACTTACTTGACTTGTTGCAAATAAAGTAAGTAAGTTTAAAACCTAATTAACATTAATAAAGGGTGTTTTTTTTAAAAGGTTTGATTTTTAATTTGGTAACACTGTTCCTCGTGACAGTCTATTTGACAGCTGATTTATGATTTGTGTTGAGTATATTTTACTATCATTGTTATAAAGGGTGTTTTTTTTTAGAGGTACTTTGAAATGAAATAAAACTAAGATGATTTTTTTAAATTGACATGACATTTACTTTATTCGAAAGATAATCTTCTGACATTATAATTTAAAATATGGTCTCTGGCATATGACCGCCATGGCTGGCTCGGACGTAGTCTAATCTGGAGGTCCAATTTTCGATGACTTTTTCCAACATTTGTGGCAGTATATCGGCAATAACACGACAAATGTTGTCCTCCAAGTGTTCAATCGTTTCGGGCTTATCGGCGTAGACTAGCCACTTCACATATCTCCACAGAAAATTGTCAAACGGCGTTAAGTCGCACGATCTTGGAGGCCAATTCACGGGTCCGAAACATGAAACCATGCGGTTACCAAACGTTTCCTTCAAAAAATCAATTGAAGCACGAGCTGCGGGACATGTTGCGCCGTCTTGTTGAAAACACAGCTCCTGCACATCATGGTTGTTCAATTTATGAACGAAAAAGTCAGTAATCATGGCTCTACAGCGGTCACCATTGACTGTAACGTTCTGGCCAGCATCGTTTTTAAAGAAGTACGGACCAATTATTCCACCCAACCATAAAGCAGAACAAACAGTCAGTTCAACATACACTACACCGTTATTTTTATGTTATTAGATTATGTAAATAATTGCTTTTTTGCCAAGTTTAATACAAATCGACTGATACGTTTTTGGAATATGTATTGAGTTTTCAAAAAAAAAAAAAATTCAAAATTTTCAAAAAATTTTTTTTTTAGATTTTGGTATTCAATATTATTTGAAATGTATAGCAAATTCATGCTACATACAAAATTGTTCAAAGATGATGAATCGATTTTAAATTTTCAGGAAGTAGCCTATGACCTTGGAAATACCGTTAAATCTATAAATAGTAATAACCTCCCTCAAAAATTAAAACCAGATGATATTATTAAGGGGGAATGTGATACTCCTGAAAAAATTGTATAAATTTATTTGTTGACTTGTTCAAGGCCCTGATATACGAAGAGAAAACTCCGAAGAAGATATATATATCTCAAAAGGAAGAATTAAACCAGCAAAACACCTTATGTTGGGCTATCAAAGAAATCCTTAACGAGCAGTAAAAAATTCTTGCGATGGGAACTTGAGACCGAAATGACACATATAGTGTCTGTGAAGAAAATAGTCTTATACCTACTGGAATACAAATGAACGGGGAATTAAGTGCAGACACAAACCCAAATTTGAGATATCAAATTTTCGAAACAAAAATGTGTCGGTAATAAAAAAATTTTTTTTTTGAAAATTTTGACATACAATTTTGAAAGCATTGAACTTTTTGGAACTTTCTATAAATAATTTAATTTAATTGCATTCAGCCAATAAAATCAAAAATAACATTCTTAGGGAAAAACTGTTAATAGTTGTCCAGCGTAAAGATATTTTGTATGTAATAGTAGACCATACTTACTTATTTAGGCAAACAGAATTTTTTTTTGAAGTTTTGTATAAAAAACATGGATAAAATATCATTCGGTCTAGTGAAAAATTCAAAATGGAGTCTTATTTTTGATTCGATCGCGAATTTTATTTTTTGGTTCCTTTAAAGCAAATTAATCAATCCACTAGGATGTGGATCTATAAAAAAATCGTTCGTTCCGAATTTATCATGCGAGAACGAGAAAGTATAAACACCGTTTCGGGCACACTTTTTCAACTTTAAATTTATTTAAAACAAAAAAAAGAACTCCTGTAGTTCCGATCCGATCCGATCCCAAACTCAACAGAAAATATACTGCAATATGTTTGTTAATATAAACCCGAAAAACTTAGTTGCACAACTGTTCGTACAGCTGCGCTAGAGAGAATAGGAAAAGTCTGTATTTTGTTTCCTTTAAGCGTATTGACTTTAAATATAGTTTTTTTTGGTTTAAGTGTAATTACTTTTATTTTTGTTCCACAGTTTGACTTGAAATATGAATTTGTCGAAAAAGTTTTAATGCACTATCCTGGGTTCTCAAAGCACGATAGTTCAATTATTTACCTTAACGATAAACAACATGTTATACCCGTTAAAACGATTCAAATTTAAACTTACGAAATCGGATGGTATAATAGCATTATATCCCACATTTTAAATACCATTTTAACCACCTCCTGCTACCCTAAACTTTTTGAAAGCTTCCTAAGTCATTCCTGTTCCTGTACCTAAAAAGACAAATTCAAATTAAAAGAATACCGCCCAATATCCATTATACCCTTAATCACCAAGGCATTTGAGAAGATAATAAGTCAACAGATTTTATTCTTTTTTAAATACTTACCGACTGCTATCGCCTATCCAGTTGTTCCAGTGCACTTTTAAAAATAGTTAATAACTTAAGCGTTTGATTCTGTTCCGTATATACTGCACCCATATTCTGCAACTCTCGCATCGATAAAATCAGTCGAGAAACGATTTAAAATGGAACATAACTCATATAATTTGTTTCAATTTTCATCGTTTCTCGACTAGTTTTGAGCATGGCAGGGTTACAAAACATTGGTACAGGTCTTGAAAAAGTTAAACAGAATTTCTTCTTTGAAAATTCAGCAGTTTTTCTCATTAAAGTGTATTTATCTGGAAGCTATCTGATTTCCTTCCCACGCATGCTGGTGTACCCCAAGGCTCTATTTTGGGGCCTCTTCTTTTTATACTTTTTAATAACGACTAACTTTTGGTTCTAAGTTATTGCAAAATCCACATGTATACTGGATGACGTTCAGGGCCCCTGTTCTGTGACTCTCGCATCGATAAAATCAGTCGAGAAACAATGGAAAATGGAACAAAACTCATATGATTTGTTTCAATTTTCATCGTTTCTCGACTGCTTTTAACCATGCGAGAGTTACAGAACATGGGTCGAACGGTTCGACCATATATGTTTCTGGAAGTGCAAACAGTGTTTTTAAGATGCCCTTACGCAAATTACTTGATTTCCAAGGATCCAAGGACTAGTGTGCTTGTTTAAGTTGATTCAGAATAAAGTTACCGAATATCTATTTGAAAAGCTTGTGTTTAAAACATCTGAAAGAAGAAGAGTTCTAATTATACACCCCAGTTTAGCTATTTTAACTCCAAGCGACAGTTATTTTGTTCTCAGTGGGTCTATATGGAATTCACTGCGTATCGACCTGGGAAGACTAAACTAAATTGCAGAACTTTTGAAAACTCTCTAAAAGTCCATTTTAGAAGCCTCATTCATAAAGTTAATCTTCATTTTTGAAAGCTTTACTTAACTTTTTTTTCACTTTTAATGTTAATTTATTCATTAACCAAAAATGTACTATAGGTATAACAAAAAAGACACTATAAATAAAAAAATACAAATAATAACACTTTAAAAACATATGCACCTAAAAGAAAAAAAAAACAAAAAATGGCCCGTTTACTTTTATTTACCACTGTTGTGTTCTGTATTTGGCTCTGGATTAGCTATAAGACAGGATACATATTACTCTAAACGTGGAGTTTTGACATTACATAGGTACTGAAGTAAAGTGTTTATTTCTTGTGTAATAAGTAGTCTTAGTTAGTGCAACAGAAGATTCTGATACACTCTGTATACCTAAAGCATTTCCCTTAATTATTTGTTAAACCTTAAATCAGAAAAATAGTTATTACGATTACTTTATCTTGCCCGATTAATGCCCGATTTCATAAAAATACACTAAATTCCCTTTTATCTAAAGTCCTCTTAAATTTTATCAGACCTTTAAATATTTCCAGTTTCACCATCTAAAAAAAGTAAATTTAGGGGAAATTTTAGTTAAAATTGGGTTTGCCTCACATCCCTGGATATGGAAATAGGTTGTTTCCCTCTCACATTCCAAATGTACGTGAAAAAGCATTATATGTAGAAGAAAAGTATATTTGAAGAACGGATTCCAATTCCAATATGAACTCGGAATATTCTTGGACGTCTTACTATATGTTGCTCATCATCCTCAGATGAACAATCAATTATTCTAAAAACAAACAAATTATGAAGGCTTTCCGAAACCAACACGAAACATTCGGAGCGAATATGCGATGACTGAACAATGTTTGAAGATTCACATCGCGCCAATGTGGGTGCTCTCATTTATCTCCATATAAATAAATTCAGAAAGGCGAAAGTCTTGTCGTCGTTCGGAAGTATTCGCGTTGGCTTGGGAGAGCCTTAAAAGATTATTATCTACACACAAACTATATTTTTGTTTCGACCTATTCACAATTTATATTTGCAAGAAATTAAATAAAAAAGTGACTGTAAAATATCATCTATAGTTTTCTTACTCGTCGGCTGACATCTGACATATTAGACTTCACAAATCACACTTTTAAAATTTACTGAGACGAAAATGGGCTTTTAGTTTATAAGGGAATTTAAAAGGATTTTTAATTTAAAAGCACTTGGTGAAACCAAAAAATCCCATTTTAACTCTAAATGGGCTTTTAAATATTTAAAAGTCCTTTATGAAATCGGGCATAAGAGTAAAGATTTTTGCACCCAAAAAGGGGTTACTGTGTCATTCGCCGGGTATACCTCTTACCGAGATTAATATGTGTAAAAGCTTTAACTGAGGTTAAACTTTACAAATGTTTTATCCAAGCTTAATTTTGTATTCTATCCCGACATCCCACCAAGCGGTCTTTCAGTGAATAATCATGATTCAATTTCAATAACATATTTGGGATTCACTTTTATTTATTTATTTCTATCTGGCGGCACGTGCGTTGTCGTCATTGAAAATGACGTCATGGCTGATGGGGCTTTTGTGGACCTTACGCCGTCTGCTACAACGGATTCACTTGGTCAGTGTATTTTAAGCTCTTGTCTTAATCGTGTCTGCAAATTGTTTTGTTTTCGGTTTAAAACAAATTATAGAGTGACAAACTACTTCTAATTTTTATTGATATAATATATCTGATGCTGCCAATAAGCTTTCTGTGAACTACAGAAAAAAGTGATTTTAATTTCTAATCTGATTGTGTACTGGCTCTATGAAACTTGTTTAACAGCCGAACGACGCAATAGATATAGTGGAATCTATTTATAGGGTATGGTTCGTTTCGTCTTTTTTATTTCGTTTTCTTGTTGTTTCGTCTAAGTCGTTTCGCATTTTGTTATTTTCCATTTCACTGTTTTACTTTACATTTATTTGGTTTCTTTTTTGTTTTGACAATTTGCGTTTTATTTTTTAATAATTTTGTTTTGATTTCGTTTCGTCTTCGATTGTTTCGTTTTTCGATCATTTCGTTTTAAAATTATTTCGTCTTATGTTTATTTCGTCGATTATTTCGATTTCGTTTGATTAGTTTTTTTGTTCATTTTGGTTTCATTCATTTCGCCACCGTTTGTTTTTTTTTTTTTTGTGCATGGAAAGAACCTAAAGGCGTTAAAATTCGAGTATCGAAATGAATGAAATAAAACTGAAGCGAATATATATTTATTTCCACATCGTTAATATTTTATTTAAATTGATAAAAACCAAATATTCTTAAAACGGCATAGTAGTATAGTTAAAACAAAGAAACACTCGGAAATCTGTGTATTCTTAGGTCTTAATTTAATGTTTAACAAACAATGGCCGAGTTCAACGCACATCTGAATATTCAGAATTCTGAATTTTTGAAACTCTTGATTGGCCAGCTGTCAGAAAAAGTTCTGAAAATTCAGATGACTTCTAACAGCTGGCCAATCAAGAGCTTCAAAAATTCAGAATTCTGAATATTCAGATGTGCGTTGAACTCGGCTAATAAGAAAAATTAAGAACAAAATAAATAATTAAAATTATTTTGTACTTATACTGTCTTTAACACACCACGCGTGAGTGTGACTAACTAACTGATAACGAAACAATCGACTTCCGAAATAATAAATTTAAATAGAGAAATAATGCGAAACAATCGTTGACGAAACAACACAAACCTAAGCAATACATAATAGTTGTAACGGAAATGCGAAACAATTAAAAAACAAAAGAAGAAATTCGAAGTAATCGTAAAACGAAACGATCTGATAACAAAGTACCTGCAAAACAAAAAAAAAAAAAAAACGTTTTCGAAATAAACATTAATAATTATAACAAAAACGAAACAACTATTGGCGAAATAAAAAAAGACTAAACAATAGGCACCCCTATTTATAAACAAAAACTAAAACAAAAAGATACTTTGGGAAATTAAATTTGTTTTTTATAAAACATGGATCCAACAATAATTCAAATACAGCCAAGATTAATTGAAGAAACTATTTCGTCTCGAGAAAAGGAAGAAATGGTTAACAATGAGGGGGAAGAACTGAATCAAAAACAAGATGAGGACAAGTCTAAATTTTGTACACCAAGTTGTGTAGACTTTTTTTGTGATTGGTTTAACATGGGATGCTGTTGTATGGGTGAATGTGTAGGGTGCTGTGATGAGGGAGGCTGTTGTGAAGGGGAAGGCTGTTGTGAAGGGGAAGATTGCTGTGAAGGGGAAGGCAGCACCAGCGGTGGTTGGGAAAACTGCTGCTTTGATTGCTGTAATGGAGATGATTAAAATTTTCCTGATGACAGTTGATAAATTTAATGATTGTTGCATTTTAAGTGTAAAATTGTTCATCCATAAGGAGCCTTCCATGAAAAGTATTTGATGGTAAGTTATTCATTTTTGTCATCTATGAGCTTCAAACTTGTAACAGCGTATACCTCCAAAACAAAAAGCTGATTTTCTGACACAGAAAGTAGGTTGATAATTGTTGTTCCCTCGCTTAAGATACCGGTTGATTTTAAAAATAAACTGCAACTTCGCAGACTTGGATTTTGTCAGCTTTATAAGCAAACAAACACGGATGTGATACTCTTCAATTACCTACTTGACTCTCGAAAGCTTTTTTTTTAAATATTATAGACAGCTTTTATTTATACTTATGTAGATACATATCATACGCCACAGTCACATCAATAAAAACAGTTTATTTTAATTAATTAATTCAAATTTGAGAAAATACTAAGAAATTGCGCATTTTTCACTTGATATCAAATACTTACTTGACTTGTTGCAAATAAAGTAAGTAAGTTTAAAACCTAATTAACATTAATAAAGGGTGTTTTTTTAAAAAAGGTTTGATTTTTAATTTGGTAACACTCTTTCTCGTGACAGTCTATTTGACAGCTGATTTATGATTTGTGTTGAGTATATTTTACTATCACTGTTTTTTTTAGAGGTATAGAACTTTGAAATGAAATAAAACTAAGATGATTTTTCTAAATTGACATGAAATTTACTTTATTCGAAAGATAATCTTCTGGCGTTATAATTTAAATATGATTTCCGGCATATGACCGCCATGGCTGGCTCGGAAGTAGTCTAATTTGGAGGTCCAATTTTCCGTGACTTTTTCCAAGATTTGTGGCAGTATATCGGCAATAACGTAGCGAATGTTGTGTCCTCCAAGTGGTCAATCGATTCGGGCTTATTGGCGTTGACTAGGGACTTCACATATCCCCACAGAAAATAGTCAAGCAGCGTTAAATCGCACAATCTTGGAGGCCAATTCAAGGGTCCGTAACGTGAAACTATGCGATTACCAAACGTTTCCTTCAATAATTCGATTGTGGCACGAGCTGCGTGACATGTTCCGCCGTCTTGTTGAAACCACAGCTCCTGCACATCATGGTTGTTCAATTGATGAACAAAAAAGTCAGTAATCATGACTCTATAGCTGTCACCATTGACCGTAACGTTCTGGCCAGCATCGTTTTTAAAGAAGTTTTACTCAACCAAATTATTATTCCACTATAAAGCACACCAAACAGTCAGTTTTTGTAGATGTAACGGTGTTTCAACATTCACTTGAGGATTATCATCACTCCAATTACGGCAGTTTTGTTTATTGACTTATCCATTCAACCAAAAGTGAGCTTCATCGCTAAACAAAATTCGCTTATTAAAATTGGGATCAACGGCAACATTGTTTTTTTGGCCCATTTGGGCACAATTTGGAAGCGTTGTTCAGGCGTCAGTCTATTCATGTTGAAATGCCAAACCAAACTAAAAATAAACCACTTGAAAGCTGACCGCCAGTTATAATAGTGTTGACCTCTAAAAAAACACCCTTTACATATCTACTTATACTTATGGCCTCAGCTGTTGGATAGAGTGGTCGAAATTTCGCCTTCCAAATTTGAGGGATGTGGGAACGTTGGATATGTAAGGCGTACAAGCAAACCTATGTATACGAACATATCCATCAGGGCGTTCGTGCAAGTGCTGCTGCCAGAGATCACAAATAAATCTCAACCTTTTGAAAAGTTCCTTAATAATTGTTATTTTCAATAAAAATCACTCAATAACCTTTATTTAAAAAAAAAAATATCCGGTCAATGTCTGAGAGAAACCTTTATTTCGATTTTTTTAATGTTTTGGTCTACTAGTGAGATTTATCGCTGAGAGAAAAAAATAAATCTCATCTGCAAATTTATCAATTAGAATTTCCGTTAGTGTTTAGTATGACCGAAAACGGAAATGCAGTTAATTAGGCTTTTTAGTCATCGAGACCACAAAATAAAACAGTTCAATTGTGAACTCTGCAATGAAGATTAAAAAACTTATACTAGGCTGTGGACTTAATTTAAAATAATTCTTTAAAATAATAACTTTGTTTGAATTGCTATAAGAGTCTTAGATTTTTCTAACTTTAGTTTTAAAAAAAAGTTTGTCATCTTGAGCAGATATCCCCTACTTCAATACTACGAAATGTGGAAATTCTAGAATTTACGAATAAAATTTAGAGTTAAGCCGACGGCGACGTCTTTCAAATCTATTGTGTTTTATTACTCAGTAGCTGATGGCAAATCACTAGAGCCACGTCGAAATGATAAAACTTTAGATACATAATACCTATATTAAAATCTTTTGTCTATCTCCAATCGCTTCTGCTTTAGAATGTTTAATATAATTTTTGTTCTTATAAAAATCCCTTGTCGTCAATAACAATACCTCGAGCATGCGGTTCATTAAGATATTTTGCAACTGCCTTACAATCGACAAATTGTCTGGTTTGGCGATGAAATATGCAAAATCTATTACAAAACACTTTTTGATTTATTCCAAGGAGCTCCCCTTCTATTTATAATGCACTTTGATTGATCGGACAACATGATACGATCACTTTATATAGTTTATTGTTCACACGTGCATTGAAAATTGTCATTCTGCATCAGATTGAGATGTGAATGAAATATAGGAGCACCACTTTTAAAAATATATCGGCAGCCTTTCAAGATTGCTCTTTATTCAATGCAAATTATATTCCGCAAACAAAAAAGCCCTAAGTATATGAAATTGTAAGTTAGCTTTAATTGTTTTGACAGAGACGATTAAAAGTGAATCGCGGTGATCTGCTTTGTTTGCGGGCTAATAATAATTCAAACAAATCAGACTAAGCGGACTTGGAATTGTTATTGTCGGTCATTTATCACAACTTCATTATTTGTAGCTTGTAGGTTTATAAATTTAATGCAAATAAAGCGGTTTTTCTAATCAATGGTTTTATTCAAGGTGTATATTTTGCTAGACTTATTGTCACATTGATGAGAGATGGTGTCAGAAAAAGTTAAAAAAAAAACATATAATTTGCATTTTGTTTAATTTTTCTCACATAGTTTCAGGTAAAGGTGGTAGGTTCGATAATTTAAGCATATACCTACCTTTTAAGGTTTAAAATGGTCTTATAGCTCTCTTTTAGCTGGTTTGGTTTTGGCAACACTGGTTTTGACAGCTGACGTGTGTTTAGTACCTTGTGTCACTGTCAAACAGCTTCAGTTTGGTTTGCAATTTAACCATGGATCGTCTTACAAATGAACAACGCTTGCAAATTATTGAATTTTACTATCAAAATTCGTGCTCGGTTCGAAATGTTCATCGCGCGCTGCTTCCATTTTATGATCGGCATTCTCGACCTTCTGAGCAGTCTATTCGGAAGATTGTGACCAAATTTCACACCAAATTTACTTTGTTGGACATTAAACCACCAACACGTTTACGTACTGTGCGTAGTGAAGAAAATATTGCGGTCGTATCAGCTAGTGTGACAGAAGACCGCGAAATGTCGATTCGGCGCCGTTCCCAGCAGTTAGGCCTTTGTTACAGCACTACGTGGAAAATTTTGCGGAAGGATTTGGGCGTAAAGCCTTTTAAGATACAGCTGGTGCAAGAACTAAAGCCAGCCGACCTACCACAACGCCGAATTTTTGGTGAATGGGCTCTTGGAAAGCTGGCCGAGGATCCGCTTTTTTATCGAAAAATTGTGTTCAGCGATGAGGCTCATTTTTGGTTGAATGGGTACGTAAATAAGCAAAATTGCCGCATTTGGAGTGAAGATCAGCCAGAAGCATTGCAACAGCTACCAATGCATCCCGAAAAAGCCACTGTTTGGTGCGGTTTATGGGCCGGCGGCATTATTGGGCCATTTTTCTTCAAAGATGATGCGAATCGCAGCGTTACTGTCAATGGTGAACGCTACCGAGCGATGATAACAAACTTTTTTTTGCCCGAAATGGAAGTTCTTGACTTGCATGATATGTGGTTTCAACAAGACGGTGCCACATGCCACACAGCACGCGAAACAATGGCGCAATTGCGAGGCGAGTTTGGTGAACAGTTAATTTCACGTTTCGGGCCGGTCAATTGGCCGCCTAGATCGTGCGATTTGACACCATTAGATTATTTTTTGTGGGGGTATGTCAAGGCTAATGTCTATAGGGACAAGCCCGCTTCGATTGACGCACTGGAAGCCAACATCCATGCATTCATTCGTGAGATACCGGCCGATATGTGTGAAAGAGTATGCCAAAATTGGACTCAGCGGATGGGCTACCTGAGACGCAGCCGCGGTCAACATTTGCATGAAATTATCTTTAAACATTAAATTGAAAGGTTCAAACTATCGATTCAAATAAATATTTCATTCATTTTTTCGAATTTTTTGTGTTTTTTTTTTTTAAAAAAGTTCTAAGCCTCTTAAAAAATCACCCATTACTTACATCAGTCCATATTGATGTTATTTGAAAAAAAACTGACACACCACATCGTTTGGAATGTTTGACTAAAACAACAAACTCTAAAAAAAAAACGGTCTTTGCAACGTCAAACACCTGCTAGATGTGTTATAGACCAAGAGCCGGTAGCAAATTTTGGGAGTGGAGGTATAAATAAAATTCATAGGGCTATATGTGTAAGTATACCCATTACTACACCAAATCCAACCGTTTTTTTTTGTCAGCCGGGGATGGGTATTTTTTCCGATTTTTGTGTTGGAGGTATAACCACTTTAATTTATATAAACAATAGAGGATTGTGGACTGATTCAAAATATATAGGTAGGTCTCAGAAGATTCCGTTTCAGCCTTCGCCCCGTTAGACGGCTGTTAAATTTGCAAGAAAATCTACTTTTTGCGTTCGAGGTATAACCAAATAAATGATAGGTACACCAAAAATTCAGAAAAATTCTCCTGATTATCAAAATGTCGGTCTCAGACGTTTTGTTTTCAGCCTTGCCTTTAAGTATTTTCAAATTCACTTTTCAACTTAAAATTTTAACGGTAATAAAATAAGCTTTTCACTAGAGTTAAAAAAAAGTACATGTTATCACTGATTTGTTTGAAATATCGGTGTGGCAAGACCGCGCAAAAAAAGTGGATTTTCTGGAAGTTAAAACTCAATATTTCAAAATATGGTTAACATATCAACATCAACATATCATATGATTTGGTACAATAAATAACATTTGGTACTGTTAACAAGAAAAATACCTTTCATTTGATATCAATATCATTTTTCTTCGTCAATTATTTCGCCCGTTATGGAGAATTATTTGGAACAAAAGCTGAAATCCTTATTTTGCAATCGTCAACTTTAAGCCCAAATATCTCAAATTTGCAATGAACGATTTTGAAAATATTTCACTCATGTATCGGGATTCACTTCTCCTTTCATTTGATACCAATAAGCTCTCTAAAACAACTTTATTTAAAAACAAAATAAAAGAAGACGTTTAGCTATTGCTTTAAAAAAAATATGTAAAGGGTTTTTCAACAGGGACGCTACAAAAGTAGAGCAACAGGGACGGCAAACGACGCCATATTTCTTGCCGGTCTTTTGACATTTCTCTTCAGTAAGGTTTGCCATTTCATGATGGAAAGAAATACGAGCCAACAGCGAGTAGAAATTATTAAAATTTACTATCGAAATTCGGAGTCAGTGGCTTCAACGTTAAGAGCGCTACGTCCAATTTATGGTCGTCATAATCGTCCAAGCAGATCAACAATTGAGCGTCTGGTGGAAAAATTTGAATCCACAGGCACAGTACAAACTGTTCCCGTGCCAGTGAGACAAAGAAGTGCCCGTAGTGTAGAGAATATTGCTGCCACTGAAGCTTCAGTTGCAGAAAGCCCAAATGTGTCTCTCACACGTCGTTCTCAAGAGTTGGGCATCTCTGTGACGTCGTTGTTGAATTTTGCGAAAAGATCTTGGCCTCACAAGATTAAATTGACGCAAGAACTGAAGCCGCTTGACCACCAGAAGCATCGTATGTTCGTGAATTGGGCTGAGCAACAACTTGAAAATCATTCGGATTTTCATCGAAAAATCATCTTCAGCGATGAGGCTCATTTCTGGCTGAATGGCTTCGTCAATAAACAAAATATGCGGTATTGGTCAGGCAGCAATCTACACGTACTCCATGAGTCATCCTTGCATCCCGAAAAAATTACGGTTTGGTGTGGTTTATGGGCCGGCGGCGTCATTGGGCCGTACTTCTTCCGTGATGATCAAGACCAGCACGTTACTGTGAATGGGGATCGCTACCGTTCAATGATAACCGAATATTTTTGGCCCCAATTGGATGATATGGACTTGGAGGACATGTGGTTCCAACAGGACGGCGCCACAAGCTACACAGCGAATGTCACACTCACAATCAATTTATTGGAAACCAAGTTTGGAGAACGTGTTATCTCACGAAATGGTCCAGTCGCTTGGCCGCCTCGGTCGTGCAATTTGACGCCGTTAGACTATTTCCTGTGGGGCTACGTCAAGTCTATGGTCTATGCAAACAAGCCAGCGACGATTGATGAACTTCGTACGAATATCGAACGTGAAATTGCAGCAGTATCGGCTGATTTATGCTTGAAAACCGTCGAAAATTGAGTTCAGCGTCTGGACTTCTGCAAGCGTGCCCGTGGTGGCCATGCAAAAGAAATCGAGTTCTATACATAATGGCATCGAACGTACTTTCACCAGGAATAAAGAATTTCATTGATATCTAAAACCGTTTTTTTTTTTATTTAAAAAAACTTTTGTAGCGCTCTTACTGAAAAACCCGATATAATGGCATTGAATGTGTAACTGAAGTTTTTATATTCTGATTTAATTCAATTTTTTTATAGACCCCCTCTCCTTTAAGATTTTTTTCTTGTCTCAACCCAACCTATATGCTCTAGCTTTTGTCACACCGTATGCGAATAACCCTGTATATAATGGCTTTAAAACAACATAGCACAGCAATTGTACCTGTTAATACTTTACGTCTTTGCATAATTTGAAGTTAGCGCTTTGATGTGAATAGTTCATGAAATCGCGAAATGCCTGAAATAGGATCTACCTACTAGCATGGCGTTTTTGCTCCAATTTGGGCATTAGTTTTGCAGATTTGAATAATTTTTGAATTAGGTACCAATTTAGCAGCTAAGTTCACAACTCTTCAGCACTTTTAATAGCAAATTCATTGCCTTGAGAAATAAAGGGTTCGCCAAATAACTTTTCTTTTTTTTTGAAAATGGCGCAAAACATCGTCGAGTGAAGCTTCGGATGTGTGGCACGTAGCGCCGCGCCGTCCTGTTGAAACCAAATGTTGTCAATATCCTCCTCTTCAATCTTTGTGAACAAAAATTCGTTCAACACGGCCCGATAACTATCGCCATTGACTGTAACGGCCACACCTTGCTCATTTCGAAAAATGGCCCAATTATGCCTCTGGACCAAAATCCGCACCAAACAGCTGTGACTCGTTTTTGGTGTATCGGCTTTTCAATGTATGCGTGCGGGTTTTCTGTGCCCCAAATGCGACAATTTTGCTTGTTTACTACCCGCCAAGATCAAAATGAGCTTCATCTGAAAAGATAATTTTTTTGGCAAAATCGGCATCTTCTCTAAGTCGATCGCAGGCCCACTTAGAGAAGCGTATACACAACCATATTCGTTCAGCGGAAGGATAAAACTAATTATCTGTCAAATCAGACATGAGCTAAAGTGTTACCATTCACGAAATAAGCACTAGTTGAAAAAAAAATTGTGTGAGTGCCGGGACTCACGGTTAATATGTGTAAACATCAACGTGCGCGGATCCAAAACGGACTTGTTTTTTAAGGGGATCTTAAGATTTTTTTCACTGAACGCACCCATCCTAGTATGCAGATCGTAACGTTGCACACCGTAACGTTGCACGACGTAACACATCAAAACTTTAGATGGCGGACTCTTTAGATGATAGTTTCCATTCTTGAAAAAAAATACCAGTTTGAAGCGATTTATTAAAAATTATTTTTGAAGCTTTAAAAAGCGAAATGGCACAGTTTGATAGAAAATCGAATCCATCGAAAATTAGTTTTTTTTAAAACTAGTCCCTCAAAGAAATTTATCCAGAAATTAATTAAAAAAAGAGATTTTTGACTTTACAAAAAGATATAGCACGATATTTTAGATTTTACCGTTGTTTTCATAAAATATTTTTTTTTGTTTCAAAAAATTTGTTTAAAAAATTGCGCCTCCTACCTAAATGGGGGGAATAAACCATTCCCCCTCCCATACGATTGTCTCCACCTCTCTGCCCGGTTCCGGACCCCCACCATGGAACCAGAAATGTTTACATAAGCTTAAGTTTAATCAGCCTATTCTATGATATGATAATTTTGTACTTCTCGAATTATTTTCGTTATGCTGTTCCTTTCACTTAACCCCAATTATTTAAATTGCAAATTAAAATAAATAAACGTCCGATAACCTCGCACTGTCATGAAAATCTGAACTGAAGATTCCGTATAAAATTGCAATTGAAAATCAAAAATTAATCGATTTGAAATTTTTAATCGGTTCCGAAATGAGTTTCATCACACCGTTTGTCGGGCTGTAAGTCTGTGCAAGCATGTGTCCACTGTGATTTGAGCTTGAGCTTTGGGCTGATTTGCTTTAAATTTTGTGGAGAGCATTTTTATTTGATTCTCTAAAGGAGAATTGGAATTTTTGTTTAACTTATGAGAAACGGTGGTATTCCTACAATTTTTTTCAGTTTTCTTAAATTTTTTTGAAAATGGTTCTTATGATTTTGCTTAAACTTCATACCTGTAATGACCGAAATAGTTGTGAATAAACTGTGGTTCAGGAAATACGTAGATGGCCTTATTTTTCTGCTTTTAACTTAACTTAAAAATACTTCTTGAGATATCATGATTCACTCATAGGCGTCGCAGTATGTTTTTGTTTTATTTTATATTTGTGATCAGAATGTATGCTATGGATA
Source organism: Leucozona laternaria (assembly GCA_932273885.2). Classification (NCBI taxonomy): domain Eukaryota; kingdom Metazoa; phylum Arthropoda; class Insecta; order Diptera; family Syrphidae; genus Leucozona; species Leucozona laternaria. The sequence goes on along the minus strand of OW026366.1, from coordinate 250,751,958 downwards.
ACAAAAGCCGATAAAATTTAAAATAAATTCTGATGGAAAAATAAATTAAACTTTTCCTAATGGTTTTGGTGCAGTGATGTAGCATTGAGAGCAGTTCAAAAAAATATTTTTTTTCCGAGGGTCGAAAAAAGGTTGAGTGCAGTTACGACTCGAAACGTTGTGGACTTTTGACCCAATTGGATGGTTTATAAGTTCGCAAGTTTTATTGATTTGTGGACTTATTACTCATCAAAGTGGGTCAAAATTCATTTATGGACTGTTGACCTGTGGACTTATAACACTGCGCCAATATGTTATGTGCTACGGGCATGTTTACATAAATGTTTGTTCTTATTTTTTCGATGCAACCAATGACCAATGCAATAATAATAATTATGTACTCAGTCGTCTCAACTACATATAATTGAACGTTTATGCCTTTTGCTTTTATTTTCAAAGAATTTTTTCAACATTTGGTAAAAATAGTTTGAATAAAAATTCTTGATTTGTCAGTTCTTTTTTGAAATTTAATCCTCTTTTAAGTCAAGCATTTCAACATCCATTAATTTTGAAAATTGATGGATTCTAGTAAAGGGTGATTTTTTAGCTGGTTTGGTTTTGGCAACACTGGTTTTGACAGCTGACGTGTGTTTAGTACCTTGTGTCACTGTCAAACAGCTTCAGTTTGGTTTGCAATTTAACCATTGATCGTCTTACAAATGAACAACGCTTGCAAATTATTGAATTTTACTATCAAAATTCGTGCTCGGTTCGAAATGTTCATCGCGCGCTGCTTCCATTTTATGATCGGCATTCTCGACCTTCTGAGCAGTCTATTCGGAAGATTGTGACCAAATTTCGCACCAAATTTACTTTGTTGGACATTAAACCACCAACACGTTTACGTACTGTGCGTAGTGAAGAAAATATTGCGGCCGTATCAGCTAGTGTGACAGAAGACCGCGAAATGTCGATTCGGCGCCGTTCCCAGCAGTTAGGCCTTTGTTACAGCACTACGTGGAAAAATTTGCGGAAGGATTTGGGCGTAAAGCCTTTTAAGATACAGCTGGTGCAAGAACTAAAGCCAGCCGACCTACCACAACGCCGAATTTTTGGTGAATGGGCTCTTGGAAAGCTGGCCGAGGATCCGCTTTTTTATCGAAAAATTGTGTTCAGCGATGAGGCTCATTTTTGGTTGAATGGGTACGTAAATAAGCAAAATTGCCGCATTTTTAGTGAAGATCAGCCAGAAGCATTGCAACAGCTACCAATGCATCCCGAAAAAGCCACTGTTTGGTGCGGTTTATGGGCCGGCGGTATTATTGGGCCATATTTCTTCAAAGATGATGCGAATCGCAGCGTTACTGTCAATGGTGAACGCTACCGAGCGATGATAACAAACTTTTTTTTGCCCGAAATGGAAGTTCTTGACTTGCATGATATGTGGTTTCAACAAGACGGTGCCACATGCCACACAGCACGCGAAACAATGGCGCAATTGCGAGGCGAGTTTGGTGAACAGTTAATTTCACGTTTCGGGCCGGTCAATTGGCCGCCTAGATCGTGCGATTTGACACCATTAGATTATTTTTTGTGGGGGTATGTCAAGGCTAATGTCTATAGGGACAAGCCCGCTTCGATTGACGCACTGGAAGCCAACATCCATGCATTCATTCGTGAGATACCGGCCGATATGTGTGAAAGAGTATGCCAAAATTGGACTCAGCGGATGGGCTACCTGAGACGCAGCCGCGGTCAACATTTGCATGAAATTATCTTTAAACATTAAATTGCAAGGTTCAAACTATCGATTCAAATAAATATTTCATTAATTTTTTCGAATTTTTTGTGTTTTTTTTTTAAAAAAAGTTCTAAACCTCTTAAAAAATCACCCATTACAATTAATTAAGACTAATAAAATACCGGTATATTTTTGTTCATACAGATTGCTTAAGCTATTTCAGAATGGTTTGCCGATAAGTATTGGAAGAGTGATCAACAGTATGCTGTGTATCAATAAACTTCCTTTCAAGAAGGTTTTTTTTTTATATTAAAGAAGTATTAAGCGAAGAATTCATCACTTCTCGAGTACTCAATGTTAAATGACTTCCGAACCAGATCATTATTCACACCAAACAAGTGGAAATTTAGATCTAAATAGCCTTTATCATCACGAACTGGAATTTCTGGAAAAACGAAACAAAAAATTAAATAGAGTGACTTCGCTCTGTACTGTAACATACTCATGTGCTTGAGCGTAGTTGCCAACTAAATTGAAATTCTAACGGGCATTTATGGGAAAAAATGTTAAAAATATATTTTGTAACGTAGCAACTTTTCGGTATATGTCTGTCGAATGTCCATAAAACCCTGGGTGCCAGGTTTATAGCCAATTCAACTATTCATGTGACAAATATAATCGTATTTGGTTACTCCCGTAACATTGATCTGTTACATCCGTTACGATTTCAAATATTTTTTTCATATTTTAGTTCCTCATTTATGTATTGGAACTGTAGATGAAACTCTCCGTTAAATCCTGACGCAATATTTTGGACCACTTATGAACGTTAGTTGCCCTATTCGCCAATCAGCAGTTTTCTTAAGTCAAACCTGTAACGCAATTGAAGTAGACCCTATAAATAAACCACCCAATCATTTTTTTAAAATCAGTATGGAAACACTTTTTCAGCAGCGTGTATTTTTTTTGTAAAATTGAAAATGTTGAACACAAAATTATTCAAAGTGGTAACCGTAACAGATAAGTGAAGTGAAAAACGCCAGTGTGGGATATGAGCGTTAAGAAGGATTTATGTTCCGTGAAATGAGCGTAAAAATGAAGTAAAACGAGTATAAATGCGCAGCTGTTGGGTGGATGACTCGACGTAACCATACGACGGCGATCGACGACGACTATGAGAATCAGGAACAAGTTGATGGGCCTACACATTTTGGCCAATGAGTCTAACACGAAGCCCAAACGTCTCGGTCTCTCATTCTTTGCGGAATATATATGTATTGTTTACGTCTGCGTGTGTCTAGTCGATTTATTGACGTAGCGATGCCTTGTCCATGGAAACTTATCCGACATTCCATATAAAGATAGGTATAGTAGGTATATGTAATAGGGAAAACCCTCGAATAGATGTCTGTTACTATCTTGTCTATCGGTTCCTACCGTCCTACACATGGCCTACAGATTTTCTGCCAATAATTTAAGTCCCGCATTGCTGGCAAGAACTTGTTAGTTCTTAGAAGTAAAAAGGTCTTCATCAATAAAGGAAACATTTTCCATTGCAGTGATTATTAGTATTCCCATAAGATATGTTACATACAGCGAATTGATGTTTTTCTGACTCTAAAGTGGGATTTGTTAAAACTTTGAAATAGCCTTGGGCAGAGATAGCTAATATAGGAAGTGTTGGGCATTTTACATCACCATTAAAGTTTTCCATTTAAAAATACCTACTTATACAAATTGAGGGTTTATAGATAGTAGGTGCATATATTTTTTAATTTTATAATGACAAAACTGACTTCTGACTACAAACGCCAGAAGTGTCGAAAATAAATACTTTTTGAAGTATTATTTTTGGTAATTTCAGTCACTTGACATTTGAAAAAAAAACTAAGAAATACTGAGGAAAAGGCTTCTGTCAAGTTAGCACTACTTTTTGGGAAATTAAAAAAAATATGCACGACTGGATCGCACGAAATCGTTCTTGTAACGGGTGTTTTTTTTTAGACGTGTGGTTTTCAATCTGGCAATTCATTTTTTCGAAGTTGTTCTTTTTGACAGCTGCCACTTGATTTATGCTCAGTTTATTTATTTATTTGATCAACTGCAGACTTATGTCTAAGTTGTTTAGGTATAACTTTACATTAATGAATAATAACAAAATAAATAAGAAAAAATTTATGTACATAGATACATTGCAATCAAAGTAATTTACAATTATTAAAAAAGAAACACAAGATAAAATAGAATTTGAAATTCGTTAAGAAGACAATAATTTTTTTTAAGACAATTTTTAGACAAATTAAAATCAATGACGTTATGATGATTTACACATTACATTAACAGGTTCATTTAAACCACAATTAGATGTAGCAAACGATGTATAAAAAAAATATGCACGACTGGGTCGCACGAACTTGCTCTTATGCGCGATAACATTGTGGTTCTATAGTCTGAAATAAGTTAGCTATAGGAGTATATATTTTAACCATTTGCCAAATCTTAGTTTAGTTTCAGGTGGTATTATGTGAGTATACAAAAATTAACAATATAGCCTAGTGTTGCACATATGCATAAAAGGAAATTATACTATTTAAACTGGTAAATTGTTTTAAATCAACAAAATTAGAAAGAAATTGATTAAAATACTTTGAATCCGTTTTAACCCAACGCAATGTACACCATCTGATTTCTTATATAAATCTTTATTTATGAGAAAAAAAATTTGAAAATCGTAGGAGCGGTCTTAAAAATAAATAATTTCTTTTATATATAAAATTTCGTTAACATTTTTGAGAAAAATAATTGGTACGCCAATTTAAAGCATTTATTAATGTTGCGTTAAAAATTGAACTTCACAAAAAAATCTGCTACCAGTTTTCGAAATATCGAATTTTCAAAAAATAATTTTGATTTTTTTTTAAAAAAATCCAAAAATCATTTTTCAGAAAATTTTGATACGCACTTTTATTTATATTTGTTACAAGCTTCTGTATAAAAAATCTAATTTTATTCGGTTGATCAGATGTTCAGATAGTTGAAAATCAAAGAAACCGTTCTATGAGAGGTACTGTTAATAAACGTAAAATATAAACTTTAAGAATTTTAAATGGTAGATCGTACTAATTTAAATACACAAAAAAAATTTTATGAAAATCGTAGGAGTCGTTTTTGAGAAACAAAATATTTTTCTTGACGGTTTTTTAACATTTGTATGGGAGGTACCGTTATTTTTGGGTATTAGAATAATTTTTGTCAAAAATCTTCTAGATAAAGTTAAAAAACTGCTATTAACCAAGTTTAATAAAAATCGACCAAGTCGTTTTTGAAATATGGAGTTTTCAAAAAAAAATATTAAAACTTTTTTTAAAAATCTAAAAAATATTTTTTTGAAAATTGTGGTACACAATATTATTTAGAATGTGTCAATACTTCTTCATAAAAAAATTGATCAGAATCAGTTTAACCGTTTTCGAGAAAAGCGAAAATCAAAAAAATGGTTCTCTGGGAGGTACCATTAATAACCGTTTTTCGGAACCATTTTTTTTTATTAAACGGCAACCTCAAACTATTTAAATTTATTGAGTTCTTAAAAACAAATTCGGTAGCGCTGGATTTGAGAAAAATAAGTTTTTCCTTTTTGGCCACGAAAATTTGTATGACAGCTACTGTTAATTTTGGTCCTAAAAAAAAAGAGAACAAAATGGGTGGGGGGAATGTCCAAAAAACGCTAGGTACCAAGTTTAAGGAAAATCGACCCATCCGTTTAGGCTGTAGCCGAACCGACAGACAGACAGACAGACAGACAGACAGACAGACAGACAGACAGACGGACGTTTTTGCGAGACCCACTTTTTTTGACTTCTCTATCAACGTAATGTAAAGTTTGATCAAAATCTCGAGTTCGATTTTTTGTACGAATCCATAACTTCCCATATAGTACCTATATCGCAAGTAAAAATCATTATCGCGGGTTGATCTAGGTCGAGAGTTTATATTCAGCATACTTAGGATTTGGGCAGAATTAATTGATCCAGATAAAAGTTGAATGTGGAAAAGGCAATTATTAACTTCTCTTCTTTTCTTAAGCGTTGATAGACTAAGTAAGTTCAAACGATGTTCATAAGGTGGAAGATGTTCATTTGGGTTCCATGGCAGATGACGAAGGACGAATAATAAAAACTGTTTTTGTACACTTTCCAATTTATTTATGGACACAGTATATGCAGGACACCATATACAGCTACAATATTCCAGGATAGGACGGACCAGTGCACAATAGAGGATTTTTGAAATATAAGGATCATTAAATTCCTTAGAAAACCGCTTAATTAGTCCAAGGCGGCCTCAAGCCCTGCTTATTATAACGTCTATGTGTCAGTTAAATGACAGTTTGACGTCAAACAAAACTCCTAAGTCGTTGAATGAATCTACACGATCAACTAGATTTTCGTCAATGAAGTAAGAAGATAAAAAGGGTTTTCTCTCTCTAGAGTATGTCATTTATTTATATTGAGATCCATTTCATTTGAAATGCACCACTCGGAGGCTCTGTCAATATCATTTTGTAGAAATAAGTGTCCACTTGGAGTCGTGTAGCCATAAAAAAGCTTAAAATCATCGGCAAAGATTAATATATTTGAGTAAAGAATTTCCATGCCAATGTCATTAATAAAAATTAAGAATAAAAGCGGTCCAATATGACTACCTTGAGGAACTCCAGACAGCAAATAAATAATTTTGGACAGGCAGTTTTTAAAGTTAACAAACTGCGTTCGGTTATCTAGATATGATTTAATCCAAGTTAGAATCCACTCTGGAAACCCATATTTTTCAAGTTTTAGCAAAAGAATAGAGTGGCTAACTCTATCAAATGCCTTACTTAGATCAGCGTAAAAAATATCCGTTTGAAGTCCATTTTGCATATTCACATTCAATTGGTTTGTAAATTCTAGAAGATTCGTTGTTGTAGACTTATGCAAGCAAAAACCATGTTGTTCAGGAACAATGATTGATTTGCAAAAGAATTGAATGTGATTGGTGACTATGTTTTCAAAAAGCTTTGGTATGCATGAAAGTTTTGCAATTCCTCGGTAATTCTCAGCATTGTTCTTGTTCCCACTCTTGTGAAGAGGTTTAATAAACTTTAATAAACGAAGACTTCCACAAGTCAGGAAAAACACCAGACGACAGCGAACAGTCAAATATATAAGTAATTGCAGAACATATGTAGGATTTACAAGTTTTAACAAATATAGACGGAATATTGTCAGGACCATACGAACATGTACTCTTTAAGTCGTCTATATATTGCATTACTTCCGCTTCAGTCAGTCTTAAAAAAGGTATATCACAGTTTAATCGATTTATTAAAGAATTATCACAGTATTTTGGATTGCACGCAGTGTACGTTTGTTGGAAAAAATCTGCAAATATGTTACTTATTTCTATATCACAGGAGGAGGACTTATTATTATATTGCACGAATGGTGGAAAACTTGAGGCTTTCCTTTTAGAGTTTATAAACTGCCAAAAGATTTTAGGATTTTTTGAAATATTGCACTTTATTTGATTTATGTAGTTGTTATATGTTGTCCTCAATGATAGTGGTAGTACTGATTATAATGATGGATATCATGTGTTTTTTTTCCATTTTTTGAAGAATACATTTTTTTTTTGGTTTGCCATTTCTTAATGAATAGACTTACTCCTGAACAACGTTTGCAAATCTTGCAAATTTATTACCAAAATAATGGTTCGGTTCGCTCGACGCATCGCGCGCTGCGTCCAATATTCGATCAAGCTCATTTTTGGTTGAATGGGTACGTTAATAAGCAAAATTGTCGTATTTGGAGTGATCATAATCCACAAGCCATTGTTGAGACGCCGTTACATCCTCAAAAAGTCACTGAAGGGTGTGCTCTTTGGGCAGAGTGAATCATTGGTCCATATTTCTTCAAAAATGAAGCCGGCCATAATGTTACAGTCAATGGGGAACGCTATAGAGGCATGATTAATGACTTTTTCGTGCCTGAATTGGAGGATGTTGATGTGGACGACCTTTGGTTCCAACAAGACGGCAATACAGCCAGCGAAACAATCAATTAATTGAGAGAAACTTTTGGTGAGCGCATTATCTCGATCCGTGGGCTTGTGGCGCTGCGTGGCTTCCAAGATCGTGCGATTTAACACCGCTGGACCATTTTTAGTGGGGTTATGTGTAGTCGCTTTGTCTACGCAGATAACCCCGAGAAGATGGACGCGTTGGAAGAGAATATTCGGTGCGTTATTGCTGAAACACGGACCCAATTGCTGCAAAAAGTGGTCGAAAATTAGGCCTCTCGGCTGGAATTTATTCGAGCCAGCCGCGGTGTCCACTTGCCCGATATCATTTTTAAAACATAATGAAAAACCCTTATCTTTATAAAAAAGCTAAATTCTTAGCCATAACATTGAATAATATGCGTTTTATTTCTTCTTGAAAACCCACGTCTAAAAAGTACACCCTTTATTAGGTTGTGTTTATGTTGGAGCCTCGATACACGATTCGAACATCATACAACAACAAATCAATGTAAAGTGTCCTCAAACATGCTCGAATCGATGCTATATATTGAATTGTTAATCGGAGCATCGGAGGTCCAATATAAACACAGCCTTAAGATTTAGCTGAAGGGTTTAGTTTCTACAAACAAAAATTGTTCCTTAGTTAAGTTTGTAAGCCATTTTTTTTTGCGTATTTTCTATGTATGTTGTTGATTTTTGGATAAGAGAGCGGTCATTTAAAAATCAAAACTTTTTATTATCAATTATTCTGGTGTGAAAGGCATGACGCATGTTTGCCCCCAAGGTTAAAAATAATCTTAGCCATAGTTGCACCACTTGGTTCACCCTCATAAAATCTATATCGATTACAACTATGTGTTAAGCCATGAGCTTTAACAACAACAACAAAAATCCCATAAATTATAACCCGCATAATATTGTTCAATTAAACTGATTAGTTGAATTTATAAAAATATTTACTCCAAGTCACCACACCTAGTATGTTCATTCAGACGTCGCGTCGTTGTCGACGTAGTCGACGTCGGTCGTCGTCTTTTAGTCCAAAACGGTTTCGCCTTAACACAAAGCCATCACCTACTTGTAACCAAGACCCCGATTGCCTCCTTAAACTCCAACCACAGCTTCTGGCATTAAACGCGTAGGCCGTCCACCGCACCGGCCCGGCCCGTCCCGTCCCGGCCTGACAGTAGTGACAATAAAATATAATCTTACACTCTGATTCGTTTGAATTTACAAACTTTACAGCACCAAGCTATTTGCATCTTATAAACAAACGATGAATGAATGAATGGAAACGACTTCAAAGATATTTTTTAATTTCGCAACTTTACAACAAAAACAAAAAACATCAACAAACAACATCGTTTGAAGCTCAGCAATCTGTCGCCTTTTTAAGAATTAAGTTTAATCTAGCGGATTTTGTTTTGATTTTTCTAATTCCGCACCGGCTAATACTTGTCATGTTGTCGCTCGCTGTATAGCAACGGTGTTTCGTCGTCGGTCGTCGTTAATCGGGATTCCAAGCGTAGGTAGGCGGTTAAGGCTGGAGAGATATTTTTGAATCCCCAGAGGTATAATGCTTTTGCTGTATGAGCTACGACAGGTGGAACGGTTTTATTTGCACATGCAAAAATTTATTCAATATGTTCTTCCGTGGGCGAATCGTAAAAGCTGACGCGGATAGATTTATAATTAAATAAGTATCACATTGATAGCTTGGGATGTGGCGAATTGGCAATGTAAGTCGTTTTTGGTGTCGATCGATATTGCTAGTGGGCGTGGTAGGTATATAGTTCTTTTTCGCAATTGTGTTTCGGTGCAAGAATTTGGAAAGGAAATAAATCTTTATCTTAATATTAATTTAGAAGCTTGTGGAATAATAAATTATGTTATCAGTTTAACGATTTGATACTGTGGTTGAAGGCTTGGGGTTAGTACGTGTTTTATTCCGCTTAGATATTCCACAGGGTCTTGGAACTTTCCTACAATTTATAGGGTTAAACTAGTTGACAGTTATCTTAAAGCGTATATACCAACAGAAAATATGTTATAAATGATTCTAATGTCTTGTATTTTAACAAAAACTTCTCTATCTTAATACCCGAAAGGCACTCCCAGAAGAGTGTAGTGTCTTTCGAGCTGCAATTTACGCTATTGAAAAAGCGGCCGGAATAGTTCACAAGAAAAAAATGACCGTCGGAGATCACATTTTTCGTGGACAGCCAAGCTGCCATCAAAGCAATAGCCAGTGATATGTGAGACTATAAGATTGAAGGCAGCAGCAAAAGGCCGAGGCATACTGAATTATATTTGCAACACCAACCAAGTCAAACTCTGATGGGTTCCTAGAAAAGCAATATTGGAGGGAATGACATGGTAGATCAACTGGCAAGGAAAGGGTCTGTATCAAATAGAGACAGTAGTAGCCAATTAGACATGGGACCTGACGTCCCAATTGGCGTTATTAAAAGGAACTATAATAACGAAAGAGGAAATCAATAACTCCAGGATGTCCAGGAATGACTGCGTTATCTCTAGATAACCTAGAATTAATGAAAAACAATCTCAGTATATTCTATCGCTGAGTAAAAAGAATGGTAGAAACCTGACAGGTGTACTAACGGAGCATTGTGTCATTGGCACGGGCTGGTTCGCAAATGAACCAGTCTATGTCAACCATTAGTTAGGAACATCTATGTTTTTTTCGCTAAGGGGATGACAATAGACCAATAGGCCCCTGTGTACGTAACTGTAACACCCTCCGAGCTATGCATGGGGCCTAACTTAATGTCTTGCAAATATATTATTGTGAAGATTGTTGTGCTTTTGATAACATTTTTCGAACTCCGATAATCCTCACAAGAAAACTCACCACAGAGTTGTGACCTGTCTTGAAAGAGATTATAGTTTCGATTGTGTTTGTGACTCAAAAAGTTGTGACTATCGGGAAAAGTCACAAAATTAATTTAACCTCTTCTTGTGTCTTGTGTGGTATAAGTGATGTTGGGGAAATTCTGTAAGGAGCGAAGCAATAACTATAATATAAATAAGTTCCTTTCATCTCTTCGCATTTCTGGCAAATTACTTAGCTGATGCCACAATCACAGATCCTTACAAATGTATAAAGCAGCTGCAGCATGAATTAAACTTTGGGCAACGCATTTCTGTTAAGTTTGTTGCACAAAAAAATAATTGCGTTATCGTAGGAATTTTTTAAAGGAAATATTTTCTCAAAAATACCCTTTAGATAATATTATTTCCAGACTTTTGTTAACTCGGTCAAAGCACCTTTCAACATCGATGAAATATTATGACCTTGAGCGATGATTCATTCAGGTGATGGTAACAAGTCGGAAAACAAAGTTTTGTTCGACGCCGATCGTCTGCAAGCTTGTCCAACCTTACCATACCCTTTTCACCATTGATGTTGTTGTGGACGCCCGGATGCCAATGACTTCTTTTTAGGTGTCCGTATGTGGGTGGAGGACAATATTTGTTGAAACGCCCTCTGTTAGAGGAAGGAAAAAGTAAATATTAGACCTGTTAAGATGGCGGAGGCGATTCTCGAAATGTCGAAATGAGGCGAATTGGATTAAGGCGACTACTACTACATTGACATATCAAAAAGAATAATTTATAGAAAAAAACGATCAGGGCTAGCGGGTGTATTGCACCGTATGGCTAACTGTGTGAGAGGGGAAATGCTTTAGAAAAAAAAAAGTGGCATGTTCACTGGTTGCAATCTGTATGGATGAAAATATAAATGACAGATCTTTCTCCAGAGTGAAGTTGAGCGGCCGTCCTGAGCTCGGATGACACTACCGTTTTTGTACGAAAAAATTGTTAGTTTTTTGTAAAATACAAAAAGTAAGAAACAAGCGGTGATTTTAACTTTGGTGGATTTATTTCTCAAAGTATAATATGTTTTTTTTTGGGAATAGGTAATAATATAACATTTTTTTTGTTTTGCTTTAAAGTCATAAAGATATAACTACGGTGTGTTAATTATTATAATTAAACACTCGGAGAAATTGTATGGCAATAAATTTTTGTTTGCAAATAAAAACTAGTGTGAGGTGAGTTTGCAACAGAATGATTTTGTTGAAGAAAGGTGTGTTAAAGTTGTTAATTTATACAGGCTATCGTCTATCACTACGTTGTGGATTTTGGCGGTTCCAGCTGGCTAGCGGAGCACTGGGCCGCCACTGACTTTTGGGTTCGATGTGTATATATATATGGATATACTAACGATAAAAGACGGGAACTCATAGGTCCTCAGCAATTTTGGAAGCCTTTATTGTTGCTTATCCTGTTTTTCTTGGTGGTGAAAGTGCTTGATATCCACCAGAACACACTGTGATCACTCCATCGACACGGAAGTCCTCATAAGGCCATTTTTTTTGTCACTTTGGACCCGTTCACCTGTGTTATTGGAAATCCAACCTCAAAGGAAGTAGCTGGAATCGGATGGAATATTCATTTGCCAGAACACCCTCTCATTTAGGGTACCAGGTTTGAACTTAAACTATCAAAAGCAAGTTACAATATTTAAATTATCGGATTAAACGTCAAATCGTTGAGTATTTCTTGCAATTTTAAAATTGATACGTAAAGATGTCATCTAGAATCTAAGTTAGAGACTTATTTATCATCATAAAAATCGCGTTAAGGACTTTCCATGTCCGTCTATTACTTAAATTTTGGTTCCTGGTTGCTGTGTTGTTCCGGTTTAATGTATTTATTAAATCAAGAGACGTGAAGTTTTTTTTTGTTATAAGTTTTTTTTTTTTGATTTAATGCTCATATCATTGTTTTTTTTGCATTTCTTTTATATTATTTTATTATTCCTTTTTTTCTCAAATTTTCATTTATTTATTTTTTTTCCAATTTAAATCAAAATTGTAAGTGAAAAGGTTGATTTTCAAGGCCTATCATTTTGATTACTCCATGTTTGGTTTTCGTGACGTTGTCTTATTCGCGAAACTGTCCACCTCCAAAGAGCTCTTAGAAGGTAGGGAATGTTGTTTTTTTTTTGTTGCGTAATTATCGTGCGTGGATAGGTTATTTTTCAGAGTTTTTATGATAGACCTTTTGAGAAACAAATCTCTCTCACGGTGTTCTTGCTGTTTTTGCTTCACTTGAATCTTTCACCTGTAAAAGAAATAATTTTCTTAGTTAAGATACTTTTTTTAATCAATAATTGCGATTGTTTGCTATCTTGATTACTTAATCTACTAAATTTCAAGATTAAACTTAATTCGTTAGCTATCCAATGTAAATCAAGGATTAAAACTGTTGGTAAATAAAACTTCAACAAACGTCTCTTTTAGATGAAATCATTTGTTTTCTTGGATTTCCTAAACGAAATCGTGATGTATTAAAGCAATAATTTTCAGGGGTGTGGATAGTGGCCTAGCTATTTCGGTGAAGATGGTATGATCTGAACGCGATCATCCACCGTCAATTGGGGGAATCTAAAAATGGCCGCAGATTCCCAGGTAGGGCGGGTAAAGGCCACACTGCAACTACATCCGCAGTGCCCTTGGGTGTGGTGAGTGTCCGTCCGGTATTCACCTCTTTTGAGTCCAGGCCTGATGTGTGTATTTGTTGCCGGTGAGGTTTAGTTTCGGGGGCAAGATCCCCCCCCCATCCGTCGAGCTCAGCTGTGTATCGCAAGTAGGCCGCGTCCTCGGAACTAGACATTCCCTCCTGTTCCCATTTACCTTTCCTATTTATACCTACCTTATCCATATTCTGTTCCTCTGCCTAACCTACTCTTAATCCTCCAATTTTCCTCCCAACTCCTCTCCATTTGCCAGCAACAATGTTTATTATATAGCGACCTATCTGGGCGAATCTCTATCACTTGACTGTTTCGTTAAAACTTCCATAGAAAAACATTACTGACTTTACCCTAAATTTAGGCAAAAGGGTTACCTAAGAAGACTAGTGAATTTACGTTTAAGTAAAGAACAATGCTTATATTTCTCCCGTTTCAACCAGCAATATGTTATTTGGAGTGCACTGCGGTAGCTTAAATATCCTCTTTAAAAAGAAGCGAAGCAGTTTTTCGACCGTTTCATAATGCTTATAGCCCCATACCTGGGCTCCATACAACATTATTGACTTAGAAACTGCCTGGAATATTTGATATTTTACTTTAATGGATACATTTTTATCTTCCAGACAGTTTTTCCACGCTAAACTTATGGCGGTTTTAGATGCTGTAAGCTTCTCCTTAAAGTGTAGTTCCATGCTCATGTTACTACAGATGTTTATACCCAAATAAATATTTATAGGATTTAACCGTTTCTATTTCCTGTCATTCAAAAAACCATTTTTCGTTTTGTGAGTATCTACCTCCTCCCTTTCTAAGAACCATTGGTTTTTGATTTCGTCGTGTTAACCTGTAACCTCCACTCTGCACAATATTTTTGTAGTTGATTTATCATTCCCTGTAATCTTTCCGGGGAATCTGCCAGTAGCACCAGATCATCTGCATACATCAAAACTTTGATTACTGTCCCGCCTAACCTCAAGCCTCCGCAAAGGTGTTCTGAAATGTCGTCGATATACATCACAAATGCTTGAGGGCTAAAATTGCATCCCTGTTTAACACCTGTAAGAGTTTCGAAAAAATTTGATAGTTGCTTTCCGTCCCAGACTGCTGATGTCGTTTTTTTTGTAAAGGGTTTGTAGCGTGATATGCATTTATAAAAACACGCAATGAAAAACACTTTGAAATTAAATCGCGTTCGCGAGTCGCAGATAAATATCTGTCGTTAGATTGTTTGTGTGAACGCGGTCCGAACCCTTGTATTGAGTAACTTTCGGAACAAATCTTAAAAATATAGAATCGCTACTAACTTCGGCTACATTCAAAATTAGTTTCTTCTGTCTTTCAATTTCTTCAATCATTCTTTACTTGTCATTTTGTGCTGATGCTAAAGAGCTCCAAAATTAAAATTGTAAATCTAAAGTAAAATAATAAGTTTAAATAAAATTGTTTAGTTCTTTTTTGCAAAAGAAGATTCTTTTAATTCCGCGTCATTGGTGGGCTGCAAAGGATAACCAGCACGAAATATATTGGTTATATTGGTGACCCCGAGACAACATTTTTTTTTTCTTCCCTCACCACGACGTGACGCCGTCATTACCACACAGTTGGAGTGCCGTTAAATTTTGTTGGCGGTATAACGCCACATAAAGCGCAGTTGATTTTTTTTTCTTGCTGCAACGGATTTAACACGCTACAACCAACTAACGGCACCAACGGCGTGCAATTTAACAGGATTTTCACCAACACACCACTTGCGATTAAGATTTCTTATATAGAAACATATAGTCGTTTACTATATTGGAAGCAACGGCGGAAGAAAAAAAAAAAAAAAAATTTTTCGCTGTGACCGACACGGCATAACACACTGCTCAATTGTTCGCCAACGCCCATTATCGTTGTTGCTTTTCCCGTCGTTTCTGCTACCCGTTGTTGCTACTGCTTGCTGTTGTTACTGCAGTTTGTCGCTATTGCTCGTTGTTGCTGCCTCCAAGGCTTTTACAACTAGTGCCACCTTCGTTGCCGTTCAGATAGATCCACCGCCATCACGATCACTATCTAGACGAAGTACAAGAAAGCCACGATTACCACAATTCGCTTTCGCCACCGCCATTGCTCCGCCAGTTTCGCCTCCGCCATTGCTCCGCCAGTTTCGCCACCACCATTGCTCGATTTCACCACCACATCGACCTAATTCAATAATCGCCGATCGCTCCTTTCACATCTAAACAAAAAGGACGCTCAATCCAAACAATTTTCGTTGACTTTAATTCACATCACCACAAGAAAAGAGTGACTCAAGTTGTATATACGATTTCATGGTAAAGTTTTTGGCAGCGAGACAGTGGCCAACTTCTGTAACTCGCATTGGCACGTGCGAACTATACTTTTTCAACATTTTGTGCAAAGTACAATAAGAATTTGCTCCTGCTTACAACAACTACAAGCTGCATCATCGCCATCAGCGCAAATTCCTGAAATTCATCAGCGCCCAACCAGAAGACCAGTTAAAATTTTCAACAAGCAGCAACATCGTGAAAACCAGTCAAAATCTTTTTCAACGCATGCCGGTATCCTGATTTTTAAAGCTGAATGAAATATTTTAAATTGTATAAAAATTATACAGGTGAGAGTATCTTTATGTAATAGTATCAGCACAAATTTCAATATATATTCAAATTTCAATAAATTTAGATTATTTCATATAACATTTAACATATAATTGAAATTCGGCATTTTCTTGCGTTTGGATAACATTTTTTTTTTTTTTTTTTTAACTACAATAAAATTTTTATAATCAAAATTTCGTCTGTCAAATAACAAAATTTTTGATAATAGGGAATCAAAGTAAAACGTTCACACCAGCAAATTTATTACGCGATACTTTCTCTACCGTTTGAATCCGAAAAGGATTTTTCATATTATTCGCGATTCAGTTTCAAAATTTGCTTTTAAATTCTACATTCATTTCAAGTTGTTTTCAATCACTTAATGACTGAGACTAAGACTGAGATGAATAACGAAAATACTCAATCGGGACTTGATCAAAATGGATCAAATGGATTGAATACAGATCCGACTACACATTTACAGTCGAGTCTCCCTCAAGGGAATTTGGATTCGATTCGCGTTCGCCTTCCAACATTTTGGAATTCCAATCCGGTCACCTGGTTTATTCAAGCAGAAGCGCAATTTTCGGTGTACAGAATAACCAGTTCTGAAACGAAGTACTGCCTCACAGTTGGTTCACTACAACCAGAAACTTGCGATTCGGTAATCGACATTCTTTCAAATCCACCTTCTACCGACAAATATCTCACTTTAAAGTCAGCTTTAATCGAACGCCATTCTGTTTCCGAAATCAAACGTCTGGAAACTCTCATCGACAAAGCAGACATCGGTGATCGAAAACCGTCGGAAGTCTTGCGGTCAATGAAGATGCTATCTGGAACTTCCTTTAGTGATGATATTATCAAAAATTTGTGGATGCGTCGATTACCACAACCCATTAACATCGCGTTGTTATCGGTTGGCTCAAAAACACTCGAAGAATTGGCCACTCTTGCAGATAGGATCTATGAGGCATCACAAGGTGCAAACATTCATAGCGTTTCAACTTCACAACAAAACAACAATTCTGTTAATGGTAGTAATGAGCTTGAGCAAAGACTTGCTAGAATCGAATCAGTGATTGAGGCTTTTTCCTTTAACAATTCACGCTCTCGAAGCAAAAACAGATCTTTTCAGCATTTCAGAAATAGAAGTTCACACAGCCGTGCAAATTCGAGATCAGGGGCAGGTATTTGCTGGTATCACAGGCGTTTTAGAAAAAATGCAAAGAAATGTGACAAGCCTTGCAATTTTGATAAAAGCAAAAACCAAAATCGCACGAATAACCCAAACTAGTTAAACCTGCTGTTGCAGCGGCAAACATGCAGTGTCCCTTGAGTCGCCGCTTATTCATTAAGGATAGAAATTCTAACTTCACTTTTCTGGTCGATACAGGAGCGGATCTGTCAGTTCTTCCTCATAGCAATAAAAAGGGATCAAAATCCCAAGATCCTTTGTTTTTACTCTCAGCTGCTAACGGTACTTCAATTTCAACTTTCGGTTCAAAATTATTGAACATTGATATTGGCCTAAGGCGTAATTTTGTTCATTCCTTCATATTAGCCTCAGTAAATAGACCAATATTAGGAGCCGATTTCTTAGCAAAGTTCAGTCTATTAGTAGATACCAAAAACAAGAGATTAATTGACCCTCTCACTAAGTTGCACACTTATGCAACAGCTATTAGAACTGACGATCCGACCCCTAAACATTTCCAAATCACAAGCGAATACAATGAAGTTTTAAGAAAGTTTCCAAGTTTAACTCAAGAGCCCAATTATTTTGCACCAATCAAACACACAATAGTTCATCATATTGTTACAAAAGGTCAACTTCCAGTTTCAAGGCCTAGACGGCTTGACGCATCTAGGCATAAAGCAGCAAAAACCGAGTTCGATCACATGATGCAACTGGGAATTTGTCAACCTTCATCTTCGAGCACATGTTCACCTCTTCACATGGTTAAAAAGAAAAACAACCAAGATTGGAGGCCTTGTGGTGATTACCGCAGATTGAACGCTGCCACGGTACCGGATTGTCATCCGATCCACCACATACAAGATTTCTCTATGAATGTTCACGGTTGCAAAGTTTTTTCGAAGTTAGACATTGTGAGAGCATACCACTTAATCCCAGTTGCATCAGAAGACGTCCATAAAACCGCACTAACAACACCTTTCGGTCTTTTTGAATGGCTCCGAATGCCATTCGGACTACGAAACGCAGCACAAACGTTCCAGCGTTTCATGAACGAGGTTTGTTTCGGGCTTGATTTCGTTTTCACGTACATTGATGATCTTCTTATTGCCAGTAAAAACGAAGAGCAACACAAAGAACATCTACAGCTACTTTTCAAAAGATTAGAAGAATACGGTGTAAACATCAATCTTTCAAAATGCGTTTTCGGTGTTTCCACTTTGGAATTTTTAAGTCACACGATTAACGCTGAAGGAATTTCTCCTTCAAAAGATCGCGTTAATGCAATTTTAAACTTTCCAACACCAACTTCAATCAAGCAAATTCAACGTTTCATAGGAATGATAAACTATTATCATCGCTTTATTCCTAAACTAGCTCAAAAAGTCGCTCCACTTCACACACACTTAGCCTTGCTGACAAATCAAAAGAAATCCAAAAAAGTTTTTTCTTGGCCAGAAAATCTCAACAACGTTTTCCATAATGCAAAAGAAGCTCTTTCGAAAGTAACTCTTCTGGTTCACCCCATACACAACGGCACTCTCAGCATCGCAACGGACGCTTCTGATGTAGCCGTGGGTGCAGTTCTTCAACAGAAGATTTCACATTCTTGGCAACCCTTAGCATTCTTTTCTAAGAAACTCAAAGACTCAGAAGTAAAATACTCAGCTTTCGATCGCGAACTACTAGCTATATATTTGGCAATCAAGCATTTCCGATTTTTCATCGAAGGGCGAGAATTCACAGTCTTCACAGATCACAAACCACTTTCGTTCGCATTAACGAGTAAAACAGAGAGAAGTCCACGTCAAACACGTCATCTAGACTTCATTTCTCAATTTACTTCTGATATTCAGCACATTAATGGCAAAGACAATGTCGTCGCTGACGCCCTCTCTCGTATCCACGAAATCGCCGCTATTAAAAATCACGAATTGGACTTAGAAACGATCGCCCAACTTCAATCCAACGATAAAGAGCTACAGGAACTTCTTCAAAATAAAAACTCAAAAAAATTTTCAAATTTCTTATTGAGAGAGTTTAAATTTCCCAATGTGAGCATTTACTGTGAAACTTCAACCAATAGAAATCGTCCTTTCATTCCTTCCGCTCTACGTTTAAAAGTTTTCACCATTCTTCATGGAATTTCCCATCCAAGCATACGTTCAACTCGAAAACTCATCTCAGAACGATACTTCTGGCCGAGCATGAACAAAGACGTTAACAATTGGACGCGTGCGTGCACAGGATGTCAAAAAGCCAAAGTCCAAAGACACACTAGGTCAGAACATGGAAGATTCGAAATACCAACAGGTCGATTTGACCATATTCACATAGACTTAGTAGGTCCACTCCCTTCGTCTAATGGCTTTTCTTACATCCTCACGGCCGTAGACCGATTCACCCGCTGGCCAGAAGCCTATCCTCTAGTTGATATAACAGCCAGCTCTGTAGCAAAAGCATTTGTCGAAAACTTCATTTCACGTTTTGGTACTCCTTTAAAAATCACTACGGACCAAGGAAGTCAATTCGAGTCAAAGCTTTTTAGCGAACTTTCTAGACTGTTGGGTATACATAAAATTCATACTACGCCATATCACCCACAAGCCAATGGCATGGTTGAGCGTTTTCACAGGCAACTCAAATGCTCATTAAAAGCTAGATGCAATACCATCAATTGGAGCTCAGAACTTCCAATTATCCTTTTAGGGATCCGTTGTGCAGTAAAAGAAGACTTAAATTCTTCTGCAGCAGAAATGGTATATGGGCAAAATTTGAGATTACCTGGAGAAATTTTCATTGGCAACGAAAATAAAGAAAACTCTCCAGACGCCTTGATAGAAAAGCTCCGCAACGTAATGAGAAACATGATACCAACAGAATCTAGACAAGCTAACCAAGATATTTTCATACCAAAACATCTAAATGAATGCAAACAGGTTTTCGTTAGGATAGACAAAGTAAAAACAGGTCTTATGCCTTCATACGAGGGCCCATACAAAGTTGTTCGACGACTGAGAAAACACTTCGTGATCCAAATAAAAAACAAAAGTATATCGATTTCGATCGATCGTCTCAAACCAGCACATTGTATCTAGTGTTTCAATTTGAATTAACCAGAGTTTTAAACCATTGACAAAATTTCTTTAACTCGAAGAGGGGGACTCGACTGAAGGAGGGTGATGTAGCGTGATATGCATTTATAAAAACACGCAATGAAAAACACTTTGAAATTAAATCGCGTTCGCGAGTCGCAGATAAATATCTGTCGTTAGATTGTTTGTGTGAACGCGGTCCGAACCCTTGTATTGAGTAACTTTCGGAACAAATCTTAAAAATATAGAATCGCTACTAACTTCGGCTACATTCAAAATTAGTTTCTTCTGTCTTTCAATTTCTTCAATCATTCTTTACTTGTCATTTTGTGCTGATGCTAAAGAGCTCCAAAATTAAAATTGTAAATCTAAAGTAAAATAATAAGTTTAAATAAAATTGTTTAGTTCTTTTTTGCAAAAGAAGATTCTTTTAATTCCGCGTCATTGGTGGGCTGCAAAGGATAACCAGCACGAAATATATTGGTTATAGGTTTCAATCAGTTTTCCAAATTTCCTAGATACGCCAACATTATATAACTTACAGAAGAGTGCACTTCTGTCTACAATATCGAAGGCTGCTTTAAGATCTATACGAAGAACGCATATAGTTTTTTCTTTGCTCTGATGAAGCTCTGCGCTACCGTGGTAAGAATAAAGATTTGATCTATTGTCGAGTAATTCTCACGGAACCCTGCCTGGAATTCACTAAGAATGTTATTTTGTGAAGTCCAATCTTGGAAACGTTTTGCTAAAATACCCATTAGTATTTTCAACCCAGAATTTAAAAATGAAATGGCTCTGTAGTTTTCTACTTGGTTGGGATCGCCCTTTTCAAAGATTGGGAAAATCACACTTTGTTGAAAGCTATTTGGGATATCTCCTGTTTCAAAAATTCGATTGAATTCTTTAGTGAGTATTTGTAACAGGGAATTATTTGCGTATTTGAAGAATTCAACTGGTATCCCATCCGTTGCTCTTTGCTCTTATTTAACCACATCCTTACTTCTTCCTGTGTAATGGGACTATCCAAGAGATCAACCTTTGTATCTGGAACTGCATATTGAAAACTAGACTGATGAAGTATGGAGTTGAGTGGATTCAGGTTTTTTTTGAAATGTTGTTCCAATTGATTTCCGCTTATGTTTAGACCAATTTTGAACTTTTTCCCATTTTTCTTGTTAAGGAGTTTTCAAAGAGTTACTGGGTCCCTGCATTGGGATATTTCAACTGCCAAGGAGGTCTGAAAATCAAGTTTCTTCTTTTGGCATGTGTTCTTGTATTTGCATTTTGCGTGAAGATACATTTGCTTATTGCAACTTGGTTCATCGTATTTTCGGTATAAATCAAGTAGACGAAATGATTTTTTTCTTTGCTTTTCGCAGTCAGAGTCGAACCATGGCTCTTTTTAATATTTAATTTTTTGTTTCTGAGGTAAAAGGTCGATAGCGGTTTTGACAATCTGTGTTATATCGTCCATATTGCCAATTGTAATTACAGCTTCAATCAGTCTACTCAGGGTTACGTCAGTAGTTTTCTGCTTGGGTATGATTCCATTTATATCTGGGTAGTAAATTTATTGTAACCTCACCAGATTTCATGTCACACGTATAAAAATTAAAAGTTGTAACTATTCGTAGGTGGTCTGAGAAATTTCGTGTTTCTACCTCAAAATGTTTCATTAAATATTTCTGGGAACACATCCATTTGAAGTTCAAAATCCTTTCAAAGCTGAACGCATCCACTCAATGAACTACATCTCACTTCACTTTTTTTTTACTCTGGTATTATATTTTTCAAAAACATGTTTTGTCCCCCTTTTTGAACACATGACCCCCCTAGAAAACTCGCGATGTCCCCCTTTTCGTTATTTTCAATCTGGTAACCCTAAGATAGACGCCTCAGTATGGGAGCTCTCATAAGAAAAGATTTGTTTGTTTTCGCCACTCTGCTCAAATCTCGCAGCACCGCTCTGCTCGCAGCTCCAATATGTGCTAAGCCTAAGGCATGATCTCCTAGCACTGCCTTAAAAGGTTTTTAATATTTAAAATGTATAATGTTTGTGTGTGACCACAAAATTCAACTATATTCATCTGTGTTTTAGATTGAATGGTCACATTGGTCACTTTTCAATATTGTTGGTGTACTCGAAAACTAAGTCGATTTTGAAAATTTCACTTTAAAAAAATAATTTAATTTTCTTTTGCAATAAATGGTTTCAAAAATTAAAAAAAAAAAACATAAAAGTTAACAAAAAATAATATAAAATACATAGAATTCAAAAATCATGTTTTTTACTAAATTGCTAAAAGCAAATGCTCAAACACCAAGTAGAGTCTCAAGCCTTGAATATGACATGCAAACCTTTTGAAAAATACCAACAACTGCCATAAGCTGTGTTAAACAGCACTGTATCAATATAGAGCAGCGTCTTGTGTTGTGTGTGTGTGCAGCTGTACGAATTATCTGAGATAAAGGGCTTGCATTTACCAGTCCATGCATCGTAAAAGTCCAGAATGATTCTATTTTTTAGTTTTACCGGTCAATTCTTAGGAGTTAACTAAAAAGTCGGAACTAAATTCCTTCATCATTAGATTTTTGAAATTCTGCCGTGGCGGTCCTAGCTTGCCGTCAAGCTGGGTCCGCCACAATTAGAGGAATTAGTGTAGGAGTCATAAAAACTAAACCAGTGGGAGTAGAAAAGCCAAACTGGTTATTTTTTCTAATAAACTCATTCTTCATCTAATCTATACTTTTTTTTTTAAGGGTCGGGTATAGAAAGTCTCCACGAGTTTTAATGTTCGGCACTTAATTTCAAGGTCAAATCGTGGAGAATTTAATTTGGAGTTTCGAAAAGTAGCAGCACTAAAATTGGAACTAAATTCCCTCATCATTAGTTCTTTGAGTTTTTGTGTTTGGAAGTAATAGCTTGACGTCAAGCTGGGTCCGCCACAGGTTTGAGATAGAGGGATTTTAGTTCCAGATCGGGATTGGGGTACTAAATTAGCACTTAATTTCTGTTGTTGCGGACCCAGCTTGACGGGTCTCTTATAAGGCAGTAATTAAGGGAAGTCAGGCCTATGACGATAACGAATGCAGTAAATCAAATACAAAGTCAATTTTTTGACTTCTAAGTTTACTTCATAGCTCTTCTTAAGTCAGGGAGTAAATAGGTAAGTGCTTAGAGTTATAAATTGGTTAAAAGAGAACTTTAGTCGGTGGCTCAATGGTTAGTGCGTATAGGATAGGACTGTCATGCCGGAGGTCTGGGTTCGAGCCCCAGCCTCGTCCAACTAAAAACAAAAATGGGCTATTGCTTCTTGCGAGGAAATGAAGAATCCTCCAAGAATATCTCTGGTCATGAGTAAGGATTAGGAGGAAAATTTCAGGTTCCCTCGATTCCTGCGAACAAACAACTCGCACACAGGAATGGTTGAGAGTTGTAAGTCACTAGGCTGCGTCTCTCCACGAGCTGTCGCGCCACTTAATGTATTGTATGTAAATGAGTACTTAAATGTAAGAAATTTGATTGGTTTCGTTTATCTTTTTTTTTTACATTTGTCTATAGTTTCATTTGAAAAAAAATGTAAGCACTATTTTTTGTGTTAATATACGAGTAGTTGTTCGTCTTCGTTTTTTGGTCTTTTAATCATTTTTAATAACCTACATTCATTTAACTTTTAAATAATATAAGTTTTCATAGGTGCGTATGCGCAGTTTAATGTTAACCCTCTTTAAATTCTGTTCTATATGGAAGGTACTCATTCTTTTTCACTATAAAACTTACCTGAAAATAATAAAAGATCAAGGTGTGATTTGCATTTAGCGAGAAATAGAACTTAAAGAAGAGATCACATTAAGATAATAATGTTAGCTATTTTAATTATAATCGATTTGCAAGAACTAAATGGTATAATAGAAGGTAGACTTACGTAAATAGTATAGGAGCTCTATTTGAAGATGAAAAACATTAAATTCGTGCTTAGCTGCTGCAAAGTCGTTAAATTTAGAGCTAAAAGTTAAGGGTTTTATAGTAGGCATTATATTACCGCACATGCTTATGTAGGTTTTGAATCATCATCATCGGTATAGGAGAATGGAAATTGCACTTAGTTAAGCCGTAGTAGTAAAAATTGTATTTTTTTTTTCTTTTAAACACGACCATTAAATCAATGTAGTTAGAAAGTCCGGAACATGTACTTGTATATGCATAGGTTCATATATATATGTACCTACACAAATGGTTGAATCATTTACATGTAATTTTATCGAGTATAGGTAATATGTCATTATCATACGAAAAACCATTTCCAATAAATGAAGAGGTATTAAAAACAATTCCTAAGAAAACATTTTTCAACAAAAAAAGAATTTCCTAAATCGGATAACTTTGTTTTATTTTTACAACATTTCACCCTAAAAATAACAAAATTTTGAAACGAATGCCTGTCAAACACCAAAAGAATTTATTTTCTTAAAAGAATTTATTTTCTTAAAAGAATTTATTTTCTTAAAAGAAAATATCCTTGAAGCCTTTTCCTAAGAATACCTACTTGCAACCTTTCAAACACAGGTAGTATTTTTTTTAATCGGATACGTGTTTTTCCTTTTACCCCATTTCACCCTACAAAGTGAATTTTTAAAAATCATTAAAATCGGTCCAACCGTTCTTGAGTTATAGGTGTTTTAGCTAAAATGACTTTGTTTTATATATTTTGTTAAAATAATATTTACAATTCGGCGCAGGTAAATATTTTATTTATAAAGGGTTTTCCAATAAGAGGTGTTATTTTGATATTCAAAGAGATAAATGATCGGATGTTTATTTCATTATAAAGAGGAAGGTATGCCGTTAATAATGGAACACAACATCAGCCAAATGGCTGCCACGACCACGCTTACAGGACCATATCCTTTTCATGAAATTTTCCATAACCAAATCGCAAAGTGGCTGCCCTATGTCCTCGATAGCCTCACGAATTCCATCTTTGAGGTCTTGAATCGACGCTGGGCTGTTGGCGTAGACCTTATCTTTCACGTGGCCTCAAAGGAAGAAGTCGCAAGGTGTTAAATCACAAGATCTCGGTGGCCAATTGTGATCACCTCTTCGAGAGATAACACGGTCCGGAAACTTTTCCCGTAAAAGATCGATGGTTTCATTGCTTGTGTGGCACGTAGCGCCGTCTTGTTGAAAGTAAACGTTGCCCAGATCAATACCATCCAATTCCGGCCATAAAAAATCATTAATCATCTCTCGATAGCGCAATCCATTGACCGGAACTGTTGCTCCAGCCTCATTTTCCTGTAAAAAGGAAGGTCCAATGACCCCTCCGGACCATAAACCGCACCAAACAGTCACGCGTTGAGGATGGAGAGGCTTTTCAACAATAACTCTTGGGTTTTCCGAGCCCCAGATGCGACAGTTTTGCTTGTTGACGTAGCCTCCGAGGTGGAAATGGGCCTCATCAGTCAAGATGATTTTTCGATGAAATTCCGGATCATTTTCATGCATTTCAAGGACCCAATCAGCAAAGACACGACGTTGTTGATGATCAGCCGGCTTGAGTTCTTGTGTTAACTGAACTTTATAAGCCTTAAGACCCAAGTCTTTATGCAAAATACGGTGTAATGACGTTTGTGGAATGCCTAATTCCAAAGAACGACGAGGAATGGACAAACCTGGGTTTTCTTCAACACTTTGGGCTACAACAGCAATATTCTCAGTTGTTCTTGAGCGACGTGCACGGGTTTTATTCTTCACATCACTAACTTGTCCCAACAGCTCGAATTTGTCCACCGATTTCTGTATTGCGGTCCGACAAGGTGCTTCACGACGACCCAAAAATGTTTTAGTTTTACGAACCGTCTCTGCCAAATTTTCACCATTTTTATAGTGAATTTTAATAATTTCAATGCGTTGTTGAAGCGTGTATCGTTCCATTTTTATTAATGGCGTAGTTTCTACTTGTCATATGTCAAAAAATGACAGCTTCGAAAGTGACAGCTACCGAAATAGCGGGCTATTCAAAATAACACCTCTTATTGGAAAACCCTTTATGTATATAAAAATGGATCGTGGTGGGTTCGGATGCTTAAAACTTGAAAACGACTGTACCAATTTGGATACTTTGTTCTGCGGTTTTGTTCGTAATTGCTCCGCGAAGGTTTAGGAAAAAGAAAAGTCGAACACTTCTCAACAGGTGGCGCTGTAGGTGCACATTTCGTTTTCCAGTTCAATTCAATTACCATTCAGCAGGTGGCACTGTAGGCGGTAAGGAAATGGCTTTTTTGATATACTTTTTCAACTTCTGTTATTTGTAGGGTGAAATGGGGTCAAAATAAAATAGTCGTCAGATTTAAGAAATTCTTTTTTTGTTTTAGAGGTTTTTCTTAAGTAATGGTTTAAGGGATATTCTTTTTCAAAATTATAACATTTGTAGGGTAAAATAGGGTCAACAGAAATTCTTTTGGTGTTTGAAAGGTTGTTTTTAAGGGATGGCCTTAGATTTTTTTTTTTCATAAAATTGGCATTTATAAGTTGAAATGGGGTAAAAACGAAAAGTAGCATTCGATATCGAATATTCTTTTTATGTTTGAAAGGTTATTAAAAAAAAATTGCTATTTATAGAGTGAAATGGGATAAAAGCGTTGGTCTTAGGCTGGACTTACAGGATCATGTTTTTACATGCATAGCCATTCATAACGTGAAGTAGGTAAGTTAAAACCCAAAAAGTATTATTCGATTACAAAAATTTGCTTAAATACTTATTTATATTGGGGTATATAGTCACTTTTAAACTACATTGAATAAACCCCAGTCTAAGATAAACTGGAGTTTAAAAGTGATTATGAATATGCCCCATTATCTTTTGTAATTTGTATGCCAAGCTTAGGTTTCTTTATCCGTGCAAAGCCGGGTGGGCTAGCTAGTTTTATTATAGATAATATGAAAAAAATTAATTTGTTGGCACATAGGGTTAAATAAATTATAGATATATAAATTTCATGTCAAAAAAGTTTAAAATTAAATGTAGATTGAGTTTATCGACCTCAGGGTGTTCATTCCCGATTGCAATGATGCTTATTAACGCGCCTACCTTAAAATAGACTGTATAGATTAAACGATCACAATCCTTTTTTCTGTATTAAGTGGACAAATTTCAGTCGTAGAAATAATCCATTATGACCGAAGTTATAGATACATAATTAAATTTTTAGCAACGAGTTATTCAACGAAAACGAAATTTCCTTTAATTCAAAATGGCGGGCAACACAATAGAACTAGGAGGTCTAAGAATGTAATTTTATTAAAATAAAAATATATGCACGACTTGATCGCACGAATTTGCTCTTGTGGTTAAATTCTGTGTGTAACCCCACATTGAAGATGCATCATGTATATATATCTTCTGATGAGCCCAGCCATTACATCGGGGCGAAACGCATATATGAACACTTTTATGCTGGTTTATATTTGTTTTCGTGATTTTAAATCATATTTATTAACGAGAAAATATGAAAAGAGTCAAAAGCACTAAAAAATTGATTTTTGTTTGTAATTTTTGTTTGTTTTAAAAAAAAATGTTTTTAAAAATTTTTAAATGCAGTATTGTTCAAACAATTGGGAAGCATCAGATCGCATAACAAAATCGGTTTAACCATGGCAAAGATATACGCGAATAACCAAAAATAGGACCATTTTTTCAAAAAAATGCGTGGAATACCTAATTTCATTACATGAATTTTTGAATAACACCTCAAACGCAGTTTTTTTTTATAATTGACTTGGTTATTGCAGGTACGAAATGAGAAAAATTGAAAAAAAAAACTAAATATTTGTACAGCAGCTTCCCGTTCTAGATGAGCTAAAAAAAATTCGAATTTTCTCTCTAGAGAATTACATAAAGATGCTCTCTACAAAATTTGAAGCAAATTGGTTGACCGGTTTAGGCTCTAGCTCAAATTACAGTGGACGGCATGACAGAACCAACTTTTTCGGACTCTTCGCGATCATCTTAGTGTTAATTTTGATTACAGCCTCGATTTTTGTTTACACGAAACCAATACTTGCCCTTTAGAGCGAGTAAAAAATAAATTTAATTTTTGTGTCTGATTTCTTCACCTTTTCCTACTGTTTTTGTCACTATCTGTGTATATATTTCTTGTATTTAATTAATCTTGTATGAATTCAATCAAATTAAAATCATTTTCTTTTTCTTTTTGTTTTCAGGAGAAGAAAAACCTCAGCAAAAAAAAAAAAAAACAACCAAATGCCTCAATATACATTTTATACTACATTGTACATTAAATGTTAGATATAAGTTTATGTTTAAAAACATAAGTACTTAATTTTTAAGAATAATATAAGTACGAATTTTATTCTTATTAAATTAATAATTAATTACTCATTTACTTACGTATTAAAAAGTATAAATTATTTTAATATTTTTTTACTTGTTTTTGCCATAAAAAAATAAAAGAGACAATAAATAGCTACTTTGAATTTTTTAATATTTGTATTTCTACGCTTAAAATTAAAGATAATACCGAACATGTAAAATATCGAAAGAGGAACTTTCAGACGACCATCCATATCAGCTAAGTTAAGAGAATATAGCCAATCAATGGTAAACCAACTGATTTAAACAATTTGAAACAAGTCTTCAAAATGCCTTAAAAAAATGTCACCTTATAACCACTCTATTAACTGATGAGTTCCGAACAAAATTGTTTCAAAGAAAACATGAGAATGAGATTTTAAACACGAAGTAAAAAATTATTCAGAAAGATTTTAAAGATGGCTTAAGAAATTTTTTTCAATGGGCAGGTCTAAAGATTTAATCATTATGAATTATAAAGTGACAATGGAAAAGTAAAGGGTTTTTCAACAGGGACGCTACTAAAGTAGAACAACAGGGACAGCAAACGACGCCATATTTCTTGCCGCTCTTTTGATATTTCTCTTCAGTAAGGTCTGCCATTTCATGATGGAAAGATATACGAGCCAACAAAGAGTCGAAATTATTAAAATTTACTACCGAAATTCGGAGTCAGTGGCCTCAACGTTAAGAACGCTACGTCCAATTTATGATCGTCATAATCGTCCTAGCAGATCAACAATTGAGCGTCTAGTGGAAAAATTTGAATCCACAGGCACAGTACAAAATGTTCCCGTGCCAGTGAGACAAAGAAGTGCCCGTAGTGTCGAGAATATTGCTGCCGCTGAGGCTTCAGTTGCAGAAAGGCCAAATGTGTCTCTAACACGTCGTTGACGCAAGAACTGAAGCCGCTTGACCACCAGAAGCGTCGTATGTTCGTGAATTGGGCTGAGCAACAACTTGAAAATGATTCGGATTTTCATCGAAAAATCATCTTCAGCGATGAGGCTCATTTCTGGCTGAATGGCTTCGTCAATAAACAAAATAAGCGGTATTGGTCAGGCAGCAATCCACACGTACTCCATGAGGCATCATTGCATCCTGAAAAAATTACGGTTTGGTGTGGTTTATGGGCCGGCGGCGGCTTCATTGGGCCGTACTTCTTCCGTGATGATCAAGACCGGCACGTTACTGTGAATGGGGATCGCCACCGTTCAATGATAACCGAATATTTTTGGCCCCAATTGGATGATATGGACTTGGAGGACATGTGGTACGTTATCTCAGGAAATGGTCCAGTCGCTTGGCCGCCTCGGTGATGCGATTTGACGCCGTTAGACTATTTCCTGTGGGGCTACGTCAAGTCTATGGTCTATGCCAACAAGCCAGCGACGATTGATGAACTTCGTACGAATATCGAACGTGAAATTGCAGCAATATCGGCTGATTTATGCTTGAAAACCGTCGAACATTGGGTTCAGCGTCTGGACTTCTGCAAGCGTGCCCGTGGTGGCCATGCAAAAGAAATCGAGTTCCATACATAATGGCAGAATTTCATTGATATCCAAAACCGTTTTTGTTTTATTTAAAAAAACTTTTGTAGCGCTCTTATTGAAAAACCCGATATAAAAGAGAGTTAATAAAGGCATGAGGCAAAGTGTAATAAGTAAGTAATAAAGTAATGAATTACCTACCTATAATGTTCCATTCTCGTTGATACTAGTCCGAAACTCCTCGAAACTACTTGATACTAACAGTTTTAGATTTTAGTCCAAACCTGTTTGCTTAAAATTTCGTATATGTTTGGGCAGAGGAGAGTTCTCGCGAGAAATAAAATTATTTCCCCTTCTTCACAATTTTTACCTGAAAAATTTCATCGGGCAGAATTTGGTAAGATCTGTGTTCTGTTTTTTGTCAAAAACCAGTTTAAGAACAACCAAAAAATACAAAATGGCTGTTGTTTATTTTTTACTTTTACTTTAAGTTTTATTTGTATGTGCAAAAGTGAATTTTGTTTTAAATTAATGAAATAATTCCCAAAAAAATTGCTTAAATGAAGAATATCAAAACCTGTATTATTTATTTGGTATTAACATTTAATTAAAGAAAGTTTTCTTAAGTGTAATTTAAATGAGTGTTTTTTAATTTTTGAAAATTTTTCTAAAATTACACGATTTTTTAAAAAATTTAATTGAATTGATTTCACAAATGTTTTTGTTTTTTATTTCATAATAAAATTCAATAAATAATGTAAAATTACAATATTAACTTCAATTTTGTCGCTTTGGTTACTTTTTATAGCTATGGGGCAGTCTTTTGGAATACCTTTTGTTGACGTTTAAAAAGTGGATATTTTGGTTCAAATCGTTCGTGTATACCTGTAAAAAGTTTAGAAAGCAGGTACCCTACTAACAAATCTAATAGTATAACAATTTTAACTATATGCCCATTATTTCAAGCGTAAATAGAAATAGAGTTCACGTTTGGGTCTTA
Source organism: Leucozona laternaria (assembly GCA_932273885.2). Classification (NCBI taxonomy): domain Eukaryota; kingdom Metazoa; phylum Arthropoda; class Insecta; order Diptera; family Syrphidae; genus Leucozona; species Leucozona laternaria. Next base: position 250,720,848 of record OW026366.1, on the reverse strand, counting down.
TCGTACCTAGATATACAGGTGACAGTTTATAGTTTTAAAACCGTTCACCTGAAAAGGCGATTTTCAAATTGCGAAAAAGTTCCTTTTTTAACAAAAAACAATGTTGTTTACCTGTGTGAAAAGGTGGCAGGCAGTTTCGAGGTCACCACTCTGCCATTTCAAAATCGCTTGGACGTTTGGTTCAGCTGAAAATCACCTTTGAGGAGGTTAAAAAAGCTATTTTCAAGTTGAGAGACACAATATTTAGATAACATTTTTAAGGCGATGTTATATTTCAATGAAAATTGATTAAATTTTTGTTATGGTACTCACCTTTTTTCTATAAATGTACTGAAGATCGCTCTTCTCTAAATGTTGTGACGGGAATGAAAAGACCTATAGGTAGGGGTAACGTTACGAAATCCCGCAAATTGAAAATGAGTTTTTTGGAGATTCTGACGTCACGAAAATTGGTCGAGTAATGAAATCCCGCATTTCGTTTGCGGGATTTTTCTACTTCTTTTCTGGGGGATTTCTAATACATTTTGAAAATTATTTTTTAGTAAAGGGTTTTCCAATAAAAGGTGTTATTTTGAATAGCCCGCTATTTCGGTAGCTGTCACTTTTAAAGCTGTCATTTTTTGACATTTGACAACAAACTACGCCATTAATTGAAATTATTAAAATTCACTATAAAAACGGTGAAAATTTGGCAGAGACGGTTCGTAAAACTAAAACATTTTTGGGTCGTCGTGAAGAACCTTGTCGGACCGCAATACAGAAATTGGTGGACAAATTCGAGCTGTTGGGACAAGTTAGTGATGTGAAGAATAAAACCCGTGCACGTCGCTCAAGAACAACTGAGAATATTGCTGTTTTAGCCCAAAGTGTTGAACAAAAACCCAGGTTTGTCCATTCCTCGTCGTTCTTTGGAATTAGGCATTCCACAAACGTCATTACACCGTATTTTGCATAAAGACTTGGGTCTTAAGGCTTATAAAGTTCAGTTAACACAAGAACTCAAGCCGGCTGATCATCAACAACGTCGTGTCTTTGCTGATTGGGTCCTTGAAATGCATGAAAATGATCCGGAATTTCATCGAAAAATTATCTTGACTGATGAGGCCCATTTCCACCTCGGAGGCTACGTCAACAAGCAAAACTGTCGCATCTGGGGCTCGGAAAACCCAAGAGTTATTGTTGAAAAGCCTCTCCATCCTCAACGCTGTTTGGTGCGGTTTATGGTCCGGCTGGGTCATAAGACCTTACTTTTTCGAAAATGAGGCTGGAGCAACAGTTACGGTCAATGGATTGCGCTATCGAGAGATGATTAATGATTTTTTATGGCCGGAATTGGATGGTATTGATCTGGACAACGTTTACTTTCAACAAGACGGCGCTAAGTGCCACACAAGCAATGAAACCATCGATCTTTTACGGGAAAAGTTTCCGGACCGTGTTATCTCTCGAAGAGGTGATTACAATTGGCCACCGAGATCTTGTGATTTAACACTTTGCTACTTCTTCCTTTAGGGCCACGTGAAAGATAAAGTCTTCGCCAACAGCCCAGCGTCGATTCAAGACCTCAAAGATGGAATTCGTGAGGCTATCGAGGACATAGGGCAGCCACTTTGCGATTTGGTTATGGAAAATTTCATGAAAAGGATATGGTCCTGTAAGCGTGGTCGTGGCAGCCATTTGGCTGATGTTGTGTTCCATTATTAACGGCATACCTTCCTCTTTATAATGAAATAAACATCCGATCATTTATCTCAAAAAATGCCATTTTTCTTTGAATATCAAAATAACACCTCTTATTGGAAAACCCTTTATTTTTGAAAAATATCAATATTTTTTGAAAAAATTTCGACTTTTTGGACAATCCAAATAAATGGGCGGGGCCACGGAAAAAAATGGCAAAACGCTAAAAAGGCATTTTAAAATCATGGAAAATGTACAAAAAAAGTAAGCTTAAAATGGATTTTAAGCGTTTTTTTAGGAATAATTCAATTATTTTTGAATTTTGCCTTAAAAAATGCAAAAACGCTTCAAAAATATTTTAAGCGTTTTTTTTACAAATATTTGCTTAAAATGGCAAAATGAAATCAGGTTAAATATCTCGAAGATATTATTGAGGATACATTATTTGGTCGGCGAATTTTACCTACGTTCTTGTTGATTCTCATGATTTAGTGTGATCTAAACTAAATGTATTGTATGATGAAAAAGCGAGTTGGCGATAATTTTGAAGTTGGTTTTGGTGCCGACGACAGTGTATTAGTGGAAAATGAGTACAGCAATTCTCTACCAATAAGCTAAAAATGCTTCTGAAACGATTTATAGCGTAAAAAAAAAAAGTTCTTTTATATCTTTAAATTTAGAAAACAGCTGTTGATAAGATATATAGGATAAATGCAAAGTCTCTTTAAATACAGATTCTTTAAATGCAAAAGAAACTTTGCATACACTCAACCTCGCACCCACTCCAAATTCTATAGTGAGCCCAAGCAGGGGGTTGCAGGGAGGCAGCATACACATCTCACTGTTAACACGCTGTAAACTGACACTATAAGCATACAAATGTTCTTTTTAGGGCTAAAAATTTATGTAAAGCGAAATGATTTTTTTGAAAGTTTTGGAAAAAACTTTTTTTTATCAATTTTGTTTTGTTTTTTTTTAGAACTTAGATCACGAATATTCATTTTTGAAGTCGATAAAACGCTTAGTTTAGCCGTAAATCAAGTTTAAAGGTGTTAACTTTGATGCTTCTGTGACGTCTAGTTTAGCCGCAAATCGAGTTTAAAGATTAAAGTCGATTTTTCAGTTAATGCGCATCATTGGATAGGTGGCACTTCCTAGATTACGAATAAGCATTTTTTGAGTTGCTAGGACGTGAAGTGGGGTAGGCAAGGTACTTTTGTGCATGAAAACTGTTACATTGGCGCCTGCCTGGCAACTGAATATACCCTAAGCGGAGCAACGGAGTTGCGTGAGCGGGTGTGCCCCCGAAAAAGGGAGTTAAAATCATAAGAACCCGCGCAGCGGGCCACCCAAGGTACTGTTAAACAAGAAAACTGTTGTTATAGGCGCCTGCCTGGCGACTGAACATACCCTAAGCTGAGCAACAGAGTTGCGTGACACCCACCCACATACCAACCTGCTAACGCAGCCACCCACCCACCGTCCAAGCTACCCATCCCAACAAAACAAATCATTATTTTTAAAAAATGTACTGTGGCGGAGAACCAATCTCTAATTAGAACTTAAAATAATTTCGAACTCACACCTCCTTAAATACTTTTTTTGGACGGCGAATTTGTTTTCGTGGTTCTTGTTGTTTCTCAAGATTTAGTCTGATATAAAACATACACAAAGGGGGAGTGGCTTAATCCAGGGCGTTCTTTTGCGTAGTGCGAAAAAAGCAGAATAGTAGGAAACTTCGTTCTCCGTGATTCTCATCATTTGGTGTTACCTAAATGTATGGGAATGAATTTTTTTCGGATTTCGTTACTCGGGATTTTGTTCTGCGGGATTTCGTTTTGCGGGATTTCGTTATGCGGGATTTCGTTATACGAGATTTTGTGATGCGGGATTTCGTAGCCAACCCATAGGTAGTGCTGCGAAAACCGATAAAATTTTCCGCATTCGTCAAAACATCACATATATTGGTATATTCACTTTGTTCAAAATTCATCTTACTGTGGTTAAACCACATAACGGACTCGGCAGAAAAATTATCCAGAAAGGATCCATATTTATCAGATATCTTTTGAAATTTGAACAATCAAATTGAAATCGGATGAGTCCATGCTTTGTATATTCTTAGGAGATAACTGAAATATTAAATATTTTGCGGGTTTATTTTCTTCAGAAAACCGCTTTCTAAGGGACATTACAGAATCTAAGCAAGGAACGAAAATTGATGTTTTAAAATAATTTTCGGGTGAAAACGAAAGAAAATTGGATCGGTGAGTTTGTTTCTTTACAATTTTCGGGCAGCTCAATTCAATACCTGATTAACTCAAACATTTTTCAATTGTTTATAAAAGTGTTTTGAAGGAATTCTTAGCATTTATCCGGTCTTCTTCAAAATTCAAAATGCTTGTATGTGATCTGATCTTTTACACTTAATAAATTCTAGTCAATTCTCTGTAAAATATTTGCGACTAGTTGAAGTATCGACGAGAATGAGCCATCATGAACAAGCAGACTAAAAAAGCCGAATGCGAACACGAGCAATAAAGTTGAAGGGGTCGTTGTCTTATAACACGGTTTCCCTCGGTGCCCAGTTTTTGTAGTGTTTCCATTACAACGACTATGTTTTCCCTGAGAACTCGTAGACTTTAGTTTTGCTGTTCATCTTGTTTCACGGAACAGGTGGATGGAGGCTGGGAATATATTTTCTTCGCAAAGAACTGTGCAACAGCATTTCGGATCTCATCAGGCACTTCGTTTAGATCATTTATCAATAAAATTAATTTGTGTGCCTTTCTAAACTAACTAAAGACTAAAGAATCCCACGCCTCTTTCCCCCCCAGAACTCGCACGCGCTGGGGTCCATTTACACCGAGTACGATTCAAATCTTGTATTCTTTTCCATACCCAAGTCCAGATTCAAAGGGGGACAACGTATGGAATTCGACGAAAAAAGTGAGAAATTACCAGTAATTCAAAATTCCCTAATAAGAACTGATAAAATATTGGTAGACAAAAGTCCAAGCTCAAAGCCACGGCGCCCCCCCTGCGGGCACCTAAGAGTGTAACTACATATTTATTTATTTCAGTTGAAATAATGTAAGAAAATGTAACATACAATATTATGGTCTTTCAAAATTAAACACGGTCGTAAAACAATAATTAATTTTTATAATTAGAAATGGCAATGAAATGATCTCAATCCCCCTGAGGCTTTAAAATGATGGGTGGTTACTCTGACTTTCAATGGTATTTCAAAGAAAAATATGATATTTAATATTTCCTTCTGCGGCAACACTGTATAGCAACACGTACAAAAGCATCCCAACAAGAAAAAAGTGTTTATTCATTTACATACTCTTATATGTACATTATATGCAAAAACAAAAGTTAATATTTTTCCGCGATTTAGCTATGGATTTTACAAAATATGCAAACGTCATAAACTTTATTATCACTAATGACCCAGGCATGGAAGTAATTTGTATGCGATGTGGTCTTAACGAATTTTCGTTTTTTTTTCCGAGACAGCATGATGATAGTATGTATATATTTTGTGAGGGAAAATAAGGAAATTCACTTAAGGAAGGAGATGTATTTTGTAATAAAAATGTAAAGAGCGTTTTGTGGCGTTGACGATGCAACTTGAAGATGCAAAACAGAAAGTTTATACCATGATAATATGGTCATAGTGTCTTTTTTGAGACCGTATAGCTAAGCTATTTGCAAGAAGAAGGTATGAGTAAGCAGAAAATATTATGTTTTTTTTTCACAAAAATTTATAGCAAACTAAGTATAGAGAGGATGCCTTTGTTGTACTTCATTAACTTTCTAAAAAAAATTCCATTCAAGATGGAGATGGCCAACAGACTTTTAATGATTTGGAAAAAAAGAAATTCTCTTAACGATAGACTTTTAACGTGAAGTTTATTAAAAAGTAATGAAATATGTGCCCGAAAACTGTTTCGAATTATTAAACCAAGCTCAACAGTAGATTACAATAGTAAGTGCTTAAAAACTGGCATTGGTATCAATATTATCCAACATCTTCCTTCGCATTGTAATTGTAATTGTAATTGTAATTGTAATTGTAATTGTAATTGTAATTGTAATTGTAATTGTAATTGTAATTGTAATTGTAATTGTAATTGTAATTGTAATTGTAATTGTAATTGTAATTGTAATTGTAATTGTAATTGTAATTGTAATTGTAATTGTAATTGTAATTGTAATTGTAATTGTAATTGTAATTGTAATTGTAATTGTAATTGTAATTGTAATTGTAATTGTAATTGTAATTGTAATTGTAATTGTAATTGTAATTGTAATTGTAATTGTAATTGTAATTGTAATTGTAATTGTAATTGTAATTGTAATTGTAATTGTAATTGTAATTGTAATTGTAATTGTAAATGTATTTGTAATTGTAATTGTAATTGTAATTGTAATTGTAATTGTAATTGTAATTGTAATTGTAATTGTAATTGTAATTGTAATTGTAATTGTAATTGTAATTGTAATTGTAATTGTAATTGTAATTGTAATTGTAATTGTAATTGTAATTGTAATTGCAATTGTAATTGTAATTGTAATTGTAATTGTAATTGTAATTGTAATTGTAATTGTAATTGTAATTGTAATTGTAATTGTAATTGTAATTGTAATTGTAATTGTAATTGTAATTGTAATTGTAATTGTAATTGTAATTGTAATTGTAATTGTAATTGTAATTGTAATTGTAATTGTAATTGAAATTCCAAATTAAATTGTAAACTTTAGTATTGGCAGTGTGGTAGAGTTTTCCGAGAGGGTATTTCTCTCTCTTATCTAGTGACGTCTATGGGGCAAAAAGGTAAGGTAGATTGAGTCTTCATGGCATCCCTAGCTGAATGTGATGATAAGAGTTAGGAAGACTGGGGGGAAATCCTTATGTTTCCATCCAATCTGAATGTTTATTTAACACGCAAGTCATTTAAAAACTTCTCTGATAAACAAAACAATAATCTACATTTTTATTTAAATTCTATGGGTTCCAATTTTATATATGTACATACATATACACATTTTTTAACCATTTGTTCTCATATAATTTTCATAATAACGGGTGATTTTTAAGCTGGTTTGGTTTTGGCAACACTGGTTTTGACAGCTGACGTGTGTTTAGTACCTTGTGTCACTGTCAAACAGCTTCAGTTTAGTTTGCAATTTAACCATGGATCGTCTTACAAATGAACAACGCTTGCAAATTATTGAATTTTACTATCAAAATTCGTGCTCGGTTCGAAATGTTCATCGCGCGCTGCTTGTGTTCAGCGATGAGGCTCATTTTTGGTTGAATGGGTACGTAAATAAGCAAAATTGCCGCATTTGGAGTGAAGATCAGCCAGAAGCATTGCAACAGCTACCAATGCATCCCGAAAAAGCCACTGTTTGGTGCGGTTTATGGGCCGGCGGTATTATTGGGTCTATTTCTTCAAAGATGATGCGAATCGCAGCGTTACTGTCAATGGTGAACGCTACCGAGCGATGATAACAAACTTTTTTTTGCCCGAAATGGAAGTTCTTGACTTGCATGATATGTGGTTTCAACAAGACGGTGCCACATGCCACACAGCACGCGAAAAGGCGAGTTTGGTGAACAGTTAATTTCACGTTTCGGGCCGGTCAATTGGCCGCCTAGATCGTGCGATTTGACACCATTAGATCCATGCATTCATTCGTGAGATACCGGCCGATATGTGTGAAAGAGTATGCCAAAATTGGACTCAGCGGATGGGCTACCTGAGACGCAGCCGCGGTCAACATTTGCATGAAATTATCTTTAAACATTAAATTGCAAGGTTCAAACTATCGATTCAAATAAATATTTCATTCATTTTTTCGAATTTTTTGTGTTTTTTTTTTAAAAAAAGTTCTAAACCTCTTAAAAAACCACCCTTTATAACCACATCAACCCACCATAATATAGGTATACCCAATGGTCATCATCATCACCATCACGAGATCCGAAAACAAAACAAACAAACTAACAATGCGGCGACGGCAAGTCTGATGGTCGCATTTGTATGTAAATAGATATAACCCAAAACGTAACCGCATTTAAATGTGCATTAGTAGAGGAAAAAAAAATTAGAAACAATATCAAACAATAAAATGCCGGCCATACCATATGCACGGCACTGACATAACACAAATAAATTCCGTAACGGTCGAACAATCTATTGATGTCAATAGGTCGTCGTAACGCGCGCATAAAATATAGAAAATTATTTTTCCCTTTCCAAGCGATGTCGTTGTTTCTTGCTTGTAATCCCAAAAAATTATACTTTGGTGTGGAGCACCCGAGTTTAAGAGAACAACATGGTGGTTGGGCAGGCGCACACTACACACATCGTTCCCAACACCAATAAACAACAATTTCTAATTCCGTTGAATTTTGCGCACACAACATATCGCACGGTTTAGGTGCACGTTACAAACGTTACATGGTCATAAGGAGGTGAATTCAAATCACTGCAGTTTCACGATTTTACATTTATCAAAAGGTGGTGAATTTCTGGTTTGAGGTTCTGAATAATTTCAATCTAAGAGAACTTGGCAAGAGTGCATTTAGATCCCTTAAATAAGTCTAAGGCTTTCGGAGCATCTTATGATAGAAAAAATGTTACTTGGGTAAGGGATGTGGGATCTTATAGCATTCATAAATGTAGGATATTTGCAAAGAAAGTATGCCAGAGAGGTCAGTAATTGTTCAAAAAAGTCAACTAAGTAGTTTCAGAAATTGGTCAGCCATAAGTTTTTTTTTTAATGAAACTTTAAAAATTCAAAGCTCTCATTAAGTGCATGAATTTGTTTTAGAAAAAAAACTGCGGCTATTCCATTCTGATGGCGAAATTCTCCTAGCTCATCGGCAAAAGTTTAAAACTTCCAAAGATCCACATGCACTCTGCGCATGTAGATATATCGAGCAGCAGGTTATAAAGGAAAGAGTGAACAATTTTCTGTCATCAACAATTTCGACGACACAATGCTGGCGGTGTTAGAGTTTAAATCTCATTAGAAACAACGATACAGTTGATGTTGCTTCAGGTTTCGGTTACTTATTTATAGAATTTATCTTCCTCTTTAATTTCGAAAAGAAACTTCAGCTTCAGCTACAAACAACACATCTGAGGTATTTTCCCGCTCGACTCGACGGGGGCGCTGCAGAGTGAAATCAGTATATGAGTGCTGTTGTACTTACAAGTCTTACAGGTTCAACGGGTATAAATATTATAGTGGGTCTCCGTGTGTTTTAGCACACGGAAAACCACATAACACGGTATCTTGTTATCGATCGATTTATCGTTTTCACTTTTTGGCCAGCACTAGCGGAAAAATGTTACAACCAACGAAAATCTAGAGCTGTAGACTCTACTTGCTGGCTTGATGCAGTGCAGCACACTTGAACTGACATTAGAGCTCGTAAAATGAATCGAGAAAATGTATTGTTGGCATTATTAATCCAATTCGAATGGATTTCGGTCGTTGTATGTTAATTTGAATAGCAATAGCAACTGACCTGAATAACGTTGATGTGTCTCTGACTCTCTGTACTGTGTACCGCAAAACGACAAGCCATTGGGGTTGCCATGTATATAATGCAATTGAAACAAAAGGTGAGCAGGTTTCGCGTCGCTATACAGGTACAGCTCTAGGTACTATAATAGTTTACTTCAACGTCAGCCAAGTTATGAGACTCAGAGTCAGTACAGATGCATAAATTGTTATGGTTCATTTTTGTGAACTGGAGACTACAGGGACAATGGAGGTTCAACTGGATTAACGAGATTCGATTTCTAACAAGAAATTAATTTCAATGTAGGTATTGTTTGGTGTTAAATTTGATATTACTTTTTATTATTTAAATTTTTAAGATACCTAATTAAATTTAATTTTTTTGCGAAGGTAATAACAGCGCAGCGGTGCAATGTGCTTTAATTTTTTTAGACTTTTTATAAACAATACAAATGTTTTTATAGTTCAGTGAGATAATTTTCAAAATAGAGTTAATAAATGGAACTTTAATGCTGGTAGAGTTAAGCCCAAAACTCCAAATTTAATAGTAGATTTTCGATTCATTTCCTCAGCTTCAATCAGGATTTACCGTACTGGTGCTTCAGCCTCCCTTAAGATTACAGAATCTTTCGCTAAGAATAAAAAGGCACAAGTCCCAAACCTATATATAAAATTCAATAAATTTAAACTTTTTTTGATCTCTTATAGGGCCAGTTTTTCAGTGTGAGATTAAAGTGAAGGCAGTAAAAACTTTTGGTCATTCGTTAAGAATATCAAAAACTCATTATCATCTTCGGTTCCGGTGCTCATCTTCAACTAATGGGTGATTTTTTAAGAGGTTTAGAACTTTTTTAAAAAAAAAAACACAAAAAATTCGAAAAAATGAATGAAATATTTATTTGAATCGATAGTTTGAACCTTGCAATTTAATGTTTAAAGATAATTTCATGCAAATGTTGACCGCGGCTGCGTCTCAGGTAGCCCATCCGCTGAGTCCAATTTTGGCATACTCTTTCACACATATCGGCCGGTATCTCACGAATGAATGCATGGATGTTGGCTTCCAGTGCGTCAATCGAAGCGGGCTTGTCCCTATAGACATTAGCCTTGACATACCCCCACAAAAAATAATCTAATGGTGTCAAATCGCACGATCTAGGCGGCCAATTGACCGGCCCGAAACCTGAAATTAACTGTTCACCAAACTCGCCTCGCAATTGCGCCATTGTTTCGCGTGCTGTGTGGCATGTGGCACCGTCTTGTTGAAACCACATATCATGCAAGTCAAGAACTTCCATTTCGGGCAAAAAAAAGTTTGTTATCATCGCTCGGTAGCGTTCACCATTGACAGTAACGCTGCGATTCGCCCAATATGGCCCAATAATGCCGCCGGCCCATAAACCGCACCAAACAGTGGCTTTTTCGGGATGCACTGGTAGCTGTTGCAATGCTTCTGGCTGATCTTCACTCCAAATGCGGCAATTTTGCTTATTTACGTACCCATTCAACCAAAAATGAGCCTCATCGCTGAACACAATTTTTCGATAAAAAAGCGGATCCTCGGCCAGCTTTCCAAGAGCCCATTCACCAAAAATTCGGCGTTGTGGTAGGTCGGCTGGCTTTAGTTCTTGCACCAGCTGTATCTTAAAAGGCTTTACGCCCAAATCCTTCCGCAAAATTTTCCACGTAGTGCTGTAACAAAGGCCTAACTGCTGGGAACGGCGCCGAATCGACATTTCGCGGTCTTCTGTCACACTAGCTGATACGGCCGCAATATTTTCTTCACTACGCACAGTACGTAAACGTGTTGGTGGTTTAATGTCCAACAAAGTAAATTTGGTGCGAAATTTGGTCACAATCTTCCGAATAGACTGCTCAGAAGGTCGAGAATGCCGATCATAAAATGGAAGCAGCGCGCGATGAACATTTCGAACCGAGCACGAATTTTGATAGTAAAATTCAATAATTTGCAAGCGTTGTTCATTTGTAAGACGATCCATGGTTAAATTGCAAACCAAACTGAAGCTGTTTGACAGTGACACAAGGTACTAAACACACGTCAGCTGTCAAAACCATAGTGTTGCCAAAACCAAACCAGCTAAAAAATCTCATGTTACTTATAGAATCGTATACCTACAATAATTGCTCACATTTAATCATAATGACTTTCCACACCTCGTTACAAACAATTGTATGATGTTTTCAATTAAAATTCCTTTGGCGTTACACAGCGAACATGATGCGCAATGTCTTCGTTCCTTAACATGAGTTCGCGCTGCGCTATAGCTGGTTTATCCTGATGTTTCCTGAGTTGAGTGACGCAACTGATAGGATCAACAACAAACTGTCGGTTTGTCCATACAAAGTATAATTCCACGAAGTCTCATGGCCTTTTACACAGCCACATTCACTTACACAGATGCGATACATGCCCTGAACAACTTGTAGCGCACCGAGATGTCATCACTCTCCTTTGGGGGAAATGTTACGTTCTGTGTTATGTGGCAATTGCACAGCACACGAATGTTTCAAGTCAGAAAGACTTTATTTTTACCTCAGAAGTGTGACAACCGTTTTTTTTGGGAGGGGAGGGCGGCGTGAAGTTTCAAAGCTGAAGCTATAGAACAACGAATAGAACTGGGAATAATCATGCTCCGATTGGGCAACATGACGTCCGGCATGCGACATCCTTTTGATGTAGATCCGCGAATATTTTTTTTTTTTCATTTCAACTGTGGAAATGAACATACTGTGGAACTGTGGAAATGAACATACCTATTTTTGTAGCTGGGAATACTTTGCATGCCCTTAATCGACTCTGTATGGTTAAAGTGATGCTGCTGACCATGACTTAAGTCCTCAAGACATTGAAGCTGTTATTTTTAAGGGAATTTCACGCATTTCCACAACAAGTTCCTAATGGAAGCCTCTTCGAACAAACTAGGGATAGAAAAAGGTTGCTCAGTACGTACACATATGCAAATCCACTAAGGTCCTTGACATTGGAGTCTTTCGATAGGGAAGGAAATACATAAAAGAAAGCCATACAATTTTACAAGTCAGGTTTAATGCTAAGGTCAAACGTTCAAAATGATATCTTATATCGACAAAATGACATGCTAGCGAGGATAGGGATCATAGCGGACATAGAATCTTAGAACACATATCAGCATCAACAAAGCAATAACTTAAAGTAGTCTATATTTAATAAGCGTTTAGAGAGTTCGTGGCTCGACAAATAGTCTGTCCTCTTTAAACAGAAGCACTAGATTTGGAAATGGCTTTAACCGCAGGCACCTATAGTACTGAGATGAGTTTTGTATGCCATTCCCTCATAAGAAAACATTGTTTTAAAACTCGAGCATGATATATGTATTTTCGTTTTTAAATAGAAAGATAGCTGAATCAAAACTGATCAAAAACAAGGCTCAACTGGACAGATTAGAATCTACCTACTGAATGGTACGGTGTTTCAGTGCGAGATTAAAGTTAAGACCAAGTTAACTGATCAAAATATGTGAGTTAACTCAGGATTAACTGTACAGATGCTTTTGATGTTTTATCTACCGTGTTTGTTTAGTCGTTCCGTATGCATTCTCCACCAAAAAACTGCTACCTCAGTTAATTTTGGGTTAATTTACTTCTAAGAGTTAACTAACTCTGGTTTAACTCACCACTTAAAAACTGCGCCTGAATTGGGAAAAATTGTGGAAAATATAATTTTTGTATGAAGCTTCCTTTTGATGTTTTTAAAAAATTGTTAATAGTTTCCATTGATACCTATGAGTTCCGCTTGTTGTTTAACGGGTAACCAAAGACCCCCCTCAAACAATTTTTCATTAATAAAATCCTAAGCACTTATTTCTACAGAAACAATGTTGTAAGCTATTTAAGATGTTTCTGGGTAAGGGTATATTTTTGGAATTCACGATGCACCTCAATTCAAAATTCCGTTGTCATTTTGCAATTAACTGCTTAAAATTTCATTCGAAATGCCTACTCACAATAAGGGGATTTTCGCGAACATTTATGATTTTTCGGGTAAAACTTACAAGAGATGAAATCTCAAATTTACTTGTGGAATGATGTTCCGGTGAAAAAGAGTTTTTAATCAAAAAGTTGAACTTTATAAAAGAAGACGAGAAGGATTTGAGAAAGATCATGGTTTTTCAAACAGATTCAAGTAATTTAGAGTGGGTGGTCGACTCCGGATTTTTATCATCCCATTTGTTGACTTTAGAAAATAATACCAGGTATACCCACCATTTGAAAAGTCACAAATTATTAGAAATGGCTAACATATAAAGGGTTTTTCAACAGGGACGCTACAAAGGTAGAGCAACAGGGACAGCAAACGACGCCATATTTCTTGCCGTTCTTTTAAAATTTCTCTTAAGTAAAGTTTGCCATTTCATGATGGAAAGAAATACGAGCCAACAACGAGTCGAAATTATTAAAATTTACTACCGAAATTCGGAGTCAGTGGCCTCAACGTTAAGAACGCTACGTCCAATTTATGGTCGTCATAATCGTCCTAGCAGATCAACAATTGAGCGTCTAGTGGAGTGGAAAAATTTGAATCCACAGGCACAGCACAAAATGTTCCCGTGCCAGTGAGACAAAGAAGTGTCCGTAGTGTCGAGAATATTGCTGCCGCTGAGGCTTCAGTTGCAGAAAGCCCAAATGTGTCTCTCACACGTCGTTCTCAAGCGTTGGGCATCTCGGTGACGTCGTTGTGGCGAATTTTGCGAAAAGATCTTGGCCTACATCCTTACAAGATTAAATTGACGCAACTGAAGCCGCTTGACCACCAGAAGCGTCGTATGCTCGTGAATTGGGCTGAGCAACAACTTGAAAATGATTCGGTTTTTCATCGAAAATTCATCTTCAGCGATAAGGCTCTTTTCTGGCTGAATGGCTTCGTCAATAAACAAAATATGCGGTATTGGTCAGGCAGCAATCTACACGTACTCCATGAGTCATCATTGCATCCCGAAAAAATTATGGTTTGGTGTGGTTTATGGGCCGGCGGCGTCATTGGGCCGTACTTCTTCCGTGATGATCAAGACCGGCACGTTACTGTGAATGGAGATGGCTACCGTTCAATGATAATCGAACATTTTTGGCCCCAATTGGATGATATGGACTTGGAGGACATGTGGTTCCAACAGAACGGCGCCACAAGCCACACAGCGAATGTCACAACCAATTTATTGGAAACCAAGTTTGGAGAACGTGTTATCTCACGAAATGGTCCAGTCGCTTGGGCGCTTCGGCCGTGCGATTTGACGCCGTTAGACTATTTCAAGTGGGGCTACGTCAAGTCTATGCTCTATGCCAACAAGCCAGCGACGATTGATGAACTTCGTACGAATATCGAACGTGAAATTGCAGCAGTATCGGCTGATTTATGCTTGAAAACCGTCGAAAATTGGGTTCAGCGTCTGGACTTCTGCAAGCGTGCTCGTGGTGGCCATGCAAAAGAAACCGAGTTCCATACATAATGGCATGAAACGTACTTTCACAGAAATAAAGAATTTCATTGATGACCAAAACAGTTTTTGTTTTATTTAAAAAAAATTGTGTAGCGCTCTTATTGAAAAACCCGATACATTGAAGATTCATGAAATATGTCTAGTCTACTATATTAAACTATAGAAAATATTAAAAGAGTCAAAAGTAACAACTACAAAATTAATTGGTTGTTAAATTTTTTTGTTTATAAAACAATATTTATCAAAATTTTTAAATGCAATATTATTAAAAATGTTAAGAAGCATCACTTTACAAAAGCAGTCCAACTTTGGAAAAGATATACTCGAATAACCCAAAAATAAAACCCTTTTCACAAAATACGTGGAATACCTAATTTCGTTAGGTATTTTAATTTTTTGACATAAACCTAACACGCAGTTTTCCTACAATTGATGTTGTCATTACCTGCTAAGTCTAATCAAAATCGTAAGAGCCATTTCCCAGAAAATTTGAAAAAAGCAAAATATATGTACGTATGTAAGCTACCCGTTATAGATGAGCTAAGACAAAAATTCGAATTTTACCTTTAGGGAATCACATAAATATGCTCTGTACCAAATTTGAAGCAAATCGGTCCATCCGTTTAGACTCTAGCTTAAATTTCAGTGGACCCACAGACTCACAGGCGCACAGACCGACGCACGCACTGTAGGACGAAATGGGATTTTACCGCGCCAAAAGTCTTTTTGAAAATGGTCTCCGATATGCATGAAATTTTCAGAACTGATTCTCAATACTTGACTCTGAATAATAACAATAACGGTTTTTGTAAAACTTCATGCAAGTTTTTGTTATTCGTAGTTTTTTAGACGAGTATGAATAAATTGAATTTTAAGTGCAATTTTCCTATTTTTCAACCTATCGTTATTATTCCAATCAATGGAAGAAAATCGGTAAGAACACTTTTTTTGTATCTACTAGTATTGTTTTTATTAAAATTGATCAAAATAAACAAAATATTAACTATCAATAATTAATAATTAACACAATATTATGGAAACAAATTTTCCGCAATAATTTTTGTTTAAGAGCCTGCCAAAAACACGCAACCTCTTGCAACCTCAAAATTTAACCTCTATTAAGTTCGTTTATCTTTATACTACCATTTAGAAAAAAATCATTAGCAGATACTCGCAGAATTAAACGCGATTCGACTAATTGTGTACCTAAACAATCACTAGCCGCGGGTTTGCTTTGTAACAGGAAGTGCTTAATGTTCATTGCCTAATTTTTGATTTTTTTATATTATTATTTTGTTATAAGTGATTAATATTTTTTTATAAAAATGCAAAAGTTTCATAAACCATAAAGCGAAATTCATTTTGCAAACAATTCCAAAAATAGAAGTATTGATAAGTGAAAAACAGTTTTCAAGGTCACATGTTGGCACTGATGGACAGGTAAATCCTGCCATCTTTGTTACAAGTATTTAATCAAACAACAGCAAAGTGCTGCCATCTGTGAGGTATATTAAGAAGTATGTATATAATAGGTAGGTACAGTATAACAAAATGCAGCAAAGTAAAAAAAATCTGTAGTATTTGATACATTGAGGGAGAATTCTAACAGTACCGCCCGAAAAAGTTTGTTCCCAATTACATCTGAAGATCACACACATATTTTGAAAAAATAAAATTAATTTTTTTTTCAAAATTTTTAGTTTGAAAATTAATTTTTCTTAAACTAATTTCTGAAACAACTTGATTTGAAAAGCAAATTGAAGAATGGCATTTTGGCTTTAAAACAAAATATTGCCATAACGTTATAAGTCTTAAGGTTGTTTTTAATATTTTTTTTCTACTTTAAGTCATTTTTTTTTTTCAAAATGCCCCTCCCACCTAAACGGGGGGAAATAAACTCCCCCTCCCATAAGATTTTTTGTCTTGCGCCAACCTACACAAATTGCTATATTCCGGAATTTTGGCGCGCTAAGATCACATTTCGTCCCACAGTGCGACGTACGGCATGACGAAACCCACTTTTTCGGACTTCTCGATCATCGTAGTGTTAGTTTTGATTATAACCTCGAACATTTTTTTTACATGAAGCCGATATACTTGCCCTAAAGAGCAAGTAAAAATGATCGTACCTCGAAATCGGTTCACCTCTTAACGAGAAAGGCGAAAACAAAACAAAAAAGGTTGCCCGTATGTCAGGAACCTGCTGTTGATAACATTTTGAGAGAATTTGATGAGACATCGTGAAATGTTTTTTTTTTCAGTCTTGGTATAAAAATATTGATAAACTCGCAATTGACCACTTGATAATCATAATTGTGCGGTCGAGCATGTAGGTACTGTTTGGGGGTACCTACTTCTGGCTAAGAAATTTCCTCGAATGTCAGTCAGGCCGCCCTGGTCGCTCTATCCAGCGAAGCTTAATTTTTTCACTAAAACAAAAAAGCATTATGATAAAAATCCATCGCTATGTCCCAACCAACCTCATTTCTACTTTTTGCTCAAAAGTTTATTTCTTTACTTCGTTTTGATATCCATTTCCACTAATAGTCTATAGTATTTTTTTTTTTTTTTTGTTCTCAAATTGTCGTGCAAATTTGCATTACATGTGTTTTTTTATTACACAACAAAATCTTACACTTACGATTATTCATTCGGCTTACATAAATTTCCAAAGCGTGTGATATTTTGTGTAGAGCGATACAACACTAATGCATCGTCGTCGTCGGCAGAGACAACAACAACAAAAAAAAATTTGATACTCCACAACATGGATTGGAGACATCAAGTACATTTTATCTATAATCCAATTAATTTGTGGCAAGTGTCTCGCCAACACCTGATTGCAGTATATTTTCCTGATTAGCCATAAATACGAAGCCTTTTACGTTCGTCGTGGCCTCAGATGATCGTAATTTGCTCCTGTTTTTTGATAAACATTAAAGTGTTAGAGTTTAGTCGTATGTCATTTAAAGATAGTTATAGGATACTCTACAATGATATAAGTACGTTTTTGCTATTTTTATTGGTGTTTGGTTGGTTGGTTGGTACAAACTGCACAAAAAATTGAGATACTTCATCTTAGAAGTTGGATATGAAGATACTGTGTTTATAAAGTCGCTAAGACTATTTCGTAGTTTCCATAAAATTGTAACAATTTACATGCATGTGAAGGCTAATAATTCAGAAACATTAGTCTAATTCTAGATAAAGCTTACCAATTGTTATGTGTCTGTAAGTCCAAAGCTCTTTTAGGTTCAACTTGTAATACTCGTATACACTCCTACATAAAGGGTCATTCATTTTTCGGTTTCGAGAGTAAAGCTAAATAAATCGCAGAATGCGATTTTTTTTAGGTTATTTAAACCACCTTTTTGCACATTTTGGGCGTAATCTCGACCATAACTTGAGTAGTTTAGGCTTTTAATGAGTCTAGAGTTCAGGGATTATTCGCATAAACACGGTCTATTGCGTAGCCCTACAGAAAAAAAATCTTACGGAGTCAAATAGCATGATATTGGTGGCCAATTGACGTCGCCTAAATGTGAAATTACGCGACCAGGAAACTTCTCACGCAATAAAGCCATAATTGGTCGTGTTGTCTGGCTGGTTGCCCCGTCTTTTTTGGAACCCAAAATCGTCTAAGTCATCATCTTCAATCGATAAATTCGGATCAACGGCAACACTTGCACTTGCAGCAGCAATATTTTCGTCTGAACGTGCACTACGATAATGCCTTACGACCACTTATTACCCACATGAAGATGAAAATCCCCGTTAGCCATTTTAATTTGCCTACTACCTTTAACTGTCAGATTGCAGATGAAAAATGAGAATGTGTGTATAAAAACCTCACACTTAGACAGTAGGGATCTTCACACCCCTGGTTAAATTGTTGTTGGAGTTCACAACTATTCATCGACACGGGTTGAAATTACAAAATAAAAATGCAAACAAACGGGTTTGGAGGGAGAAACGAAAATGAAATGAAAAATTCTCATTCTTCATTATGGGAAATCTGTGCTTACGACATCAGAAACGCTTCCACTCTCTTCAAATTTCATCACAATTATACCGATTGCTTGGGTAGTCGGTCGATTATGACGACCATAATTATCGCGTAATGCGCGAAAAGTGGCTACGATTGAATCACCACTGTTGTAGTGAGTTTTATTAACTCTAAAGCGTAGGGCAATTGTTAAGATATCCGCCTTCGTAAATGGCAAACATTCAACCAATATTATGACACTTCAAATGACAGCTGAGTTTGACAGGTGTCAAATGCCAGTACTACCAACTTCAAACCACGAAATGAATGATGCTGTATGTATATGGTATGAGTGAAAAGTATAGGAGGAGAGACCACATTTTTTTTGAAATGGTATTTGGAGCATAGGGTGGTTTCCATCTTATGAAATCCAAATTCCAATGAAGCTTGGGAAGATAGGTATCGGGTTTTTCAATAAGAACGCTACAAAAGTTTTTTTAAATAAAACAAAAACGGTTGGTTTTGGATATCAATGAAATTCTTTATTCCTGTGAAAGTACGTTCGATGCCATTATGTATGAAAGTCGATTTATTTTGCATGGCCACCACGGGCACGTTTGCAGAAGTCCAGACGCTGAACCCAATTTTCGACGGTTTTCAAGCATAAATCGGCCGATACTGTTGCAATTTCACTTT
Organism: Leucozona laternaria; assembly: GCA_932273885.2. Classification (NCBI taxonomy): domain Eukaryota; kingdom Metazoa; phylum Arthropoda; class Insecta; order Diptera; family Syrphidae; genus Leucozona; species Leucozona laternaria. The sequence goes on along the minus strand of OW026366.1, from coordinate 250,701,441 downwards.
CGATATTCGTACGAAGTTCATCAATCGTCGCTGGCTTGTTGGCATAGACCATAGACTTGACGTAGCCCCACAGGAATTAGTCTAACGGTGTCAAATCGCACGACCGAGGCGGCCAAGCGACTGGACAATTTCGTGAGATAACACGTTCTCCAAACTTGGTTTCCAATAAATTGATTGTGAGTGTGACATTCGCTGTGTGGCTTGTGGCGCGCGCCGTCCTGTTGGAACCACATATCCTCCAAGTCCATTTCATCCAATTGGGGCCAAAAATATTCGGTTATCATTGAACGGTAGCGACTCCCATTCAAAGTAACGTGCCGGTCTTGATCATCACGGAAGAAGTACGGCCCAATGACGCCGCCGGCCCATAAACCACACCAAACCGTAATGTTTTCTGGACGCAAGTACGTTTGGATTGCTGCCTGACCAATACCGCATATTTTGTTTATTGACGAAGCCATTCAGCCAGAAAAGAGCCTCATCGCTGAAGATGATTTTAAGATGAAAATCCGAATCATTTTCAAGTTGTTGCCCAGCCCAAATCACGAGCATACGACGCTTCTGGTGGTCAAGCGGCTTCAGGTCTTGCGTCAATTTAATCTTGTAAGGATTTAGGCCAAGATCTTTTCGCAAAATTCGCCACAACGACGTCACAGAGATGCCCAACGCTTGAGAAAGACGTGTGAGAGACCCATTTGGGCTTTCTGCAACTGAAGCCTCAGCGGCAGCAATATTCTCGACACTACGGGCACTTCTTTGTCTCACTGGCACGGGAACATTTTGTACTGTGCCTGTGAATTCAAATTTTTCCACTAGACGCTCAATTGTTGATCTGCTAGGACGATTATGACGACCATAAATTGGACGTAGCGCTCTTAACGCTGAGGCCACTGACTCCGAATTTCAGTAGTAAACTTTAATTATTTCGACTCGTTGTTGGCTCGTATATCTTTCCATCATGAAATGACAAACCTTAGTGAAGAGAAATGTCAAAAGAACTGCAAGAAATATGGCGTCGTTTGCTGTTCCTGTTGCTCTACTTTTGTAGCGTCCCTGTTGAAAAACCCTTACATTTTAAATAACGCAGGTAGGGTTTTTGGGGGTTCACCCGTGGGTATGTCATGATGTGCTGATTTCTGGGCTTTCTTTAGTTGAGTGGATGGATAGAACTGTTAGATTACAAATAGTAGTTGCTCATTTTTGCCTAGAACTAACTATATAGGAGATACATCTATCTTATGGAATTAAATAATTGTAAAAATAAAATAATCCTTTAATCTGTTTCTTCCATCTCTCACCGTTCTTCAGAGTAGAATCGTCAATATGCCTGCCGCGCCTTAGTTCCCGAAGTGATTAATGGCTTCATGGATCAAGTGTCTCCCATCTATATAGTGTTCAGTGTTTCTGTCTGCTCTAAATAGCTGGTAATCCCATAATAATTGTTATCCTCTTTTGAAATATGATAACGCTTAGCGCGCTTCTTGATGCCACTTATAGACGGCCACCTATAGATTGTCGTGGCCCCGTTAATATCAATGAAAGTCATGTTTCATTACAAGTCAACAAAAAAAAATTAATGCCAAAACCTGATATTAAAATCCACGTTGTCGAATTTTGCATGACATTGCGATCTTCGTGAAAATAAAACTTACAAAAAAAAAAGGAAAGAAACACATAAAACCCTTACAAACATGCAGATGAATAATCTTGATCATGAGTATCCTTGTTCCTGATTAAACAACAACCAACAAAAAAAACTGCATCCTCTGGACTGCGGTTGCCTTTCGCAGTAGAATGCGTGTCCTGATCTCGTGATTAAATTTTACATCATGTTTTATAACTCGTAGAGATCGTTGTTCGAACAAATGTTGTTGGGATTTAGCAAAGGCCTAAGATCTTGATGTATTTCTTTTGGGTTTGCAAGCAAACTTTAATGTGTGTGGTGTGCGTTGGAGTTTAATCCTATGGCTTACAGACTATATCGTGGGTATACAAGCAGAAGGCACTAAGTCAAAAAACATAGTTTTGAGTAAATTGATATTTAATATTTGTTTACTTTTGAAAATTCAATACAGATGGTAATTTTTCATCCTATCACATAAAAAGCTCTATTGACATTATGACTTAAGTTTACAATTTAAAATTTAAGGTTTTGCTAAACCAATTCGAAAATATTGGAGCAGAACTAAAAAATATGCTGACTTAGTGCTTTTTAGCTGAATTGATATTGCAATAATGTGTGAATTAGTCAATTATAACTGAAAAAATAAATCTGAAGAAACATTTTTTTTTAATGAATTTAACACTTTAAGAGCAAGAAGGAATAAGAATAATAATAACAGTAAGAAAATAAAATAATAAGTAAAGGCCTAGATGGGGTAAGAATAATAAGTAAGTAAAATGAAGAAAACGGTATGGTAAGTTAGAATAATAAATTTAAGAAAAAGTCGAGAGTTTTAATAAGTTCACAATAAAAACAAGGTAAGAATAGTTTAACAATAAATAAAGAAAGAGGTTGGAACTATTTACCATCGCTTTCATCTGATGTGTAAGGTTGTGCAGATTATTCACTATTACCTACTACCGGAAAACTAAAAAAATACTTTTTTTCTTGACCAAAACTGCCAAATTGAAACAATTAGGTGGAATTCGCTCTTATGTGTAGACTACAGAATAATAACTCATCACCTATTTAAATCAAAAAACTTAGTTTTGATGACAGGTAAAAAGCACTAAGTCCACTTTAATGCTTTCTTGCTGTATTATTATAGAATAAAGTGTTTTTTCTATGACAGCCAAAAGGCACTAAGTCAACTTAGTGCGTTTTAACAGTATTATAAATTATTTAACTGACTTAGTGCAAAACTAAACCTCAAATAATTCATGTTTAACGTTCCATAATGACTTAGGAGGTGTTTGGATTACATAGATATCATCATTCTTGATCACTTTGCATTCAAATGTAAAAATCCTAAAAAATTGACTTAGTGCCTTCTGCTTGTATACCCACGATATAAACACTAAAAACGTTAATCATTTCGAAATAAGTACTAAAAATAGATTTACAGAAACATTTATAGGTTCTTAAATTAGCTTTTAGTGTGTGAGAACTTATTAACATACCTATTGAGTTGCAGTTTACCAACTAAATGGGACCAAATGGTTCTTTTCTATACCTTAAGAAACTAGGAGTAAACATTTTTGAGACTAAATACTATGAAATCTTTTAAAAATTCGAAGTGATTTTCTGTGTCACATTAAAACTGTTCATAAAAGCGACTGGTGAACTCTCAAAAACTACAATAATGTAGGTATGACATACATAACTATCACGCAAAGGTGTAACATTCACTTTCTACCTAACTAAATGTACTTCTGGAAATTATTGGTTTATGAATTAATAACATTGGGCCTTTAATTGCACTGAGACCTTTTATGGGTAAGCTGGCGGCTCATCTACAGGTCTTCCGTCAAAAAAATTTCTTTCAGAGAATTTAGTTTTTTACCCCAGTCGGCATGTATGACAGGTTTCTTTTTTTCTTTTAACCGTCAGAGTGGTTTCTGAGGAGTCTACACGCCACTTTCGGATCACCTAGCTCTATTGCGTTGGTCGCCATATTTTAATTAAAGAAAAATAATTTTCATTAAATATCTCTTATAATGTTAAACTTTTGACTAAAAAAAAGTTTCAGTGGAGTTTGCCGATACTGAATTGCCGTCCATCCATTGGTAACAGTCAAGGCCGTACCCAGACAATTTTTTCGGAGGGGGGGGGGTATAATTTTTTGGAAACAAAAATTCACCAATTAGTAATCAAAACTAGAATAGCCCATTAGCCGTTCCAATAGGCCAATCGGATAGCTCTTCGAAAAGAAATTTAATGTGCGTTTAAAATATGGATCAAAGACTTCAAGATTACACCAATTCTATTTTTTCACTTTGTTGTTGTAAAGCCTTAACTACTTTGGCCAAAAAATTGAAAAAGTACAAAAGTGAAAATTTTCAAACTTATTTTGAGATAGTGTTTCTGACTGGAAAACTTATAAGAATGATGCTGAAAGCTTAAATTTTGGCTTTAAAAAAAAATTGTATATTCACAAAACAACTGCGCTAGCGGCAACGAAAATATTTTTACTTTTATAATTTTGCAAAAAGTGGCCAATGTAGTTAAGGCTTAATTTTGACTACGCGTTGTGACGCAATACTAGCCAAAAGAGAATCACCTTTTTGTTCAATTTTTATGGATAAGTATAGGAGCGCGAAAACTTAAAGCTATTTACATTTGTTTTGAAAGTGAATTATTTAATATAATGTGTTTGAAATATTATGCTATATGTTTTTCTAATAGTAACAACAACAAAAACAATAAAACATGAAGGAAATATGACTGATATTTTCATTTTTCCACACCACTCTGCTTTCTTTTTGTTGTTTTTTGGCGATTTATATTTTTTAAAACAAGCTAACATAAATTTAAAAACAATTTTCGGTGATATTTTATTACTTTTAAAAAGAAAATCATTTTTAATCATAAATTATCCGCACACTAAAAGCCATCTTTACTGAAATTTAGTTTGCTGTGACATTTGTTGTTGTTGTTTTAGCTCGTATGACGTAGAAGTGGCGCAATCTTGTATTCTTTGATTCATGCGTTTAAAATTCGAGCGTTGCATGCCGATGAAATGTCAAAACGGCAGCAACGCATTACGAATTCATGCGATGTATGAAGATATTTACTTTCCGATTTCCCCGATAGAAAATTAGAAGTGGAAAATTTCCCGAAACAAAATTAAAGACTGAAATGAACGCTCAGCAACAAAAATATTCGTAAAGTAAGCGTTTTTTTTATTTGGTAAACATGTACCGTGTGTGTGGTGGAATGCCACACTGGTATGATGACAACTGTGTGCACACTTGCATAATATGCATGGGCCGCTCTAGATATACCGTATGCAGTTCAAGCAAAAGTCGTTTGCGGTTGTACTTAAAAATTGTCAGGGTAGGTACGGTAGGTACCTTACTATCTTCATTAAAAATTATGAAGATCCCTTAATACTCTTTATACTAAAATCAGAAAATTTTGAACATTATTAATAACTACAGCTGAAATTTGATTAAAATATCACACCTACTGAAGGAAAAAAGTCTGATTTAGAAATGCACTGGTCAAACATTCCGGGGGGGGGGAGGGGGTCAAACCGCTGTGATCCCCCCTGGATACGGCCTTGGTTACAGTAAGTTTTTCGTTTCAGAAAATTATTTCTTCTTAAAATATAAACCTAATGTAAAACTAATTGCAAATATGCCAAACTCATTGCACCTTAATAGATACGGTTAAGTTTAAAGATTAATTGTAATATTATTATAATATTTTTACCATTTCAAAATTTGAAAATCAATTTTTCTTTTATAATTTTAAAAATAAAGAATGAAAAATTTTATATCATAAACAAAAATATGGTCGAGAGTAGGTTTTTCTTCAGTGACCCAATAGCAGCTGGTCATTTATTTCAGTTCAAGGCCAGACTGATCAGGAAGGTTAACTGGGCGCCAAACCTTAAGGACCGTAAATTTCGCTGACTGTAACATAAGGGCTACTGGTATACTATTAGGTACTATTTTATATCCGGATCGGTAAAAATTATCTATTACTGATATACAAAAGCACAAAATTGGCCTTTTTCCGAACAATAAAAAAAATTAAATTTTACAATTTTTTCAGAGGTTACAAACTATATTTTTGGGGCAAATATTGTATTTAGTTCTAAATATCACAAATTTGGCCATAAATAGTCATTTTCCCGAGCAGTAAGAAAACTGTTAAAATTTTTATATTTCCTGTTTTGCTTGTTGTTATAATTCTAAAAATAAATGAAAAAGTAAGTTGTCTTAACGATAATCTGAAAATAGCCCCGTTACTTGTTGACCTTAGTGCAGCCCTGGTTGTGGCTGGTGAAAAGTTATTTCTTTTATTTTTTCACCCGCTTTCTTCAGTTACACAAAGGTAGTAATGAAACTATTTTTTTAAATAACTTTTATTACATAAATACTCAAACCACTTATTAACATTTTTGTGACCAACTGTTAATGCTGATAAGTTAGTTATTGTTATCTATAAGAAACTGAGCGGAAACTTTACTTAAACAACACACCTACAAACAAAACATATATGTAAATACAACATCTCAGCAACCATTTAAAAACTAAACTGTGACAGGGTATGTCACTCAAGGATTTTAAGTAAACAGTTCAGATACTAAAAAATTAAAAATATCTCTGTGACCGATCAGTTAATTTGATAATGACAGAAGGTGTTGCACTTGCGTTTCGACCAAACCTCTCAGGAACTGAACGACAAAAAAACATAATTTTCTGAACTTTCGCCATTGTTATGTAATAATTGGTTTCTATAACTTGTGCTGTGCCAGATAAATGTCCATTTATAAAATTTTCAAAAATTTGTTTCTTTTTCACTTTCCTCAATAATTTATGAAAAATTTTCACTTAACTATTTTTCCTACATTTTGAAATAATTAAATTTATAACAGAATTTGATTGGAGGAAAAAGTAGTTACAATGAAGTTACATTCAGGTTTCTAATATTTCAGTCACTTTAAAGTCACTAAGAAGTAATTAAAAGGATATTTTGACTTTGTTTCAAAAGAGTTACTTTTCAGTTTTCCGCTACAAAATGAACTAGATACTTCAGAGTCAATTTATATAGTTGAAGGAGGTTAAAGTTACAGAACAGTTGTATTGTTGTTTTTAAAAAGAAGTACATAACTTCAATTATAGGTTGCATTGAACATTTCGAGTAACTGATCAGTTGCTTTTAAGCAACAACCGCTAATATTTAGTCTTACCTAATGGGAACAGTGACCTAAATGTAACGGAATTGAAACTTAAATAATTTAAAATAAAATGGAAGAATTGATAAAACCTCACAATATCATCAGATTAACTAAGAAGTTTCAAAAAAAAACTTACAAGCAACTCTTGTGGAACAATAGTTAGGTATCCCTTTGGGGTTCAAAATTCGAATCTGTGCGCCTTGGGTTACTTCGATATCGATTCAGTATTACCGCTGAAAAAAATTAAAAATTGTCCCAAAAAGGAGCTCGAGACAAAAAAAAGGGGCCAATATGCAAACATTTGACAATTGGGAAAATACGTACGTAAAAAACAAAAGAGTATACAGGAGTAAAAGAAAAATTTATTAAAAACTTAAATTCACTTACAAAAACAAAACAATAACAACAAAACAAAAACAGTTGTTAATAATAATAAATAAAGAGTAATACAGTCATTCTGCAAATGCATATAATATACATTAGTTTTATTTTTTTAATATTGTCTTCCTGTATAATTAAACAATATCTATTGTTTTTCTTAAACCCAATTTTCCAATTTATTTTTGGTTTCGCGTGAAGGTTTTTATAATACAAATTCTAGATACTACTGAAATACATCAGCCAAGTAGAAGACAGAAGACATAGCACTATTTAATTGAACTTATTGAATTATTGATTGAAAATAGCTTTTAACGGCCTTTAGTCCATACAAATTGGCGTTCCGTCCCGGCGATCTCACTTGGACTCATCAGTTGACTAGTGAGGGCCTTGTCAATACGCAATTTTTGGTTTCAATTAAATTAACAGCTGACGAGTAAAATCGTAAAAAGGGGCCGATTGGGCAATTTCTAAAAAAAAGCCGTGGCCACGGGGACCGAACGCAAAAAAGACGCCGCATTTGGCCCCTTTAAGGCCTTTAGGGGCTCAACGGCAACGCTGCTTTGATTGATATTTGTCCACTTAATCTGGAAATTAGAATTATGATCATTTTATCTCGACAATTTTTAAGTGTATGTACCAAAAGATATGCTGTTTTTTTTTAAACGTTAGGGAGAGGCATAAAGACTGTAGTACCTATATATATTAGAATTCTCGACTGGCTAGGCTAGAGCAGCAGTGCCATCTTGAACTGAAACCAAATTTTGTTTATTAATTATTTCAGAAATTTTCAACATTTGAATGGAAATTAATAAATAGCAATAATCTTTTTGTGATTCTATAAGCAATTTGCTCTGTTCTATCTGGTGACTTCTCAAATACCACTGTCTTTGGCCCTGCATAACATTCACCTTATGTGGTCCGGTATTTCCGAATGAGCGTTGCAGAATCTGCCAGTGGCACTCACTAAACCAAACCAAGAACACTGATGAGGTGTTTTCTTAGCTTAGCTTCGATTTTTTCAGCTTTAACATCAGATGCAACATGTTTAATCTGCAAACGTACTATCATACCAGTTTAGCACTGATGCTGAGTTAAGAGGTGATTTTCTAATGATTTGGTTTCTATATAGTTGCTTTCGAAATTTCGTTCTGCACACTTAATGGCCTTGGGCTATGGCATTTACTAAATAATTATACCTTGAAAATGCAAACAGACTGTCCCATCTAATACCAAATAACTTCTTTTTTTTTTTAAATGGCGCAAAACATCGAGTGTAGCTTCGGCTGTGTGGCACGTAGTGCGGTCCTGTTCAAACCAAATGTTGCCAATATCCTCCTCTTCAATTTTTGTGAACAAAAAATCGTTCAACATGGCCCGATAACGATCGCCATTGACTGTAACGGCCACTCCTTGCTCATTTTCGAAAAATGGCCCATTTATGCCTCTGGACCAAAATCCGCACCAAACAGTGACTCGTTTTGGGTGTATCGGCTTTTCAATGTATGCGTGCGAGTTTTCTGTGCCCCAAATGCGACAATTTTGCTTGTTTACTACCCGCCAAGATCAAAATGAGCTTCATCTGAAAAGATGATTTTTTTGGCAAAATCGGCATCTTCTCTAAGTCGATCGCAGGCCCACTTAGCGAAGCGTATACACAACCATATTCGTTTAGCGGAATTATAAAACTAATTATCTGTCAAATCAGACATGAGCTAATTGTTACCATTCACGAACTAAGCGCTAGTTGAAAAAAAAACGTTAGATGGCGGACTTTATAAAGGGTTTTCCAATAAGACATTTGACAAGTAGAAACTACGCCATTAATAAAAATGGAACGATACACGCTTCTACAACGCATTGAAATTATTAAAATTCACTATAAAAATGGTGAAAATTTGGCAGAGACAGTTCGTAAAACTAAAACATTTTTGGGTCGTCGTGAAGCACCTTGTCGGACCGCAATACAGAAATTGGTGGACAAATTCAAGCTGTTGGGACAAATTAGTGATGTGAAGAATAAAACCCGTGCATGTCGCTCAAGAACAACTGAGAATGCTGTTGTAGCCCAAAGTGTTGAAGAAAACCCAGGTTTGTCCATTCCTCGTCGTTCTTTGGAATTAGGCATTCCACAAACGTCATTACACCGTATTTTGCATAAAGACTTGGGTCTTAAGGCTTATAAAGTTCAGTTAACACAAGAACTCAAGCCGGCTGATCATCAACAACGTCGTGTCTTTGCTGATTGGGTCCTTGAAATGCTTGAAAATGATCCGGAATTTCATCGAAAAATCATCTTGACTGATGAGGCCCATTTCCACCTCGGAGGCTACGTCAACAAACAAAACTGTCGTATCTGGGGCTCGGAAAACCCAAGAGTTATTGTTGAAAAGCCTCTCCATCCTCAACGCGTGACTGTTTGGTGCGGTTTATGGTCCGGCGGGGTCATTGGACCTTACTTTTTCGAAAACGAGTCTGGAGCAACAGTTATACGGTCAATGGATTGCGCTATCGAGAGATGATTAATGATTTTTTATGGCCGGAATTGGATGGTATTGATCTGGACAACGTTTACTTTCAACAAGACGGCGCTACGTGCCACACAAGCAATGAAACCATCGATCTTTTACGGGAAAAGTTTCCGGACCGTGTTATCTCTCGAAGAGGTGATCACAATTGGCCACCGAGATCTTGTGATTTAACACCTTGCGACTTCTTCCTTTGGGGCCACGTGAAAGATAAGGTCTACGCCAACAGCCCAGCGTGGATTCAAGACCTCAAAGATGGAATTCGTGAGGCTATCGAGGACATAGGGCAGCCACTTTGCGATTTCATCATCATCGTCGGCTCGACAACCGGGGTCCGGTCCTGGCCTCCTTCAACAAGTCTCTCCACCCATCCCGGTCTCGAGCCGCCGCCATCCAGTTGCGCACCCCAAGGCTCCGGGCGTCCTGGTCTACGCCATCTCTCCAGCGCAAGCATGGTCTACCACGCTGTCGTCTACCATAGAATGTACCACAAAGAACTTTCCGAGCAGGTTCCTCTTCGCTCATGCGAGCTAGGTGCCCTGCCCACCGGAGTCTACCGAGCTTAATTTTTGTCACGATATCTGCTTCAAGGTAGATTGCGTACAATTCATGATTGTACCGTCTCCGGAATCGTCCTTCCTCACATATGGGGCCAACAATTCTCCTTAAGACTTTTCTCTCGAACGCGGCTAAGAGGTCGGAGTGCCTTTTGCTAAGCACCCAAGTCTCGGATCCATATGTGAGTACTGGCAGCACCATGGTCCTGTACAGCAGCAGTTTTGAAGTTATGGTGAGATTTCTGGATTTGAAGAGCTTTGACAGACTATAGTAGGCTCTGTTGGATTTGAGAAGCCGCCCGCGTATTTCTTCTTCTATATTGTTATCGGCTGCTACTATTGACCCAAGGTATTTAAAGGATTGCACCACTTCAAATTCGTGCTCCGCTACCTTGATTGTTTGACCAACTGTTCCTCTCGCATTCGACGCCACCATGTACTTTGTTTTACCTTCACTAATGTGCAGCCCCAGATTTTGTGCCGCCTGCTCGATCTGGATGAAGGAATCATGTACAGCTTGCTCAGTTCTTCCGATGATGTCGATGTCGTCTGCGTAAGCCAGTATCTGGCTGGACCTGTTGACGATGGTCCCTCTTGTTGCCGTGCCAGAGTCACGGATTGCTTTCTCCAACGCCAGGTTGAAGAGGAGGCAGGCCAAACCATCCCCTTGTCGGAGTCCATTAAAGATGTTGATTGGTTTGGATAGCAATCCGGCTATTTTTACTTGGCTTGTTACGTTGGTCATGGTCAACCTACATAGTCGTGTCAATTTATTTGGGATGCCGAATTCTCTCATGGCTTTGTAAAGTTCTACCCTGGCTATGCTATCGTAGGCGGCCTTAAAGTCTATAAACAGGTGGTATGTTGGGATGTTAAATTCTAGACATTTTTCCATCGCCTGCCTAAGGGTAAAGATCTGATCAGTTGTTGATTTGCCTGGAATGAAACCGCACTGATATTGTCCGATGATGGTTTTAGCGTATGGGGTTATCCGGTCTTGGAGGATAGAGGAGAGTATCTTATAGGCGGTACTCAACAACGTGATACCTCTATAATTGCTGCACGTTGTGACATCTCCCTTCTTATGTATGGGGCAAATGATACCTTTTCGCCAGTCTTCTGGAATTTCTTCATGCTCCCACACGTGCACTATAATCTCATGAATTGCTTGACGTAAAGCTGGCCCACCGTGTTGAAATAGTTCGGCTGGTATACCATCGGCTCCCGGGGCTTTGTTTTTCTTTAGCTGGCCTATAGCCTTCTCAACCTCTTCTATGCTTGGTGGCGGCAACATAGGGTACTCTTCTTGAAGTGTTGGAGCCTCCACTTCTGCAGTGAGCTGACCATTTAGCAATTCATTGAAGTACACTTCCCATCGCTCCAGTATGCTTTGAGGATCGGTGATCAGATTTCCCTCTCCGTCCTTGCAGTATGTGCAGCGTGGTGTGTACTGCGTCATGTTTCGGACGGATTGGTAGAACTTCCGCGCCTGGTGCGGACCTCGCTCTCGGCTTTTCTCTATTTCACAGATTATGTTCTTCTCCCAGGCTGATTTTTTCTGTCTGTGAAGCCGTTTTTCAATTCTTCTGAGCTCTTTATATTCGTCTTCGCGTGCCCGCGTTCTATGAGATTGTTGCATTGCTCGGTACGCAACATTCTTACGTTCAGTCGCTAGCTTGCATTCATCATCAAACCAGTCGTTCCGATTTCTACGACTGCTGCCTAAGATGGAGTTGGCAGTACTAATGACAGTATTCTTAAGGCGTGTCCACTTCTCATCTACGCCCAGCAAACTGGCTCCAGGACTTACTCTACCCAGTTCTAGGGCGAGTCCTAACGCATTACCAAAGGTGTTACTGGTGTTTTCATTGCGCAGAGCAGCCGTGTTGATTCGAACCTGATCGGCGGATGCAATACGTCTTCGCAAGGCAATCCGCCCTCGGAAAACCATACCAACAAGATAGTGATCCGAGTCGATATTGGCACCTCGGTACGTTCGTACCGTCATCAAGTTCGAGTAGTGGCGACGGTCTATCAACACGTGGTCAATTTGGTTACGAGTGACTCCATCAGGTGATACCCAGGTGGCTTTGTAGATATCTTTACGCGGGAACCTGGTACTCGCAACGACCATGTTTTTCGATGCTGCCAATTCTAAGACTCGAAGTCCATTGTCATTAGTGTTCTCATGCAAACTATGGGTGCCTGCGTAATGCCTGAATACCGGCTCCCGACCTATTTTTGCATTCAAATCCCCAAGGATGATTTTTACGTCATACCTTGGGCAGGCATTGAGGGCCCTCTCGACTTGTTCGTAGTAAGTCTCTTTTTCTTCGTCTGAGGACTCCTCCGTAGGTCCGTGAACGTTAATGAGGCTGATGTTCTTAAATTTGCCTCGCACGCGAAGGGTGCATAGCCTTTCGCTTATAGCGTTAAAGCCGATGATGGCAGACTTCATTTTTTCGCCGACTAGGAAGCCTACCCCGAGCACATGGTGTTTTGTATGACAGCTGTAGTATAAGTCATAATCTTTCTTCTGTAGAACACCATTCCCTGTCCATCTTATTTCTTGAAGTGCTGTTATGTCAGCTTTATATTTTGACAGGGCATCGGCTAGCTGCTGAGCAGCTCGAGCTCTATAGAGCGATCGTACGTTCCATAAGAAAATTCGTAAATCGTTATTCCGTTTTCTTTGCGTGGGTTGTCGTCTTGAGATCAGTCCGTTTCCGAGGCTTGTTGCTGGTCTCGTAATTCTTCTTGTTTTACGGAACAGGGAATTAACCTGTTGCCAACCTGTGGAACCAGCCTGATCATATTAGCCAAACCTTTTTAAAGGCTTGTTTCTAGCGGCCGCCGCGAAGAGGCTATGATCACACTTCCACCAGTCCGAATAGTTACGGCACGTGCATGTTTTCGTATGCTACATGTTATTCCCCCTATTCGGCTGATGGCTGACCGCCACTTTGCGATTTGGTTATGGAAAATTTCATGAAAAGGATATGGTCCTGTAAGCGTGGTCGTCGTGGCGGTCATTTGGCTGATGTTGGGTTCCATTATTAACTAGATACCTTCCTCTTCATAATGAAATAAACATCTGATCATTTATCTCAAAAAATGCCATTTTTCTTTGAATATCAAAATAACACCTCTTATTGGAAAACCCTTTATCAGAAAAGTTTGGACTAAGGCCCAAAAATACATAGATATGCGCATGTTCTTTTAGATGTTCTAGTTTAGTTGTGTAGTTCACCGCTCTATCAATCTTTCTTTTAACTTTATCTCTGTTTGAAAGTTCGTCTTAAAATTATACTTTTCAACCACGATTCCATTTCTTGGAATGTCCAAGCTAAGTTTGTTTCTGTGGCCCTGCAAATCGAAACTTTTCACAAAGACCAATGCATTTTAACGTCTCAGTTCTCTCCTTGACGAGTATCATCATGGCTTCCTCAGCAGCACTTTCTATGCCCATCACGTGCAGAGGGGTCAAGTCAAGGATGCGCTGCGTAATAGGAGACAGTTAGCTAAGAACCAGGGCCTTGAGAAAAATTTAATACATGTTTGCGTTTTCCACATAACAGGTGAAAACCTTTCCAAAGATACATAGTAAATGCCCCTCCAATTATATCAGCCACGTGACTAAAGTCTCTAAGTATATTGCATCTTACAAATGCCAAAGGCAAGCAAAAGTAGATGCATGGAATTTTCATATTTGTCGTTAGCTACTTGCCAAATTTGTTGTATTTGCTACATAAAAAGGTTTACATACTCGTTTCAATGCATTCTAAAAAAAAGCATTTGCTACAAAAATACATCCGAAAAAATATCTAAGTAATGCTTTTACTTGAAGTAAATACTTAATTTTTAGTATTTACTCCATTTTTATGCACATCAAAATAAGTATTTAATTAGTAAGTTCTCCGTAAAAACAGTTACTGTCTTTTATGCATTTCACCCATGGCCGCATTGCACCGACCGTCGCCGTGGCGTCAGTCCCTTTATAGGGAGGGTCAACATAAATGCTTCACCTGGCCTTACTGATATAAAACTAACCAATTATAATTATTAATAAATTTTCTCATGAAAAAGAGACTTATGGTAAAATTACTATGATCTGTCAGTCAATGATAAACTATGTCTTAAACATTCAACTTTGTAATCTATAGTCAATAAGTACAAGAACCATAATCATCTACGAAAAAACCTTGAGAAATTCCAATAATAATTTAACCAAACCTACTACTTTATTTCATAAATTAATTGCAATCTCAATTATAAGATCGTGAAAGGTAATACTTCTTTTCAAAAAAAGCAAAAAAAAAAAAACAATCGATATCCGTTTTAATATACAACAACGGGAGGCGAATACAAAACAAAAAAAAATTAAAATTATACCAGGGGTGGCACCATCAACTACCTACTCATAAATTGAATCGAAAAATAAATTCATATCCTCATCGTACAACAACTACTTACAACAAAAAGTGCAAGAGAATATAATTTCACAGATTTTGATAACTCTCAATAAACATATTATATAAAGGGTGTCCCGTAAGTCAACGTCAAGCGGGTACTGGGTGATAGGGTAGCTTGTACCTAAACTGGGAAAAATAATTAAAAAAATCTATCTCGCTTGGTTAAGTAATAATAGCAATATTTAGAAAAATAATGAAAATCGATTCCCTACGCCACGTTTTAAGGTACTGTGGTACCAATTTTCCAAATTTTGCGGTGTTTTTATTTTTTACGTAATCCTTAGTAACCATGCTATTAATTCCAATCAAAAATTCAAAAATAAATATTGTCAGTTTCGTACGAAAAATAAAGTTCGACTGAGTCATGGTTCAAAAAATTTTTGTAACCTAACTTTGACACTTCATATCTTTAAAAAAATGGAGTACTCGATTGTCGGCAAGTTGTTTTAAATGTTGGCCCGTTTCATCCAGATTTCAAAATGGTTCAACACTTGCTACTTATTCCACCGTAAACAAATTTATCAACATTTAAAACGTTTTAGAGCATTTAAAATTCTGACTAAAAATTGGAAATTAACCCTATTGATGTATTCTGGCAAACTTTAAGCTCAAATTGTCTACCATCGGCACGAATTCAGGCTCTGCACCGCCGCAGAAAAGATCTGTTCATTAGGCGCCCGAATCTCCTTGAATTTTCACCTATCGGGATACTCCGTATTCAGGTAATCCCGTACACGATGAGCATAATGCGCTGGGCAACCATCTTGTTGAAACCACATGTCTCGGTAGATGTCGAGTGGTAGATTTTCTAATAAAGTTGGCAAATTATTTTGTAAAAAACGCAGGTAGCTGTTGCCATTTAATTTTTTTGGAAGCTCAAATGGTCCAATTATTTGTCCAATTAAAATTCAGGTCCACATATTTACTTTAAATTGATATTGAGAGCGGTCTTTACGAATTAAATGCGGAGTTTCTTGGTGCCACTCATGTAAATTGTGTAAATTCAAATAACCGTCTTTTTTAAATGTTGATTCGTCAGTCCATAAAATGTGGTTGAGAAATTGCGGGTCTTCACTATTTTTCGCCAACATTGTTCTGCAAAAATCGACTCTGGGACCGTTGTGGTGATTATTTGGTTTTAAAATTACCATTTTGAAATCATGATGAAACGGGCCAACTTTTAAGACAACTTGCCGAGGTTAAAGTTGTAAATTTTCTTTAAGATATGAAGTGTCAAAGTTAGGTTACAAAATTTGTTTGAACCATGACTCAGTCGAACTTTATTTTTCTTACGAAACTGACAATATTTATTTTTGAATTTTTGATTGGAATTAATAGCATGGTTATTAAGGATTACGTAAAAAATAAAAACACCGCAAAATTTGGAAAACATGTGACCACAGTACCTAAAAGTGTGGCCTAGAGTATCGATTTTTATTATTTAAATATTGCTATTATTACTTAACCAAGCGAGATCGATTTTTTTTTATTATTTTATTATTTTTCCCAGTACAGGTACAAGCTACCCTATCACTAAGTATCCGCTTGACGTTGACTTTCGGGACACCCTGTATGTATCTATACAAAGTCGACGATGTGCAATTTATTCAATTTAACTCGCCCTTGGTGCATTTAATCTGAGCTAAAACCAAACAAAACAACAACAAAAACAGCCTAAGACCAATGTGAATTTGGCTTGAACTTTTTTTTCAATCTTGCATCACTCGCAAGAGTTCGTAACGTAAAACGTTATAAATTGTCACTAATTGTGTAGAAAATTACCATTAATTCACCTGTTGGTGGTTGTTTATGGATTTATGAGATTTTGTCCCAAAATCGAAGCAGTGGCGATGGCGATGCAATTTTCGGTCCAATTGTTTTATGGAGCGTAGAACCTCGAAGACATTAGTTAAAAATGGAAAATTCATACTACCGTTTCGAGAGTGGTCCCCGATTTGAAGCATGAATTATTAATTTCACCTGTCATTTTCTTACGAGTACTAAATTGGATTAGTCGTCATTCGTTTTGAATTTTGTTGTGATTTTGCCGTAGTAGTTTGAGGATTTTGTTTTGTTATTTTGTATTTTTATCCATACAAACCTGCAATATATACCTATGTAAGGAGGCGAGAAGTCGAAATGCAAAATGCGCATTTCATTTGCCTCGAATCGTTTTGCAAATATAAGAGCATTGAGGTGCTGCTTTGCAGATGGTAGGTGGCAGCTACCATGCCACCACGAAGTATTTGTAAATTCGTTGCAAGCTCCACAGTGGACCAGAATACTTTTAAATTTGGAAATAAATTGAGGAGGTATTATAATATAGCACGAAGAATTTTGTATCTTAAATGCAGTGTTTCTGAAGACATTTTTAATTTCGAAGTTAGCCGCCGGGAAAAATTGATAGTTTTTATCAAGTTTACTCAAAATTTACTCATTGACTGTATTGTAACGAAGTTACAACTTTTCACGTAGGCGCCTAACCTCTAACTCAACACCATCAACATCATCGACTCAATTACAAATCATCACATACCTCAAGGCATCCACTAGAATTGATGACGAGGTTTAAGCCCCAAGCCACACCACTCTCGTGTGGTGTGTTGTGGAGTAGTGTGTCGCTGTCATTTCAATGTAGTTCATAGATTTGGACACAACACATCACACGATACAAATATGGCTCTACGCATATGAAATACATTAGAGCGATAGTGACACACTACTCCCCAACACACCACACGAGAGTAGTGTGGTTCGGGCTTTACTGACAATCAACAACACACGACAGCACAACACAACCTAAGCATACGACAACAATTCAACGTCCCATATGGAATTAATGGGTAGTGTTTTTTTACCTCACTCGATTGACACTCCCTTGTTACCGCCGAATCTATAAGGAAGGGTGGAATGGCCACTTCGAATCAGGAAAATTATCCTCCGTGGTTCAGCTAGTTCAATCATTTGAATCTTAGTGAGTACTAGAAGCAAGCTGCTTGGTGTGTAGTACATCAGTTAGAAGATTCAATTTTTAAATAAATTTTGGCTATAAGCCGTAAAACCCCTTTGCCCTCCTTATTTTTGCCACAACGTCTTGTTGCGGCTAGGGATTAATCAAAAACCAACCTAATCCGCCCTCCAATCCGATAAGGCTAGGGAGCTAATCCCAAATCACATTTTTGCTTTAAGAATCGTTTGGAGGCTAGGGAATTTATCCCACCGCCAAACGCCGTACCGTGCCTTCACTTCGGTGTTGACTAGGGAAATTATCCCACATTTCTGTATCCGTATATGCAATACTGTGTTATTTAGTAAATTTATCAACGATTGTAAGAATTATACGAAAATAAATTGTTAATCTAGCTTTAAAGTAAAACTGAATAAAAAAGGGATATAACGACCTGGAGCTCGGAACTTTCTTAAACCGAGTTTTATTGCTTTCTTCGGTAAGAACCCTGGACCCGCTGACCTACCTCAGCTGGAAAATAAAAAAAAGCATTACAGTATTATGAATTAGATGAGTGGTGGTAAGCGTAAGGTCCCAGCTTCGAATCCCAAATAAACCAAATTTGTATTTCTACTTTTAGAGGTTAAACGATAAATAACTGGCGAGGGCCTAGCCAAATTCCATAGTCTGACCTTTGCAAGTCCCTTTCTCAGTTTCTATCTTAAATTTTCTAGGGGCTCATAAAAAACGATAATGTTTTTTTTTCAACCGGGTAAAGGTATGTGTAAGTTCTACTCTACAATTAATTTTCAATCCGTACAAAAAACTTTTCTTCAAACTTCAGAACAATTTGAAAAAGCACAAAAGTTGGGTTTCCCACAACTCAGTGGGTTTTGTTGTACTTCTACATCGGAGCCTAGAATTTCAACCCAACCAATTTTCTTCAAGTTTGTTATTAAAAATCTAAAGAAAACTGAAATAACCTAACATTTTTGAATTAGTTGTATTTATTTCCTCGAAGCTATATAATTTGTCCCACTGTCTACTGCCGCCACCAGCCAGCCAACATGGTTATCGTGCGCTTTGAATATTTAATCGGAAAGTACAAGTTGTTAAATTATTATTGCCAATGTTATTGTTTTAAACAAGTTTCCTTGTGGCGCGCGCATTTTATTCAAAAGAAAACGAATTCATGCGCATGCGCATGCGCACTGGCACGTCTGTCTGCATGCCAATCGCATTTTGTTTGACTTCAATAATATGACCACAAGCTTATTATTCATCTCATCTGAATCGGCATGAAAATGTTTGAAGATATTTTGGCAGCAATTTTATTTTAATTTCAAAGGCGCTGAAAATAAAATAAAAATAAAACTTCGAAATTAGTTTGCAAAACTATCATATACCTAATGAATGAAATGGCGAAATGAACTACACTCTGCACGCAAATGCCATCAAATGGTACACTGATGGATCGAGAACGTCTGAGGGGACTATTGAAGGAATCTTTGGGCCAAGAACCAAACTTTCTGTACCGATGGGACAGTCCACTAGTATTTTCCAGGTTGAAGTTAACGCCATAGGAAAATGTGCAGAACGTAACGTCGAAATAAATTACAGGAAACAAAACATTGCCATCATGTCAGACAGCCAAGCTGCTCTCAAAGCACTTTACTCATACATCATCACCTCCAGACTTCTATGGGAATGTATGAAAAGGTTAAATGAACTAGGCAAAAACAGTGTCACACTCTATTGGGTACCGGGCCACGCCGGTATCCATGGTAACGGGGATGCAGACTCTATAGCCAAAAGAGGAGCAACAAACCCCCTAACAGCCTTATTGCTGAATAAGAGAAAATGTGATCAAAAATAAGATCAAAGCAAAAGAGGAAGCCAAAAGATCCAAAATCTGGAAAGAACTCCCTATAAATCCTGTATCAGCCTAAGCTGGAATAACCTAAAAATAATCACCCCTATTGCAGTAGGCGTTTTATTTAAACGACAAATGTCATTTTCAAAAATTTGTATTATGAATGGCGTTACGGGGTCGTTTTACTTGGCGTTACGCCTTACTTTGAGTGGAATGTATTTTTTTTTGTGAGAACTGTCACTAACCCTTGTTTAACTTCCTTTGCACCACAGTTAAAACGCAATTTTTTTTCGAAGACAAATTGTTAATCGTCTGGCCGGCAAAATTCAATAAAAATGTAAGTTTTCAATGTGTATTTCTTTTATTTGTGTTTTTAAATAACATATTTATTTAATAAAGGGTTAAAATCACTAATTCAGACCAAATGAGACATCTCGTGGAGTTGATGGAACAAAATCCATCGCTCGCAACAAATTTCAGGAGAGGAGTCTCACAAACGGAAGATAAAAAAAACAAATGGGAATCCATATGCCTCAAGTTGAACTCCCTAGGACCACCAGTTAGAACAGAAAAAGAGTGGCAAAAGAAATTAAATCAAACGGAGTACATAGTTTTATATTTAGTAGCATATTTTTGCAGCTTTGGTTCGATGCAAAATTTAAAGTGACCACGACTACGCTTACAGGACCATATCCTTTTCATGAAATTTTCCATAACCAAATCGCAAAGTGGCTGCCCTATGGCCTCGATAGCCTCACGAATTCCATCTTTGAGGTCTTGAATCGACGCTGGGCTGTTGGCGTAGACCTTATCTTTCACGTGGCCCCAAAGGAAGAAGTCGCAAGGTGTTAAATCCCAAGATCTCGGTGGCCAATTGTGATCACCTCTTCGAGAGATAACACGGTCCGGAAACTTTTCCCGTAAAAGATCGATGGTTTCATTGCTTGTGTGCCACGTAGCGCCGTCTTGTTGAAAGTAAACGTTGTCCAGATAAATACCATCCAATTCCGGCCATAAAAAATCATTAATCATCTCTCGATAGCGCAATCCATTGACCGTAACTGTTGCTCCAGCCTCATTTTCGAAAAAGTAAGGTCCAATGACCCCGCCGGACCATAAACCGCACCAAACAGTCACGCGTTGAGGATGGAGAGGCTTTTCAACAATAACTCTTGGGTTTTCCGAGCCCCAGATGCGACAGTTTTGCTTGTTGACGTAGCCTCCGAGGTGGAAATGGGCCTCATCAGTCAAGATGATTTTTCGATGATTTTCCGGATCATTTTCATGCATTTCAAGGACCCAATCAGCAAAGACAAGACGTTGTTGATGATCAGCCGGCTTGAGTTCTTGTGTTAACTGAACTTTATAAGCCTTAAGACCCAAGTCTTTATGCAAAATACGGTGTAATGACGTTTGTGGAATGCCTAATTCCAAAGAACGACGAGGAATGGACAAACCTGGGTTTTCTTCAACACTTTGGGCTACAACAGCAATATTCTCAGTTGTTCTTGAGCGACGTGCACGGATTTTATTCTTCACATCACTAACTTGTCCCAACAGCTCGAATTTGTCCATCAATTTCTGTATTGCGGTCCGACAAGGTGCTTCACGACGACCCAAAAATGTTTCAGTTTTACGAACCGTCTCTGCCAAATTTTCAGCATTTTTATAGTGAATTTTAATTATTTCAATGCGTTGTTGAAGCGTGTATCGTTCCATTTTTATTTTTATTAATGGTCAAATGTCAAAAAATGACAGCTTCAAAAGTGACAGCTACCGAAATAGCGGGCTATTCAAAATAACACCCCTTATTGGAAAACCCTTTATTTAAATGAGTTGGATCAAGCTATTGCTGACCTCCTTGGCCTGAACAATGTTGTTGAACCGGAGGGTAATGTTTCCGGTGGTTCAATTACGACACCAATTACACCAGTAAACGAACCAACCGCCACTCTGACGACACATACAGTTACGTATATAACAGAGATGCACTGAATTCGTTAGGTGGGATTGTTATTGAAGATGCTGACAAAATTTACCAAGAAAGATCAAATCACTAAGTTTTACCAAACATAACTCAAATGCATTCAAGCTCGAACGTTGTGCCAAGCTTTAACCAGATGTTAGAAAGGCAAGCAAAAGTCCAAGAGGATCTTTACCAAGAAGTCAAGCAGTCACTAAATAGATAATAGAATCGAAAATAATTTAAAAGAAACTACAAGGTATGCGAGGAAGCGGTTCCCTTTAGAAGAGGAAAGACTTGAGGAATACAAAAAAAAATGAGACGAGAGGAACAGTACCAGACTAAAAAGCACGATTTAAAACTTTTGGATCTGGAAGTGAAGAAAAGGCAATTGGGTATTGAGGAAGTGAAATTAAAACTGTCTGAAAGACATTAAAATTGTGATTTCCCATGTTTATAAGCATACATAAATGTACCTTATTAAAAACCTTCCGAAAATAAATATCATTAATTATAGAGTTAAATTATTTTGATTTAATTGCATTATAAATAGTAAAGTTTCTAACAATCGGTTTCTTATGTTCGTAGCTGTTTCATTAATTTCAAAGTTTTCATCAGCATCTGCATTAGATATGTTTTCTAAAACGATAAAATGTTCACTTATCGGCAGATCAGATCTGTACTCTATGCAAATGTTATGCAAAGCTGAACAGACATTCGCGATTTGAATTCCTTTTTGAGGGGTGTAGTGCAATTGCCTAGCTCCAAGAAGACATCGAAAGCGGCTCTTAAGAACCCCATAGTGCGTTCAATTATGTTCCTTGTTTTGGAGTGCCTCATATTAAATGCACTTTGTCTACTTCCTTCCTGTGCCGATCTGAACGGAGTTATGAGAAATGGTTCCAAGGGATATCCAGCATCACTTAAAAATTTATTTTGAAAATCTAGTTTTATCTTACTTTCGTACTTGCCTAGCAACCAGGTATTTCGATCTCCATTGTCATAATTCCTTTGGAGAATTCCTCGGAGCTCACTTAAATTCCATAAAAAACAATCGTGGCTAGCTCCAGCGTGCCTGGCATCTACATATCTAATTCGCATTATATGATCACAAACCTGAAAATTAAAATTGTATGAATAAAGAATTTAATAATTTAATAACGAAATAATTACGTACAAACAAAGCATTTAAGCTATAAAACCCTTTCCTGTTGTAATATTGGTGTTGGTCTTCTTTTGTTGGAGCCTGAATTTTGATGTGGCTGCCATCGATGCATCCAATTATCCCAGGAATTCTTGCTTTTTGAAAGACAAAAAGCTTTCGCTTGATTTTTGTCCTCCTCAGTATAAATGGAATTTATCCAACGTTGACAGATATGGGCTTCCATGACATCAAGCATTTCTTTTAGAATAATGCTCATCGTTGGCTGTGCAATGCCCAAATTAAAATCGTTACCAACACCCTTTAGGTATCTGCCTTCGGCAAAAAATTATCATCTCTTCTGCGTTAGTTACTTTCACCATAAATAGTTTCATTTCTCGATAAAACAAACATTGCAACACTATTCATTTTGCACTTTTTTTGTGCACTTAAATCAAAAGGTTGAATTTAAATGAAAATGACAAATTGTTTTGGAAATTAACGAAGCTGAAGAAAGCAACATTTGTTAATTGAATTGTTTTGGAAATATCAATCAGCTGTTTATGTGGAAGGCGTTTTTATCAAAACGAGTGGCGTTTAAGGATCGCAATACCGACTCTTAAACGCCTTGAAAGTGACTCGACACCAAAAGTGACAATTGTCGTTCAAGAAAAACGCCTATTGCAATAAGGGTGAATAACAGGCCCCTCACAGGACACTGCAAACTAAAAAGACACCTCTGCGTTCTTGGCTTACTGAGTAGTCCAACCTGTAGATTCTGCAACATGTTTTGAATTTTCTGTATTCAAAGCATTTTTGTTGTGTGGTGACCATACAACGCAACAATATTCAAAAACAGGCCGTACAAAGCTAACAAAAAAGCTCTTGAGGGTGAAAGGACACCTAAATTCTTTCGAGTTCCTAATCAGATATCCAACCATGGAATTTCCTCTAGAAATAATTTAATCAACATGCATCCTAAAGTATAATTTCGAATCAACTATTACTCCTAAATCTTTATGGTTACAAAGTAAAGGGTTTTCCAATAAGAGGTGTTATTTTGAATAGCCCGCTGTTTCGGTAGCTGTCACTTTTGAAGCTGTCATTTTTTGACATTTGACAAGAAGAAACTACGCCATTAGTAAAAATGGAACGATACACGCTTCAGCAACGCATTGAAATTATTAAAATTCACTATAAAAATGGTGAAAATTTGGCAGAGACGGTTCGTAAAACTAAAACATTTTTGGGTCGTCGTGAAGCACCTTGTCGGACCGCAATACAGAAATTGGTAGGCAAATTCGAACTGTTGGGACAAGTTAGTGATGTGAAGAATAAAACCCGTGCACGTCGCTCAAGAACAACTGAGAATATTGCTGTTGTAGCCCAAAGTGTTGAAGAAAACCCAGGTTTGTCCATTCCTCGTCGTTCTTTGGAATTAGGCATTCCACAAACGTCATTACACCGTATTTTGCATAAAGACTTGGGTTTTAAGGCTTACAAAGTTCAGTTAACACAAGAACTCAAGCCGGCTGATCATCAACAACGTCTTGTCTTTGCTGATTGGGTCCTTGAAATGCATGAAAATGATCCGGAATTTCATCGAAAAATCATCTTGACTGATGAGGCCCATTTCCACCTCGGAGGCTACGTCAACAAGCAAAACTGTCGCATCTGGGGCTCGGAAAACCCAAGAGTTATTGTTGAAAAGCCTCTCCATCCTCAACGCGTGAGTGTTTGGTGAGGTTTATGGTCCGGCGGGGTCATTGGACCTTACTTTTTTGAAAATGAGGCTGGAGCAACAGTTACGGTCAATGGATTGCGCTATCGAGAGATGATTAATGATTTTTTATGGCCGGAATTGGATGGTATTGATCTGGACAACGTTTACTTTCAACAAGACGGCGCTACGTGCCACACAAGCAATGAAACCATCGATCTTTTACGGGAAAAGTTTCCGGACCGTGTTATCTCTCGAAGAGGTGATCACAATTGGCCACCGAGATCTTGTGATTTAACACCTTGCGACTTCTTCCTTTGGGGCCACGTGAAAGATAAGGTCTACGCCAACAGCCCAGCGTGGATTCAAGACCTCAAAGATGGAATTCGTGAGGCTATCGAGGACATAGGGCAGCCACTTTGCGATTTGGTTATGGAAAATTTCATGAAAAGGATATGGTCCTGTAAGCGTGGTCGTTGCGGCCATTTGGCTGATGTTGTGTTCTATTATTAACGGCATACCTTCCTCTTTATAATGAAATAAACATCCGATAATTTATCTCAAAAAATGCCATTTTTCTTTGAATATCAAAATAACACCTCTTATTGGAAAACCCTTTACAAACTCTCTGAAGGTCATATTGTTTGACATTTTGTAACCATCCGTGATCGGAAAAGATGATCTTGAAAATGATAGAATATGGCATTTTCCTATAAGTATTTAAAGATAAGTCATTCAAAAAACACCATTTCAATAAATTATCTAGATTCTTTTGCAGTGGCATACAATCTATATAATTGTGAAATGCATAAAGGTAAGTCATTAATAAACAGCTAGAACAGAAGTGGGCCTAGATTGCTGCCTTGAGGAGCTCCCGAGACGTTCAACATCTGTTCCAATTTAATTGGCCCGATTTTTACATATTGAGTACGATTAGTGAGATAGCTCTTTAAACAATTCAACAGTTGGCCATGATGGAAACCTAAAGATTCAAGCTTTCTTAGCAGTATTTTATGATTGAATCCTTCAATCGACTTCGAAAAGTCCATATAAATAGCATCTCCTTTGGTTTCCTTTTTCCATAAAATTGACACAAATTAAGTAAATAGAGTGAGATAAGTTGTGATTAATTTACCACTAACAAATTCATGTTTTAAAGGTGAAATGTATTTTTTTAACAACCTCGCACCTCTTTTTCTTTATAAGTGATTCAAACATTTTTGGAATCAGTTATAATTTGGCAATGGGTCTATATTTTACAACACATTACTTTGATCCTGATTTATAAATTAGAGTTATGTATGACCGCTTCCAACAGTCATGAAAAACACCCTTTTTTTAAGGACAAATTGAAAAAAAATTGGAAGAGAGTTAGGGCAATCACTTCGTTGAATAATTTTTATCAAAATTGTGAAATTTTTAACAACTTTTGCATTTTGAAAATAAAAATAAACCTGACGGCACACTTAATCACCCCTTTTATATAAATTTTTCTATCCCTACCCAATAATCTGTATTCACAAATGTAGGGCTCTGTGATCTTAGCACCCCATTTTGTGGGAAATGCGCATGAAAACTATGCCATCTAAAAGGTTTAAGATTTAATTTTTTTTTTCAAAAATTTGTCAACGATAAATTAGTTTAAAAGATTTTTTGAAGGTTACAATCTTTATGCGTTATTGAAAAAAAATTTACAAATACCCAAAAAAAATGTTCAAATTTTTGAACTAGTTAACCTCTATTTCGATCAATTACTGGGCTCTTAGATGGCATACTTTATTCACGAATATCCCATACATGGGGTGCTAAGATCCCGAAGCCCAAATGTTGTCTGATATTTCATAAAAAACATTCACCTCAAAGATCCGATACTAAAAATCGAAGGTTTAATCTTCGAATTGGTCGATTTGAAGGCTACTTGTGCATAAACGAACTTTTATCCACTGAAACACTTAGATTAGCGATTTAGACATAGAGACATCACGCTTGCAGCCCTTGAATATGTCTGATGCTCTCAGACATATCCTGTATTATTTAATTTCGCAGCATGATAAAAGTTGGACATCTTTCTTAGACACTACTACTGAAGTTTATGTGGTATAATTGCAGTCGAAATAACTGATCTAAATAAAGCCATTCAGACTTTTCATCTATTCACCCTCTCAACCACTATTTATTGCATAAGTTGAATATTATTTCAAAGATGGCTGTCCAAAAAATCTATGGTGTTCCACAGGGTAGTGAATTTGGCCCTTTGAATTTTTGTTTTGACAATCAATGACGTTGAGTGTGTCATTATCGACCCTTTGATAACAATTTATGCCGATGACAAGGAAATCTATAGGCGGATAATATGAGACACCCCTTAACTAATCCAAAAAGTTCTAAACAAATATTCCACCTGTTGCCAAATTAAATGTCAACTACACGTAGCCAAATAAATATGCTAAAAGAACGAAAAAAACTAATTTGTTGAACGATATTTTTAGATTGCCGATCGAATTAAAGGCAGACAGACAGCATTGTCTCAAGGTATTTTTTAAACAAATGACTGTACCAGTGATCAAATTGCTATAAATTTTATAAAGTTTATAATAATATTTATTTGCTAAGCAATGCTATGGTAATGAAAAATTAATAACGAGCATTTTATCTTAAACTTCATAACTATACTTAATCATAATCACACCTGACAAGCTTGTCATAAGTTTAAAAACATCGACCGTTCCTCCCACTAGAATTAGATTAGGATACTTTACGATTTAACTACTTATCGATGATAGCTGACTTTTTTAATGACAATAATTACACCAGTGTGTCGAGATTAGGTAAACAACTTATCCATTTTATCCTCAACACATATTCATTATTAGATAGATAAGAATAATGAAGTATGTTTATACAGTTAATTCATTAATTATTACCTAGTCACACATTTTTTTTTAAATGAAAAACTAAAAACTGCGCGCACACATTTTCGCTGTTTCGAGATAAGAAAAATAATAACAAAAATAATATATCAGACCCCAAGGTCTACTTTAAAAAAAAAAAATACGATTGGAAGAATATTGATGGTGATTTCCAATAAAATAATATCTACAATTTGAAGAATGTTGGTGATTTCGAATATAATGTTTTTCTGGACTTGTGGACAAAGGTAGTTCTGGACCTGGAGGGAGATAGATTTTTTTTTTAAATATTTAATAATTTAACTTTTCTTATCTTTTTTTTTTGAAAAATTAAAAAAAAACATTTTTCCTAAACGTTTTTTTTGGAAAAAAATTGAGATCAATGAAAAATAGTTTGTTTCTTTTTTGAAAGAAAAAAAAAATTAAATACAGTACAATATTTTAGTTTTTTTTTTCAAAAAAATTGAAAGAGTTTCTTTTTAGTTGAAAACTTTTGACATTGGCGCCTGCCAGGCGGCTAAACATACCCTAAGCGGAGCATCGGAGTTACGTGAGCGGTTTAGAGAACCGAAAAAGGGAGTTAAAAAAAAATTTTTTTTTTTTAATTTGTAAAATAAAGTATATGAAAAATGTTTTGTTTCCAAAAAAAAAATTGGTACTTTGTCCAAGTTCCGGACCAGCCGCCAGAACTTTTTTCCTGGTTGCAGATCCACCCCCTCGTCAAATCCATCGTAGGACATATCGTTCCTGGTGATCCTTTTACAATCGCCGCACAGTGGTGTTTAAGTACTCTTAGATAACCAGAGCGTATGATTTAAAAGTATTTTTTAACATATATATTGTGTGTTCTGATTTACAAGCCCTCAAAGTTGAAAAATAAAATTTTACTCAAATCGCGAACCGTATTTTCAACAAATTTTGAGATGTTTTTTTTCCGAAGTTCCTTTATCGTATCGTTGAACAAATTCTCTAGCTTCTTAAATAATTTAATTGGTCTATTTTCGATTATCTAAAAATAAAAAAAAATATTGAATTAATAATAATTTGACCAATTATTTGAACTATGATTGAAAAAAAAAAACACAGTTTTTAAGAATTCCAGAATTTTGTCTGAAAGATAACAACTACTTCAAATTCCAAGATAAAATATACAACCAGACTTTTGGTATGCCCATGGGAAATCCCCTCTCCCCCACAATAGCTGACATCATTTTGGACGATTTAATAGAAAAAACAATAGAAGAACTTAAAAATGAAAAACAAATTAACATCAAATTCATCACCAAGTACGTAGACGACGTGTTTGCTATCATAAAAGAAAAAGATAAGGACGAGATCTTGAATTACCTGAACCATTACCACACAAAACTTAAATTCACAGTTGAAATAGAACAAAACCAAAGCTTACCCTACCTAGACATCAGAATTTACAGAACAAGAAACAAAAGTAAACTTAACTGGTATTCTAAAATTACAGCATCTGGCAGAATGATTAATTTCCTCTCTACTCAACCCTTACAACAAAAAATTAACACTGCAAACAATTTTATCAACAAAATAATAAATATAAGCGATACAGAATTCAAAGAAGAAAACATAAAAACAATTAAAACAATTTTACACATGAACAATTTTCCACATTACTTAATAAATAATTTAATTAACAAGAATATCAATAGAACTAACGAAAACAAAAATTCTCAACAAAATCCAGAAGTTGGTAACACTATGAGGTACTACCCAAGAAACATTTTTAGCTGCTTAATCGCTTTAATGGCGCTTCTAGAGCAAATGTTAGAGCTTGATTATTTGAGAAAGAGCTCTAGATGCACCCTTAGAGCAAGTGTAGGGCTTGCATACAGCTAATTCATTGAGTTTGAGAGCACATTTTTGCTCGTAACCAGCTTTTTATCAGTGACGAGTGGCTTTGAAGTTCTTTAATATATTCATATGAAATCCTAAAAGGAGCACTTTTGACAGATTTTTGTTTGTATTAGTTTATGAGATCCAAATGATAAATAAATATAAAAGTAGAACACAAAATTCATGTGTGTAATGGTAAGAAGAGTAAACTTCATTTATTGTGATGTCAACTCAACATGCTAGTTATTATTTATTCCTAGAGAAATAATGTATCTAAATAATTTTTTTTTTCATTAACGTCATTGAATTTTAAGTGCGCGCTTAGTTTTTTCATAAATGTTTTGGGGGTACTTCGCAAAATTACAACGCGCCTTCCAAATTATGTATTTTATGCTGTGAAATGCGAAAAAAATTTAATTGAACAATGTGAAAATTGGTTAAATAAGTGTATCGAATCACGAAATAAAATGCTTTGTTTACATTGCAATCAATATTGTGTTTAATATTTGAAGTGAAGGATTTAAATGTTTTTAAATGAATGAAAACAAATAAATCAAATAATTTTCATTTGTGTCGCCATGTTTTTTATTATGGACAATATGTCTCTTTAATAGAGCTGCAATATCGCTTTGAGAGCAATGTTACAGTTTTCCATTCAGGGCTTTGTAGAAAATAGGGTGTTTTGAAAATTGAAAGCTAGAGAATGTTAAGTGAATACATAATTCTAAATTGTAGAAATAATTTTGAATTCAAAGAGTACCTACTTACCATTGAAGTGAATAAAGTTTAAATAAATAAAGAATCCCACGCCTCTTTCCCCCCCAGAACCCGCACGCGCTGGGGTCCATTTACACAGAGCACCTTAAATTACTAAAGGAAATACTTGTGCGACTCAGTCGTAGATTTAATTTTTTTAAGGGAACTGCATAGTTAATATATTTTAATAAAAAATTTTCAATTGAAATTCTTAAGATTTCCCTTATAAATTGAAAGGAATTTATTTATTTTCCACTGTTTTAAGTTTTCGAGGTGAAATAATTTTTGTTTTTTGTTTTATTTTATAACACTCTGTAATATGATTGGGAGAATTGTCTTAAATGAGGATAAATATTTATTCAGCTCTATATGTGCATTATTGGAGCTCTATTGATGGATTTTTTTGACATCAAATTTTGTGTGAGAAAATTAGTAATTGAACTCTACAGCCGCTTTCAGTGTAGCTCTGTTAATGCAATTTTTTGACATTTTGAAAGATTATGCGTTAGTATTGTGCGCATGTGTTGTTAGCAGCTCTACAATGCCTCTATCTATGCCGATGTTTAGAGTTTGCTCGTTGCAAGATCTCATGAACTGTGTTAAGGAGCATATTTTCAAATCTGGAAGCGTTGCAAAGTTAATAGAGCTAAAAGTGTTCTAAAACTGCGTATATAGAACATTATTTTGAAATATAATGTAGGAAGCTTTGAAATAATCTCTAACAGAGCTGTAGCTTTGGATTTCACTATCTAGGAGCGGTAGAAGAACAATTTTGCTACTATTAGCTCCAACGATGTTACTTGGGTATGGTATTGCATATATTCCAAATCTTACTGATAAGAGAAACTTAAATAAAATAATAAATAAAGAAAATGTGACATTCGCTCACAAATCAAACTCAACAATAAGACAACTATTCACCAACACAAAAACCAAAATAGAAAAAGAACAACAACATGACATCATTTATAAAATTGGGTGCAATGGCAAGGAAGGGGAGACGTGCAATCTGATCTACATTGGGACAACTAAGAGATCACTGGAGACGAGATTAATCGAATATCGAACACAAAGCGGATATTCGGAACAAAAGAGAATCCACTGGGTTATCACAGCACATACTAGAAACTGGACACTCCGCAGACTTTGATAACACAGTAATAATGGACAAGGAAAAGAGAACAAATAATAGGTACACACTTGAAAGTCTACGTATACAACAAAATATAGACAAAACAATGAATACACAGGAAGATAGAGACAACGCAATAGCTAGTTATTCTCTTGCATTAAGAGCGGTGTAATTTTTAATTCGATTTAAATTGCTTTACTTTCATTTAGTTTGTCTCAAGTGCTGTGCTGTAGGTTTTTTTATTTAATTTTGTTTATTTATTTTCAAATAATTTTAAATAATTCATTTTAATTTTAGAAAATTCAAAAAATTAAGAATTGTCATCGTTCAATAATTATTATTAAATGTAACAAAAGTTTTATTCATGTAAGTTTAATTTATAAAAAAATTTAAAAGTGTACCTAAATTGTTAATCGTAAGTTTCTATATACAGATTTAATAAACTACCCCTGATGAAGTCGAGAAATTACGACGAAACGTAGGGAAAAGTATGAAATAAAGTTTTATTTGCATATAAAAGGAAGTGACCAAAAAAGCCCGATTTAACTTAACAATAAAAAAAAATATTGATTATTTATAAAAGATACATTCTATAAGTAGCCTGAAGCTTAAGTACAAAAAAATGCTTTTTTTAACTTTTTGATTTAAAAAAAAGCGCCAAAAGATACCAAGAAAGTAAGTATGCCAGCGTATGATCCATACATTCATGTTAAAGCACAGAAAAAATCAGCTACAGATGCGTGCAGATGTGGAAGTTATGCTCAAAAATGTTTCACTGAATCGGATTTCAAAAAACTCCGTCTTGACGGTGGTGTTTACCAAAAAGTTTGATTTCTTCGGTATTAATTGTCAGAATGAACTGGTTAAGCCCATTATTTTAAGAAAAAAAGTCAAAATTTATTTTAGAAATAAAACAAAATTAATACATTGACCCAGGTCTGAGAATTTCGATTTTTGCGAAACCATTTATTTCTGCCTGGAAAATTTTTCAACTCAATTTTCTTGAAAACAACACACGAAAAATAAAATAGTTTTATGATATTTTGAACTATATGATAGAGTTTAATACAAAATAAAGAAAAGGATTAGGGATAATCCTTTATTTTTTTTTTTTAATTTTTCGCTAAAAGTAGGGCAGGTAAAAATAAAAAAAGGTGTTTTTTTAAGTTTTATTGCTTTGTTTTTGTTTTGTATTGCGTAATTTTGTATTACCTGTAAGGATTAGTAAAGCTTATTAGAATAAAATCTCTTACTTAAATATATATATATAAAGGATTAATGAAAAAAAAGTCAGTATTAAGTTATTGAGCATTTGTGCAAGGTGTGTAAGAAAAATTTTTACTCTTTGATCAACCAATAAGTGAAAGTGAAGTGAAATATAATAACAAACATACATATATAGTGAATTCAATACATTAAAATGGATTCAATCGAAATTCCTTATTCGGTGTTGTGTAGTGAACTTATTACCAGGGCTACCTTCGTGGCTCTGAAGAGCCAATTTGGCTCTTTTTTTTCAGGTGTGGCTCTTTGGCTCAACTTTTCTAAAATCATCCCAAATTGGCTCTTTTTGAGATCTTCTTTTTCAGAATAATATATCTACTTAAATTTTCTTATTCATAATTTTTCAATTTTCCTCTAAGTAAAAACTCTTTGGAAAAAATTGTTTGAAATTTTTCCTCTGAGTTAAAAATTCTTTGAAATCTGAACGAGTAAAAAATCAATTTCTTTCCTTTTAGCTTTTCGCCTAAATATTTCCAGAAGGTAGCAAAGAGAAAGAATGAGATAAAAGTGCCATATTTCGGATTTAATTTTCAAATGGTTCAGCTGTTGACTGTTGTATTTATTGTTTTTACAATTGTTTTTTTTTATAAGTTTTTGTTAATTTTTCATTTCAATTTTCAAAAAGATATTTTTTGGATTTAAAAAAAAAAAGTTTGAATATTTTTTTTTGACAACTCGATATTTCAAAAACGACTTGGTGGATTTTTATTAAAGTTGGCAAACAGAATTTTTTTACATTTTTGAGAAGATTTTAGACAAAAATTATTCTTATAATCAAAAATAACGGTACCTTCCATACAAATGCTTTAAAAACCGTTAAGATCTTTTTTTGCTCAAAAACGACTCGTACGATTTTGATAGTTTTGTTTTTTGTATCAAAATTAGTAAAATTTTTACATTGAACCATTATGTTTACAGTACCTATATGTACCATATGACGGTTTTTTTTATTTTCGACTTTCTCATTATCTGATTTATCGATTAAAACTAAATTTTGTATACACAAGCTTGTAATAAATTTAAACAATATTGCATATCAAAACTTTATTCAAAATAATTTTTTGAAAATACGATTATTCGAAAACAGGTGGGAGATTTTTTTGTAAAATCAAATCTTTTACTCCACATTAATAAATAGATACCTACTTAAAACTGGCCTTCCAATTTTTTTCTAAAAATTTTAACGAAATTTTATATATAAAAAATTAATTATTTTTAACACTGCTCCTACGATTTAAAATTTTTTTTTTCTTATAAATTAAGATTTATTTTATATAAGAAATCAGATGGTGTACCGTTGGGTTGGGTTAAAAAGTTTCAGAAGTATTATTTTATTCAATTTCTTACTATTTTTTTTGATTTAAAACAATTTTCCAGTTAAAATAATATAATTTCTTTGCATCCATATTGCATAATATGTGCAAAATGGGAATGTATTGTTAATTTTTATATACTCACATAATACTGCCTGCAACTTTGCTAAGTTTTAGCAAATGGATAAAATATAGGCTCCCATAACTAATTTATTTCAGACGTTAGAACCACAGTGTGATCGCACGTAGCACGTAAGAGCAAGTTCGTGCGACCCAGTTGTGCATATTTATTATTTTGGTGACGTTTTCAGCGGTGGCTCTTTTTTTCTTTTTATTGGCTCTTTCTCAAAATCTGGAAAGGTAGCCCTGCTTATTACTAATGGTCATGATGTTCAAAATCTTCGACCATATTTTGTAAGGGAATACCCCAAATTAATTTCTGAGCAAATAGAAACTGTGCTCTCAGAATTAAAGAAACGTTTTATGTCTCATTTTTTAAGTCATAAGGATTATAAAGCCTACCGCAGGTTTCATTCGAGAAAATGCAGCCGAATTGCGACTAATGAAGATGTGATGCATCATATACTCATTTCCTCAGATCCAATAATAACAGGCTTAAGGCCACAGGCAAAAATGAAAATATAAGTCCAATCAGCGCAGATGCTAAAAACCTCATTTTAGCATTATATTTAAAATTACTACTTCATAATTGTTTTTATTTATTTTTTGTATGTATTTATCTATTTATTTATTTAATTCTATAATATACATAGTTAATAATAATATTTTATTCAAAATAAAAAAATTAAGATTTTACTAAAAAAAAATTTTATTTAAATATAACATCAAAACCTTCAAATTTTATAAAAATGTCAATAACTTTTTTTTTTAATAATTTTTTCTTGATCAAATTTTGACCAAGCATGTATAAGACTAATTTTGACATGTGTGTCAAATTTCATTAGAATTCGTTTAATAGTTCAGATTTTACAGACTTTTTCCCGCTCTCCCATACAAACATCAAAACCCTCAAATTTTAGAAAAATGTCAATAACTTTGTTTCTAATTATTTTTTTTCAACCAAATTTTGACCAAATATGTATAAGACTAATCTTAACATGTTTGCCAAATTTCATTTAAATCCGTTAAACCGTTCAGATAAAACAGACTTTTTTCCGCTCTCCCATACAAACCGAACCACTGTGCGTGTGTAGAAGATGCTGCGGGATTTAGTGATGCGGGATTTCGTACCCAACCCCTTTAAATACGCTTTTGTAACTATTTTACGAGATTATCTAGTGGAAATGTGTTTAGTAAACAACAAAATTGATGACGAAACAGTTCGTGCATTGGCAGGGGCTATAGTGACTAACAACTCTCAACCATTCCTGTGTGCGTTTGTGTTTGTTTGGAATAATTGAGGGGACCTTCAATTTTGTGCCACATCCGAATGACACTTTTTCTTGACAAGAGATACACTTGGTGGATTTGTCACTTTCTCGTATATGAGGTGGACAAGGCTGGGGACCTCCAGCATGGCAGTGCTACGCGTAATGTGTTTGGTATGTCTAAAAAATCTTCATCACCTATATACTTTGCTATATTTATTTTGGTTGTTTGAACTGACATCTGGAGGAACTTTTGGTGATGTTCACAACGCATTCACAAGCACAGATAAGTCACATGAAGATGAGAATATTTCGTACGTTTCACCCTCCAAAACCCATTTGTTTACATTTTTGAATTTGTAATTTCATCCCGCGTCCATGAATAGATGTGAATTGTAACAACAATTTAACCAGGTGTGTGAAGATCCCTACTGTCTATGTGTGAGGTTTTTATACACATATTCTCATTTTATATCTGCAATCTGACAGTTAAAGCTTGTAGGCAAATTAAAATGGTTGCCAGGGGTTCTCATCTTCATGTGGGTAATCTGTGTTCACAAGTCTGTACGAGTGAGAAAAGTCAAAACATCACTTTCTCCACTGTCAATTGTTCACTTCACGAGGAAGTACATATGTAATATGCTTTAGCAGTGATCTTTATGGTTTTTTTTCAAATTTGCCACCTCTCGCAATGATGTCACTTTCATCATATTGATTGAGATCATGTTATAAAGTTGTATTAATCTGATTGCTACTATGATTGTTTGTTTTCTTATTCTCGAAGAAGTATGACCTCAAATTGGTAATGAATGCAGAGAACAAAATCAAACAAAAAAAAAAAAACAATGCAATTTATTTCTTGAAATGAAAGTAGCAGAACGTGCACATAACCAGTTTAATACTGAAAGTGTCTATGTTGCAGTGTTGCAATTCCCAGATCCCAGATGCAAGATGCAAGACTTATAGGTACCTTTGTAGGTCAACCTTTTTTGTGTGATTTTTTTGTGTGGCAAGCCATATGCTATTATCTCAGGAGATTCAGGTACTCTACAGCTACCTATAAAATTAAGATTTTTTCACGCAGATAAAAGGTTCATTAAAGTGATGATGCCGATGCATGGGAAGAACGGATGTTTTGCTTTTGGTTTGTTTTTCCGGGAAAAAGTCTTTTAAAAAAAAACACACGACATGGTTCAGCTTGGAACAGAACAAGGTTTAAGTGTTGATGAAGGAAATCTTCACGTAATAAGGTAGGTATACCTACTTCGTAAGACTTAATATCCACGAGACTGACCTAAATTGTGTGTGTGTGTGTATGTGTGTGTGTAAAGCTGTTTAAACTGAGTTTCGATTTGTTCGATACTTTTAGTCGGACCACCCTTACCTAATTATTACAACTCAATTATTAATGCTCTGTCAAAATGTGACAGATAAGATGTCATGAAATGAAGAAACAAACTGAAACATAATCAACTGAGATACATGTCGATAAATAATTACAGATAGCTAGCCAGTAAGTGAGAGCCATAGTGAACAACTGAACAATGAATTTTTATTAGATCACAGATAATAAGAATATAAGAAAATTGAGTAATTAGTTTGACAGAATAGAAATATTTTTAAGATTAATCGTTCTTAATTTGAAGTGTGGCCAATGACGGAATCCATCTTTGTTTTGCCAAATCAATAAAATACAATAAAATTTAACAAATTATAAATACAAATATAAATATAAATATAAATATAAATATAAATATAAATATAAATATAAATATAAATATAAATATAAATATAAATATAAATATAAATATAAATATAAATATAAATATAAATATAAATATAAATATAAATATAAATATAAATATAAATATAAATATAAATATAAATATAAATATAAATATAAATATAAATATAAATATAAATATAAATATAAATATAAATATAAATATAAATATAAATATAAATATAAATATAAATATAAATATAAATATAAATAATATAAGAATTGGTTGGAATATTGACACAAAAAGAATGAAATCTTTTTCATTTCTAGTGATGCGAGTAATGGACACCACATAATGTTCTTTGAAATAAAAAACATTTTGATTTAAATTCAATATAACGACTAATTGGTAAATAAACTATCTTTTTTTTTATATTATAAAACCTCAAATGTTTGAGTATACCCCCAATAAAAACCCATCGATCTTATCTCCAAAAAAAATTCTTTAAAAGCTTTTTTTCATATTGGACCTACTTATAATCTCAAATTACAAAGTATAACCAAAATAATTCCACCACCCGGAATATTGAATCTAAATAAGACTCCTGAATTATTTTATAGCGTCTATTGACGGTATCATATTATTGTGTTTTTTTATTCCACCTAAGGCATCTGGCTATGCTATGAAATTGATCCGATTTCCTATATGAAAAACTTGTTAGAAGCATAACGATAATAATAAACAATCAAATATGCAAATTCAATTAAAATTATATCAAACTAGTCGCTCGAAGCCAATTACAAAACTGTGTTTTATTTTTTTTCTGAAACAAGTTTCTTTTGAGTTGAGTTTTTATTTTTGTTTTTCTTTATAAACAAAATCAATTTTTTTATTGGATTTCTATTGATATTGTTATTTGATACATAATTTCAGGAAAATTATGAAGATTGTAAGTTAAAGAATTTAAGTAAGTTGAAATTTAAATAAAAATCTATGAATGTTAATATTTTGATTTCAGAAAATTGATACGAAAAAGTTAGACATAACTAGAGTAGAGTGTTGATAGAAAATTACAATTTTTATTGAAGGAGACTTTTGGAAATTTACTATAATATTTGCCATTCTTCATTTCATATCTTCACAAAATATTATATTTTGTAACACGATATCTATTGATGTTTCACTTCGATTTTCATTTTACTTCGTACTTAGCCATTGGTGGCGTGGCATCAATGTTAATCGATTGCTACCGTCTTCTCTACAATTAAAATTTCAATTTTATAGATAAATAATATTTTTTTTTTAAATGTTGCCTATTTTCCTCGTCATTTTGAAATCTCAATTTTAGAGATCCAACTATCAAAACTCAAATTAAAAGCTTCCCCGAAAAGATTTTGAATAAAATAATATAATTGAGATGGAAGGAAGCTGTCTTATCAAGGGCTTTTCAACAGGGACGCTACAAAAGTAGAGACAGGGACAGCAAACGACCCCATATTTCTTGCCGCTCTTTTAACATTTCTCTTCAATTTCATGATGAAATGATATACGAGCCAATAACGAGTTGAAATTATTAAAATTTATTACTGAAATTCGGAGTCAGTGGCCTCAACGTTAAGAGCGCTACGTCATCTTCAGCGATGAGGCTCATTTCTGGCTAAATGGCTTCGTCAATAAACAAAATATGCGGTATTGGTCAGGCAGCAATCAACACGTACTCCATGAGTCATCATCGCATCACGAAAAAATTACGGTTTGGTGTGGTTTATGGGCCGGCGGCGTCATTGGGCCGTACTTCTTCCGTGATGATCAAGACCGGCACGTTACTGTGAATGGGGATCGCTACCGTCCAATGATAACTGAATATTTTGGGCCCCAGTTGGATGATATGGACTTGGAGGACATGTGGTTCCAACAATACATGCATCTATAGCAGTGAATTTCCTAATGAGTGGAAAAATGCTACAATTATACCTGTATCAAAAAGAAACAATCCTACAGAGCCATCTGATTTAATTTTTTTTGTAAAGTTTTCGAAAGACTGATGGCTGATTAAATTCTCGCCTTCATTCAAACTAGTAACAAATTATATGGCAGTCTGGGTTTATGCTAAACAAACAGCTGCAAGCACAGCCATTCGTCTTAAAGCCTCCTCACAGTGGACAAATAATGATATTGGTCACTCCATTATTCTGAATTCTTTCGGAACAATTCCAATTAACATTGATTGCACCATCCCCCAGTTACAGTTCGCTAGAAACTTCCAGGTCACCATACCCTCCATAGATCTATCTGGGAGGATCGGGCATTTCTGGAAGATGAATCAATCCACTTCTATACGGATAGATCAAAAACTGATGACGGGGTTGGTGGAGGTGTGTACTAAGACAGGATGGATTTAAATCTCTCCTTTCGCCTTCCCAATCACTGTAGCGTGTTCCAGGCGGAGCTTTTGGCGATAAAAGAAGTACTATCTTAGCTTAAAGAAAACGTGATATCTAACACAGATATCCGCATCTTCTTGGATAGCCAAGCCGCCATAAAATCCCTGGAATCTGTCTCTACCAACTCAATAACAGCCCTTAACTGTCGATCATCTCTCGTTGAGATGGCACAGCAGTTTAATATTCACCTCTGCTAGGTGCCGGGCCATAGGGACATTCCAGGAAACTGCAGGGCTGACGAACTCGCCAGAAGTGGAACAATACTACCTATTTTACCAAATAGGTCAGATATAGGTATACCCATTGCTACATGTAAACTTATGCTGAAGCAGGGTGCAATAGAGAAAACAAACCTAAGGTGGAACAATATCTCCACCTGTATAGCGACAAAACAGATGTGGCCAAGGCTGGACCTGAAGCGCTCGAAGAGTTTAATATCTCTAAGCAGACTGCATATCAGCTCCGTTATAGGTGTCATCACCGGTCACTGCTTGATAGGCAAGCACGCAAAGAGGCTTGGAGTATTCTCAAATAATTTCTGCAGGAGCTGTATGGATGAAGAAGAGGAAGAATCGATTCCTCATCTCCTCTGCACTTGTCCTGCTCTATCCCAACGACGTAAACTCCATCTCGGAGAATACTACTACAACGATCCTAATGATCTGGTAAATGTTGACATAATTGATCTCGCACGCTTCGTAAGGAGCTCTATAAGTGGTTCAACGAATAGGAAGGAAAGTTCCAAGATTCCTGTGGTATCACAATGGACCAGCTATGGTCTAAGTGTGTCTAGCCTTTGCTCGACAGCCACCTTAACCTAACCTAACCTAACCTGGGTTTCGAAACAAACGTAATTGTGAATCTGCTGTTCTTAAAGTTACATCAGCAGTGCTCTTGACAGGAATCAGTTGGATGTAATGGTACTTTTAGGTTTTTCAAAAGCATTTGATTGTATAGACCACCCAATTTTAATTTCTTAGTTGAGTAATTAATTCAATATTTCGACAACTGTTCTTAAACCCTTGCGTAACTACCTTATAAATCGAGATCAAAAAATTAAAACTGATCAAGGTACCTATACTTCTAGTCCATATATAGTTGACTGTTGTGCTCCACAAGGATCAGTAATTGGACCCCTTCTAAAATAATAAATGATCTTCCTGAAATCGTTCTGAGTTGCCGTATACCTACACATGTATGCGAATGATGTGCTATCATATATTTTTCGTGAATTGGGTTTCATGGAAGATTGTGTTGCTCGATTTAATGAAGATCAACTTAGCATACAAAGATGGGCTGATTCTAACAAACGTAACCTTAATCTGTCAACAGCATTAAGTATGGTTTGTTCTCGAAGTCAAGTGGATTGATTTCCCAAAAGTTGTGTTAAGTGGGCAAAAAATTTAATATTTGAAATAAGTTAAGTATTTAGGTTTTCAAATTAATGAGAAATTAACCTGTTGTGATGCAGTTTCGAATCTATAAGAAAAAGTTATTTTGGTCTTCGGTCTTTAAGATCTTCATCATACATTTTAGATACTGTAATATGAAGAAACACTTAGTAAAAAGGGTTATCCTACCATTTTTTACTTTTAACTGCTCGTCTATATCCTCTCCTTGATTATGAATGCAAACGTAAACTGAATGTTCCGTTCAACGACTTCCAAGGTATGTTACTTGTTGGGACTTAACTTAGACAAGTACCTAATGTTTTTTAACGTATACTTAACATTTTGAACATAATACATGATTTGTGTCCAGTTTATTCAGGGGAAATAATTCAATATGCCCGGTCGCGGTTTGCGATTGATTTAACAGCGTTTCACGCATATCGTTGCAGAACGATCTTTTTTTGTGTCTGCTCTTCGATTTTGGAATGGTCTTCCCATCACACTGCAGAGAATTATCTCACCAGCCATTTGTAGGAGGAATATTTTTTTCACCTTTCTGCTAATAATTAATTTGTCTAGTATAAATTTCAATTGCTTTCTCCAACGCCAGGTTGAAGAGGAGGCAGGCCAAACCATCCCCTTGTCGGAGTCCATTAAAGATGTTGATTGGTTTGGATAGCAATCCGGCTATTTTTACTTGGCTTGTTACGTTGGTCATGGTCAACCTACATAGTCGTGTCAATTTATTTGGGATGCCGAATTCTCTCATGGCTTTGTAAAGTTCTACCCTGGCTATGCTTTCGTAGGCGGCCTTAAAGTCTATAAACAGGTGGTATGTGGGATGTTAAATTCTAGACATTTTTCCATCGCCTGCCTAAGGGTAAAGATCTGATCAGTTGTTGATTTGCCTGGAATGAAACCACACTGATATTGTCCGATGATGGTTTTAGCGTATGGGGTTATCCGGTCTTGTAGGATAGAGGAGAGTATCTTATAGGCGGTACTCAACAACGTGATACCTCTATAATTGCTGCACGTTGTGACATCTCCCTTCTTATGTATGGGGCAAATTATACCTTTTCGCCAGTCTTCTGGAATTTCTTCATGCTCCCACACGTGCACTATAATCTCATGAATTGCTTGACGTAAAGCTGGCCCACCGTGTTGAAATAGTTCGGCTGGTATACCATCGGCTCCCGGGGCTTTGTTTTTCTTTAGCCGGCCTATAGCCTTCTCAACCTCTTCTATGCTTGATGGCGGCGGTACATAGGGTACTCTTCTTGAAGTAGTGGAGCCTCCACTTCTGCAGTGAGCTGACCATTTAGCAATTCATTGAAGTAAACTTCCCTCTCCGTCCTTGCAGTATGTGCAGCGTGGTGTGTACTGCGTCATGTTTCGGACGGATTGGTAAAACTTCCGCCCCTGGTGCGGACCTCGCTCTCGGCTTTTCTCTATTTCACAGATTATGTTCTTCTCCCAGGCTGATTTTTTCTGTCTGTGAAGCCGTTTTTCAATTCTTCTGAGCTCTTTATATTCGTCTTCGCGTGCCCGCGTTCTATGAGATTGTTGCATTGCTCGGTACGCAATATTCTTACGTTCAGTCGCTAGCTTGCATTCATCATCAAACCAGTCGTTCCGATTTCTACGACTGCTGCCTAAGATGGAGTTGGCAGTACTAATGACAGTATTCTTAAGGCGTGTCCACTTCTCATCTATGCCCAGCATACTGGCTCCAGGACTTACTCTACCCAGTTCTAGGGCGAGTCCTAACGCATTACCAAAGGTGTTACTGGTGTTTTCATTGCGCAGAGCAGCCGTGTTGATTCGAACCTGATCGGCGGATGCAATACGTCTTCGCAAGGCAATCCGCCCTCGGAAAACCATACCAACAAGATAGTGATCCGAGTCGATATTGGCACCTCGGTACGTTCGTACCGTCATCAAGTTCGAGTAGTGGCGACGGTCTATCAACACGTGGTCAATTTGGTTACGAGTGACTCCATCAGGTGATACCCAGGTGGCTTTGTAGATATCTTTAGGCGGGAACCTGGTACTCGCAACGACCATGTTTTCCGATGCTGCCAATTCTAAGACTCGAAGTCCATTGTCATTAGTGTTCTCATGCAAACTATGGGTGCCTGCGTAATGCCTGAATACCGGCTCCCGACCTATTTTTGCTTTCAAATCCCCAAGGATGATTTTTACGTCATACCTTGGACAGGCATTGAGGGCCCTCTCGACTTGTTCGTAGTAAGTCTCTTTTTCTTCGTCTGAGGACTCCTCCGTAGGTCCGTGAACGTTAATGAGGCTGATGTTCTTAAATTTGCCTCGCACGCGAAGGGTGCATAGCCTTTCGCTTATAGCGTTAAAGCCGATGATGGCAGACTTCATTTTTTCGCCGACTAGGAAGCCTACCCCGAGCACATGGTGTTTTGTATGACAGCTGTAGTATAAGTCATAATCTTTCTTCTGTAGAACACCATTCCCTGTCCATCTTATTTCTTGAAGTGCTGTTATGTCAGCTTTATATTTTGACAAGGCATCGGTTAGCTGCTGAGCAGCTCGAGCTCTATAGAGCGATCGTACGTTCCATAAGAAAATTCGTAAATCGTTATTCCGTTTTCTTTGCGTGGGTTGTCGTCGTGAGATCAGTCCGTTTCCGAGGCTTGTTGTTGGCCTCGTAATTCTTCTAGTTTTACGGAACAGGGAATTAACCTGTTGCCAACCTGTGGAACCAGCCTGATCATATTAGCCAAACCTTTTTAAAGGCTTGTTTCTAGCGGCCGCCGCGAAGAGACTATGATCACACTTCCACCAGTCCGAATAGTTACGGCACGTGCATGTTTTCGTATGCTACATGTTATTCCCCCTATTCGGCTGATGGCTGACCGCCTCCTCTTCAACCTGGCATTGGAGAAAGCAATCCGTGACTCTGGCACGGCAACAAGAGGGACCATCGTCAACAGGTCCAGCCAGATACTGGCTTACGCAGACGACATCGACATCGACATCATCGGAAGAATTGAGCAAGCTGTACATGATTCCTTCATCCAGATCGAGCAGGCGGCACAAAATCTGGGGCTGCACATTAGTGAAGGTAAAACAAAGTACATGGTGGCGTCGAATGCGAGAGGAACAGTTGGTCAAACAATCAAGGTAGCGGAGCACGAATTTGAAGTGGTGCAATCCTTTAAATACCTTGGGTCAATAGTAGCAGCCGATAACAATATAGAAGAAGAAATACGCGGGCGGCTTCTCAAATCCAACAGAGCCTACTATAGTCTGTCAAAGCTCTTCAAATCCAGAAATCTCACCATAACTTCAAAACTGCTGCTGTACAGGACCATGGTCCTGCCACTACTCACATATGGATCCGAGACTTGGGTGCTTAGCAAAAGGCACTCCGACCTCTTAGCCGCGTTCGAGAGAAAAGTCTTAAGGAGAATTGTTGGCCCCATATGTGAGGAAGGACGATTCCGGAGACGGTACAATCATGAATTGTACGCAATCTACCTTGAAGCAGATATCGTGACAAAAATTAAGCTCGGTAGACTCCGGTGGGCAGGGCACCTAGCTCGCATGAGCGAAGAGGAACCTGCTCGGAAAGTTCTTTGTGGTACATTCTATGGTAGACGACAGCGTGGTAGACCATGCTTGCGCTGGAGAGATGGCGTAGACCAGGACGCCCGGAGCCTTGGGGTGCGCAACTGGATGGCGGCGGCTCGAGACCGGGATGGGTGGAGAGACTTGTTGAAGGAGGCCAGGACCGGACCCCGGTTGTCGAGCCGACGATGATGATGATGATAAATTTCAATTATTATTACTATA
Source organism: Leucozona laternaria (assembly GCA_932273885.2). Classification (NCBI taxonomy): domain Eukaryota; kingdom Metazoa; phylum Arthropoda; class Insecta; order Diptera; family Syrphidae; genus Leucozona; species Leucozona laternaria. Next base: position 250,656,979 of record OW026366.1, on the reverse strand, counting down.
ATAATTATAAATATTTAAATTTGTATATACAAAATTTTATCTTAATAATGCACATACTACTTAATTATTATTATTTTAATTATTATTATTATTTGTTTTTTATAAAACCTTTGTAATTTATTTATTTATTTTTTCTCTTAATATTATTAATGTAATTATTAGTTCTTTCAACACTTAGTAGGCTAGTTTAACCAAACTTATCAAATTGACATGTATTTACAAAATTTTGTCGATATCATTAATGATGCAGTTGATAAGGCTATCCCTCAAAAAACACCAAACCAAACCAAATCTCCAGCGCTTTTGCCTAGCAACATTTTAGTTCTTATTCGTTTAAGAAACATAGCCAGAAGATGTTGGATTAGATACAGATAGCTGTACTATAATGACATGGTATCAAAACTGAATAAGCAGATTAAAAATGAAATTCTTACCCATAGAAAAAAAAGATAGAATGTATTGCTTTCTTCTTTCAAAAAGAGCTCCAAACCATTTTGGAAAGTAAGTAAAGTGATTTCCAAAAAGCATTCTAATATTCCAGCACTGTCCAATGGTAATGTAAAAGTCTACAACCAAGACGAAAAGTTAAACTTACTTGCATCTTGCTTTCAAAAAAACAACACAATTGCAGCTCACTTGAGTGACGATCACACAATTTCCGTAGTCGAAGAGTCTGTCTATAAAACAAATAGAATTAACAGAATCAAATTTTGAAAGTAAGTTTCTTACAACACCTATGAAAATCCGAGATATAATAAGAGCGAATAAAACTAATAAGGCTGTTGGAATTGATAAAATTCGAAACAAATATCTCAAAGAACTCCCAAGAAAATTGTTGATCTTTTTAACTTTTATTTTCAATGCCTGTCTTACTTTAAACTATTTTCCAAGCCAGTGGAAAAAAGCAAAAGTAATTGCCATCCCTAAGCCTGGGAAACCGAAGACAGACCCATTTAGCTATCGACCTATTAGTCTCCTCAGCAATATAGGTAAAATTTTTGAAAAAATAATTAAAAACTATTTAATAAACCATGTAACAGAATTTCAAGTATTGCCAAAACAACAATTCGGTTTTCGATCAGGGCACATTACAAATCACCAAGTGATAAGAATTAAAAATGAAATTAAACAAAGCTTTGCTTCTAAAATGTCTGCAGGCTTGGTATTGTTGGACATCGAGAAGGCGTTTGATACTGTGTGGCATGAAGCTCTTTTACATAAAATAAAACTATTTAGATTTCCTCTATTTTTGATCAAAATAACCAAAAGTTTTTTGAAAGACAGACTTTTTGCTGTATTCATTGGTAATTGCAATTCCGATTATTTGGATATCCCTTTTGGAGTTGCTCAAGGATCAGTGTTAGGTCCTATACTCTTCAACATTTTCGTAGCAGACTTTAATATCTCAGATAACAATACACTTTGGGCAATGTTTGTAGATGATACTGTAATATACTCTTCCAGTTTAAGCCCTGTAGCGATTATGTCTTCACTACAAAAATCACTTAAAGATATTGAAAACTACTTCAAAAAGTGGAAAATTAAAGCTAATGCAACACCTGCGGCGTGCCTAATCGGGTAGTTGTTGACTGCCTAAGACCCGGTTTAGGCCAACAATGCAACTTTTAGACACGTCGAAGTGCTTGCTTTACCTCCTCGAGGTGGTCCCCGGGCAATGATTTGTGTATCCCAATTGCATAAATTAGCTAAAATTGCAAGTGCGAAAGTTCCTGACTTCCTTCAGGATAGGTTACGGAGGTTAGCACCCTTCGTAACTGAATTCCATTCCGCTACCGAAACCGAAACTACGCCTCGGATAAGGACTGATAACACGTTGACGACTTTTGGCTATTGTACTCGGACAAAGATTGGTTTTTGGAATGTGAGGACGCTCCTCGACGCAGGTAGCGAAGGCCCTCACAATGCCAGATTCCTCCAACTAGAGAGAGAATTCGTGCGGTACAAGATGGATATCATAGGGCTAAGCGAAGTAAGATGGTTGGGATCGGGCAAGTATAAATCACCATCGCGTAACACTGTGCTGCTCTACTCCGGAAAACCCCAAGGAAGTGCTCGGGAAGCAGGAGTTGGGTTGCTGCTAACCAAAACTGCTATCAGTAGCCTAATTTCATGGGAGCCCCTCGGTGAAAGAATCATAAGAGCCAGATTCCGGACTAGAGTACGCCCTGTCACCATCATACAGTGTTACGCCCCAACGGAGCTCGCATCCGATGAAGAGAAAGAATGCTTCTACAGTCGGCTATGAGCCGCCTACAACAACACACCGCGCGGAGATATCAAAATGGTAATGGGAGACTTAAATGCAAAGGTTGGCAGCAGCAACGATGGACTCAGACATGTGATGGGGAACCAAGGTGTTGGCATTTGTAACGACAATGGTGAGCGGTTCATTGATTTCTGCAACGCTAGCGACCTCGTAATTGGTGGCACAATGTTTGAGCACAAGACGTGTCACAAAATTAGCTGGGTGTCGACGGGCAGACAAGCAACTTCCAACCAAATTGACCACTTCGCGATTAGCCGACGATTTAGAAGCAGTCTCCTAGATGTACGAAACAGAAGAGGTGCCGACATGGGGCTTGCTCGTGACCACCATCTAATGGTCGCTACCGTAAGACTACGTACAGCTGCAGTTCGGAGATCCAATGGAACCATCCGAATGCCCAAGTTTAATGTTGATAGACTAAAGGATCCCTCAACACGCTAACAATTTAGGGACCACCTTTCTCACGAAATGAGAACAATCAGCAGCACAGAACCCGACACCATCGAAAACCACTGGAGTGCTGTGAAAAATGCTTTCATTACAAGTGCTGAAAGAGTAGTCGGTCGGGCGCAAGAAAGCAACAACACCTGGCTTTCTGAAGAAACTTGGGTAAGGATCAACGAACGAAAAGAAATGAAGGCTCGCTTAACAGCTGCACATGGGGAACAAAGAAACGAGCTAGAATCTTCGTACCGCACAAAAAAGAGAGAGGTTCACCGCAGTGTGTGACGTGACAAGCGTAATCACATCAACGCTTTGGCGCAACAAGCCGAAGATGCTGCAAACAGGTGCGACAGCAGAACCGTCTATAGCATAACCAAGGAACTGATTGGTTCGCGAAGTTCGAAACAACACCTCATAAAAGACATAGACGGTTCCCTGCTCAGCTCGGATGAGGAGCAACTCAGAAGGTGGAAGGACCACTTTGCTTCGGTTTTAAACCGAGTAACCGATAGTAATGTGCAACAGATACCTAATGAGCTGCCCGAAGCAACAAATTCCCGAATTCGTACCGTACCCCCCAGTAGAGATGAGATATGTACCGCAATTAAAGCACTTAAGACCAACAAAGCGGTAGGACTCGATGGCATTCCCGCAGAGCTTTTACAAGCGGCGCCAACGAAATCGAGCAAACTCCTGCAACCACTCATACAGGCGGCCTGGGTCGTCGAAGGTTTCCCCGACGAGTGGAAAAAGGGAATGATCGTCAAGCTCCCAAAAAAAAGAGACCTAACAAAGTGCGAAAACTGGAGGGGGATTTACGTTTTGCCTACTGTTGCCAAAATAGTAGCAAAGATTGTCCTGGAACGCATAAAAGAACATCTTGAAGCGACACTCGATGCCGAACAAGCAGGATTCCGTGCTGGATCCTCATGTATTGATCATATCAACACCTTGAGGATCATAACTGAGCAGTGCGCTGAATATCGGTCACCACTTCACCTGCTGTTCATCGATTTTGAGAAGGCTTTCGACAGCGTTAACAGAGAATTTATCTGGTGTTCTTTACGCAGGAGGGGTATCCCAGATAAATTAATTGCTATTATTAAAGCAACTTATGAAGGTTCCAAATGCCACGTTCTGCACGAAGGTAGGTTGTCAGAAGAGTTTGAAGTTCAAAGCGGAGTCAGACAGGGCTGCATACTGTCGCCAATATTGTTTTTGTTGGTGATAAGCGATGTCCTACGCGCAGCCTTGACAGGAAACGGAGGAATTCGATGGACTCTGACATCCTACCTAAAGCATCTTGATTATGCGGACGACGTATGTTTGCTCTCTCATAGGATCATGGATCTCCATCAAATGGCAACAAGGGTGGAGAGAGAAGCAGAAATCGTGGGGCTAAACATCAACATCGGCAAAACAAAAATGATGAGCCTCGGAACCCAGACATCCTCTCTTATAAATATCTCCCAGCAGCCGGTAGAGAAAGTTCAGAACTTCCAATATCTTGGAAGTATCATCTCTACCGAAGGCGGTACCGAACAAGACATCAGCAGCCGTATCGGGAAAGCAAAGGCTGCTTTCGGTATGCTAAAAAATATATGGAGGAATAACTCTCTCAGTTTGAGGACCAAGCTACGACTGTTCCGCTCCAATGTAGAATCCGTACTGCTTTATGGATGCAGCACCTGGAAGGTTACAGCAGCTGTCACTAAGAAGCTGCAAACGTTCGTTAATAGATGTCTACGAAACATACTTAGGATTTTCTGGCCCAATCGTATTTCCAACGAAGAGCTCCTTAGGAGAACGGGCCAGGAACCTATCGACTCTATTATACGACGTTGAAAGTGGTAGTGGATTGGACATACGCTTCGAAAAGGCAACGACTGTATTGCAACGCAAGCAATGCAGTGGAATCCGCTCACACAAGAAGGACGAAGAGCTGGGCGGCCGAGAAGCACATGGCGTAGAACAGTCGAGGAGGAATCAGCGCAACTAGGCAAGAGTTGGAGGGAGCTGAAACACATCTCTGGAAACCGCACACGATGGCGCGTAGGCGTAGTCGAGGCCCTATGCCCCACTAGGGGTCCCCCACGGACTTAACAGGTCTGAGGACCTAAGTAAGTAAGTAACTAAATCTCAAGCTGTTTTCTTCACACGTCGCAGAGCAAGCATTTATTTACCATCAAATTGTCTTGAATTTTAAAATACCGATATACAATGGGAAAATGAATGTAAATATTTGGGTATAACATTAGATAAAAAGTTGACTTTTCAAAACCATACTGCAGTAACTATTAAAAAAATGAATATGTATATTAGAATATTGTATCCGTTCATAAGTAGAAATTCAAACCTTAGCACAGAAAACAAACTTATTTTATTTAAAACAATTTTTCAACCTATCTTGCTTTATGGTGTACCTGTCTGGTATGATTGCGCGGACTGTCACAAAAAAAAGTTACAAATTATGCAAAACAAAATACTTAAAATTATATTTAAACTACCCAAACATTTTTCAACATTAAAATTACATGAAAGAGCTAATGTTAACCTTGTTGCGACCTTATCTTTAAAATATGTATCAGATTTTGCAATTTAGATTTTAAGTATTACATAAGGGTTTTATTTTGTAGAAGTTTCCCTTAATTTAATATTATATAACTCCGCGTATCTGCTTTATTATATAAAAATAA